>VZRZ01006287.1:126722-210331 GCA_013398175.1 Climacteris rufus | reverse complement strand
TTTTTCTTTTTCTTTTTCTTTTTCTTTTTCTTTTTCTTTTTCTTTTTCTTTTTCTTTTTCTTTTTCTTTTTCTTTTTTTTCTTCTTCTTCTTTTCTTCTTCTTCTTCTTCTTCTTCTTCTTCTTCTTCTTCTCTTTCTTCTTTTTCTTCTTCTTTTTCTTCTTCTTTTTCTTTTTTCTCTCTTTCCCCAGTCCCTTATGTCCATGTGAGCTCCCAGGCTTTGGCACGTGGAAATCCAGGCACTACTTTGATCCTGGATCTGTGTTTAGGAGTTTAAGCTAAAAAAATGCTCATGGTAGTCTCCTGAATTGATTACTGCAATAAGCACTTAAAGGATGTGAAAGGCATCAGCTGAGAAACAGGAGCAAATACTTTACTGCTTAAAAGCATCCACTGGAAGTGCCTGAGATGTGGAAACTGGTCTTTTGTTTCACACTGACAAACAAGCAAGCAAAAACAAACAAAATAGGAAAATCTGAGCACTCCATTCATTACCCTCAACACAATGTTGCCCAAAGGACCTTTTGTCAGAAAGGCTTTGTTCCTTCTCTTTTTCCTTAATCACTGATCTTGGATCTGGGTCAACAGCTGGCTAAAGATGAGCCAGGGTGTGCCCAGGTGGCCAAGAACACCAATGGCATCTGGAATAGGGATCAGGAATAGGGTGGCCAGCAGGACCAGGGCAGTGATTGCCCTCTGTACTGGACACTGATGAGGCCACACCTCGAGTGCTGTGTCCAGTTCTGGGCCCTCACAACAAGAAGGACACTGAGGTGCTGGAGGATGTCTTGAGAAGGGCAACAGAGCTGCGGAAGGGTCTGGAGCACAAGTCCTACAAGCAGGGGCTGAGGGAGCTGAGGATGTTCAACCTGGAGAAAAGGAGGCTCAGAGGGGACCTTACCACCCTCTACAACCACCTGACAGGAGGCTGTAGCCAGGTGTGGGTTGGTCTCTTTTCCCAAGCAACCAGTGACAAGACAAGAGGAAATGGCCTCAAGCTGCACCAGGAGAGGTTCAGTTTGGATGTCAGGAGGAATTTCCTCAGAGAAAGGATTGTTAAACATGAAAATGGACTGCCCAGAGAGGTGGTGGATTCACCCTCTCTGGAAGTGTTCAAGAAATGATTGGATGTGGCACTCAGTGCTGTGGTGGAGTTGGCAAGGTGGAGATTAGTCAAAGGTTGGACTCAATGTTCTTGGAGGTCTTTTCCAACCCAAATGATTCTGTGGATACCTTAAAAACTAGTTGTTTTTTGAACAAGTGGTCTGGCCTGGTGTAAGTTCTGTAATCACTGCGTGGTGTCACATTTTGTGGCACAGGGATCCTCTTCTCAGCTCAAACACAACTGTGGCAGTTCTGCAGAGGACCTGCACCCCAGCCCCATGGATAATGGGAAACTGAGCTCAGTGATGGACCTAGCAAATGGATCTAGCTCCAGTACCTTCAAGAAAACAGGATATTCAATGCTTATCTTTGAGTTTTGTGCTATTGGAAAACTATAGCAGTGATGTAAACTTCAAGATAATGACCTTAACTAGCACTATGTTGCTTGGTAATGGAAGGTTTTCTGCCCAGAAGTAAAAAAATTAGCCATGACCAAGTAGAAATTGTTTACCTGGCCCTCATGGAATGTTAAACACATTCCTGATTAAAAAAATGAGTGCATACAAATATGCCTAAAGCACTCATACAATAGAGCAATTACGTGCTCCAACTTGGGTCTCAGCTGCCCTCAAAACCAGTTCATGTACAGAAGGGTGCCAGTACTCAGTTGCAGCCAGGATACAGCAGCAAAGAGCAGTTTTAATGTAGGACATTCTGAACAAAGCCAAGAAACTGTGACAAAGCCCCTGATACACAGGGAGGACCTGGTGTGCATCCTGCCTCTACTACAAGCAAGCTACTGCTACACTCTACTCCATGGGATTCAAAGGTGCAAGTGTCCAGAAACTCTCATTAGGATAGCTACATACCTAAAAGCACCACCCAGAGAGGCATATCTGAAATTTCTAAGCACCATTGTTGGAAAAAGCTGGTATGCAGAGAGTCCTAAGAAATTAGGAAAGTTTTGCAGTGCTCCTTCCTGTACCCAAGAGATGAAAGGGTGGAAAGACACAAGTGTGAGCAGTAGACTCACATGGGGACCTGCCCTGACCCAAGCCATGTGGAAATGGATGGGCTGAGGAAGCAGCCACATGTGGCAGTCGCGTCAGTGGATCTTTGAGATTGTTCCCAAAAACAGCTGTGCTGTGGCCCCGCTGGTCCAGCTGGGCTGTCTCGACTGATGAGACTGATGAGACTGACTGGACTGATGAGACCCTGGAATTGTTTTCTGGGCATTTTCAAAGCCCACATCTGCCAAATTATTTTAAGTTGGACAAAACAAAATACTGGATAGACTTTAGATGACAGTCCTGTACTAGTAGTAGTAACAGGGATCAATAAAAAGATCCAAAAAGTCTTCACTATCTCTAATCTTTGTGATTGCATGAGATATATGAGAGAGGGTTTTTAGAACCAATAATATTCATAGACTAGACATCTTTCATCCAGGAGAGAAAGAAAAAAATATTAAAAGTGTGTTTAGAACCAATAGCTGTGTTCATAAATCAATTCATTCAGAAGATTTTTTTTTTCTTTTCACAGGCATTTGGGTGGAAGTAGATCATGAGAAAAGGCTTTAAGAAATGCCTTGAGCAATGGAGAAATACAAAAAGCACTTTGCTGCTTCGCTGACATGTTCAACATAAAAGAAACCTAAATGTGATCATTTTTCAGCTCAACAGTTTTTGACTTTATAATGAATAAAAATTTGAGGAAAGAAGAAGAGGAAGGAGAAGAAAGAAACACTACATTAAAAAGTGCTCCAGTCAGAAGCCTTGTATACTCCTGTCCAAGGACATTCACAAAGAATATTTTTGAAGACTCTGGCTAGATTTACTACTAATATCAAGTTTGGTTTGTTTGTGGTTTTTTGTTTTTGTTTTGTTTTGTTTTGTTTTTTTTTAAAGTAACTCTCAACAGATAGAGTTGAGCTCAAGTTATATCAAAAATTACTTCTCCTTGTGGGTGATGCACTCCATATTAGACACCCAGCTAAGTCTCCTTCACTGAAATTATATGTTATGTTTGCTGGTCAAACTTGAATACTGAACTTTGCCTGTGAGGCACTGGCTATTGCATTTTTGCCATAATAAATAGTTTTAAAATTAATAATAACCCTTTGTTTAGTTTAAAGCTCACCAAATTATTAATTTCTCAGTCACCTCACACTGGGCCTTTAGAGGAGATGATTCCCCCTTTTCCAGTGGTGTCAGTGGTGAAGACAGATTGCAGCTCTCAGGCTCTACCCCTCTATTCATCCCAGTTTTCCTTTTCTTCTGTCAGAAACATCCTGGGGACGACCCAGCACACCCCAAGCCAGCGTGGAGAGTGGCACAGAAACCATTACTTTGGCCATGAAAAGGCATCAGTAACTACCCACAGCTTACAGACTTGCCTTGCCATCAAACGGCTTGGAAAACTCTAAAACTAGGTACTGTAACAAATGCCAGCTTAGTCGTGTTTCATTTCTTCTACTTAGCAGTCCTGATCATTATTTTTCTTCCAGTGAGGTAATTAAGTGTATCTGTCATGTATTAGACTTTTAAGGTTACAGGCATTTGGTAAAACATTAAATGAAAACTGCAATGATTCAGAGGTTGTTGAATTTCTAATATAATATTAATCCTCACTCAGATTTTTATGCATCATGCACACACAGTCACATGCACTCTCACTCCTCCTGATTTTCCAAAACCTTTCCTTTATGTGAGTCATTATTTTAATAGGACAACAACAGAATGCTTCTGTCTCTTTGCAAAACACGTGGACAGCTGCTCCTCATCTCCAGTGGGCAATGGAGGGATTTCAGAGTATCCTAGAAAAAAAATATGGGCTTTTCAGTTAGGGCAGTCTTTCTTTACATTGGAGATACCAAACACATGGAAAACCATCTGTGATACATCTTCTCCACCATCAGAGGCTGGAGACAAAATAATTCCCAAATACCAAGTGGAACTGTGTTTAAGGACTGCAAAACTGTTCTTGTGGACTGGGACCCCTGCAAAGTTTCTGGTACCAGAGACACTCATCTTGGTGATGGGAAACAATAGCACACATTTGGGCTGCCTTAACTCTGCTGTCATAAAGGTCAAAGTCTGGCTTACTGGGCAGAAGAGTTAATCCAGCAGCAACATCTTCAATAAAACTCACCATGAGAGCTGTCAGGTAAGTGTTTTCCACACTTCTATCAATGTAGGAGAACAGAATGTTATTCATTATTCCTCCATAATTTGCTGTTACCTGCTCTGGAGGTGCCTCACTGGTTCATAAACCATAAGCCACCAGCAGTGTCATTAAGGTTATTCTCACAGCTTCATTCACAACACACTTTCTAAAACTTGGTGGTTTATACTCTGTCACCCATGGAGCCTGGCAAGTGAGAGAACTATTTCTACAGAGTCAAAGAAAGGTAAATAAGATAAACAAGCTTATTTTCAGTAGGTTTAAATTTGCTACACATGCGTCCTCACACCAGGGAATGGTTGCAGATAAAAATCTGGAATACATACATTTAGAGTACAGAAAGCTTCTAGGGGATAGAAGGAAAAAGCCTTTTTGCCTACTAAGGAGGCATTCAGATGGCTAAATGTAGCTCCCTGCACTTAAATATTCCAACCCACACTGGATCCCATTAGACTGAGAGGATATCCAGGCAACAGAGTGAACAGAGTCTGGGGAAGGAGGGGGCAGCTCCTCTGAAAACAAACATCTGTAACGCTGCTGTATGTGCCCATTTCTCTTATTGATTGCAAAGGAAGCCCAGGATGATACTACAGATGTCTAGATCTTTGTGAGAATAAATCCAGCTGATTTATTATACCCAAGCAGCTGAGCATGGCAGGGCTCAAGAGCCAGCTCCTCCCTCCCACCCCAAGCAGTGCGTGATGCCTGCACACCACCCTGAATTAAAGTCAGCAGTCTCTGGCTGAGGAGGGCTACTGAGTGCTCCTCTCCTGTCCAGTGAGTTCATTGCTCATTCTCACTGCCTTCATCTGCACAGTGCAAGCTGCCCCTGACATAAATAAACAGGCTTGTCTCATCAGAGAACAAAGAGAAAGGCAAACACACACAAAGCTGAACTATCATTCTGTCACCAGGCCTTTTGTAATAGTATCAATATTTTAAACAGCCACCTTGGCCCTTTTCAAAAAGTGGGCTGCCTCCTTTGTTTTCTTAAAATAAACACAATATTTTTCTTTTTAATTTTCCAAAAATATCCTGAGGGTTCAGATGTGTCTACTGCTTCTATACAAACTGAAAGAAAGAAATGAACAGAACTATAAAAAGAAGTTTGATCTCCAACAGAAGAGGTTCTGCACAGCTCCAGAGGCTGTTCACAGGCTGTACTCAAAAGGTGGCTAGAGTGAAAAGAGGAGCAAGGAGAGGAGAATTTTACAAAGTGTGTGGTTTACACTGAAGTTATTCCTAAACCCACATTGCCATGGAGATCTTTGGGCACAGAAGGGATCAGCCAAGACTGTTGTTCTTCTCTCACCTTGCATATCACTGCCAAATCCATGCTTTTGGGTAGATGTTAGCTACAAATGGTTAGTAATGATGAGGAGTTCAGCTGCCTGATATAATAGATCATGCAAAGTGTAAATATTTGCAGCTCTGTCTTCCAGCAGACAGGACAGACTGCTGCTGCACCAAGGAATGGCTGAGTTGGCATACAGGGAAGTGTTCTGCTGACTGCTCTTTTTTCTCTTGTCTCTTTCTCCCTGTTTGGGCAAAGGACCCCAAATGCAACATGATTGACTGGATGCCTGTTTGTTAGTGGCATGTCAGAACAACTTCTCAGATGTTTTGATCAGCCCTGGAGGCATGAACGACTTTTGAAAGGCTGCAATGTCCTTTCCACTCTTTCTCAGCACTATCCTCTGGGTTCTGATCTGGACCAATGGGTGGTCAATGCACAAATCCTTAGCCACTGTTCTCCACTGCTTGGAGGGAACAAGACTGTAGACAGGAATCATCTTCTGCAAAAGAACCAGACAGCCAGGAAGCAAAATCCTCTCTATCCCCATCCTCTTGTGCACAGTCATCACCAGTGTTGATGTGTTACAGTACATATATTGTGGGTCCTTGCCTGGAGAAAGACGTGGGAGCAATTGCAACAAAGTTAATAATCTCAGAACAAAATCTTTTGTTCTAGTTACTGTGGAAATTAAGTATCTTTCTCCTCCAAGCACATTAAAGTATTTTGAAAAGTGGAAGGCATTGATTTAATAATTTAACAAGCAGTATTGCAGGCATTTCTGGCAGCCTTGGTCCTTACTGTAACCTGCACACAGTTTGGAAGCACTCATGCCCACCCTTTTGCAGTGTCCATCTCCTAAGAAATGTGGGTCCCATACTCTCCCTCCCCTTCTAGTAGATGGTTGGAAAAAACCCTAAATGATGTTCCCAGTGGGAGAAAAGCAGATGACTACTCCTGGACTGCTGCTGTCTAGGAGAGGTGTGACCAGCCCTGCTCCAGGCAGAGAGGGAGACAGGCTTAAGAGAGGTGACCTTAGGGGAAACAGAGTAATTACTGACATAGGAAAATGAGATACAGCCTCCTTCTGCCCATCCATGTGCAGCTTTCATGGCCTACCCTCTAGTTCTTTTATACCTGCTATAACAATGCAGCTTTGTAAGAAAATGGCACATCTTATGTGTTGGAAGAATTCAGTCATGAGCCACAGCAAGGCATGGGGCAGGTCGATCTGTCTACAGCAGCCTGACTGGTCCTGATGGCAGATAAAAGAACATGATGACTGTTTAGGAGCAGACAAGTCTGTCTGTGACCCACATAGCAGGGAAACAGAAGACATAAACAGTATTGAAGAGACTTGTGGGAAGTACACACATTAAAAAAAAAGGAAAAAATTCCATCTCTGGTGCTCTTGTTTCTGATTTCATCCATGTAGAGTTTGGATGATTTGTCTGTATAAGTGGTAGCAAGATCAGTTCTACTTCTTTTGGCTTCTTCTCCCATCCCTAACATCAGAGATGGGACCTTATCAGAAGAAATTCTGGTTATCTCAGGCCCTGTGGACCTGTCCCAACATCTCTCCAGTCCCAGCTCAGTGGGGTCCTGTGGTACACCATAACTCTGCTAGCTGATCCCACTATGCAGCTGTATTTGCAAGTGTATCTGGATGCAAAATACAGCAGGATTCATCGAGACACAGGAATAAAAGGCTGCTGCCTGTCTGTGGCTATGGTTGTTTATCAAACCACAGATAATAACCATGAAGTTTAAAATTAGCTATGCTCAGATACTTTTGTGGTTCAACTGTATTACAGTAGCACTAGATGCAATCAATGTGTGTTAATCAGGTTCAAATCTACTTTTTATCTCTTTTTATAGCACAACACACCTGCCTCTCTCTTTTCCCCAGTGTGACAAGACTGTCTCTAAATGGCTTTTATCCCATTTTGGCAGAAGGTCTTGGTTTGCATTATTTAGTTGATCAGTGACATAACAAGAACTGCTGGATGGGCTTGGATCAGCCTGGATCCTGGAAACTCCCTGCTTTGGTGGGTGGAGGAGGGTGCACAACACTGCAGCCAGCACCAGTAAGGAAACATGAATGGCAGCTCAAAATAAGCTGCAGCAGGTATGAACTGTAACATCACTAAATTTAGTAATTTTGGCACAGCCCAAAGGTCTTCCTCCAGCTCTATCCTTGCCAGCAAACCTCCCAATGACAGAAAATGCATTTGTAATCATTTCTGTAACAAGCTTAATTCTCTGAACAGTCAGGTGTAACTGATGGAGAGATAACTGATGGAGATGATGATTGCCTTTCTCATTTGCTGTCTTGAGGCCTTCCCTGGAAGATCTCCAGGAAAATTCTTTAATGATAATTTTTCTTCCACTTCAGTTGCTCTTTATGAACTAGGACAATGAGTGGGCCCTCCCTTTTTAAGTCTCCCTGAAGAGTATAGTCATATTTGACACCAAAGGGAACAGTGCATAATAAAAGAGAGCCATTAGCAAAAACTCCATTCCTGTCAGAATTTTAAAGATGCAGAGTGATAAAAAACACTGCAAAGGTCTTCAGCACTTTTAAGGAAAGTACACAATCTTATCTAGAACCAAAACCATAAACAAATTCACTAAAGAGAACAACTCTCTGTTGAAAGTAGAAGAAATGCAAGACAGACATTCTATAATCTCACCCTCAAATTTTGCAGATTTAATTATAAAATTGTACAAAGCTTGTGAGAGAGAGGCAAATACATTCAGAAAAAGACACATGCAAAAAACCCCATGAAACCTTTGAGTTTATAATTTAAAGTATATTTAACTGTAACTTAAAAAAACAAGCAAAACTAAAACAACAGCCACCAAAAAAAAAGGCAAATAAGCAAACAAAAAACTCCACAAGAGCGGGGTATTATAGGAGGCATCAAATCCAAGGGAAGGCAGAAAACTTTTAGAACAGCCTTGATAAACAGAGAAACTTCTGTTTGAACAAGTATCTCTGCAGGTATTGACAGTTCACATAAAGTAGTGTATTAAGAACATTTAATGCAATATTTTAAGCTAGTACAGGGCTTTGCACACCTTTTGTTTACTTCACAAAAAGTAACTAAAATGACATATTGCATGGCCGTGGCCACATGGTGCTAATGCCATCAGTGTAACCTAAATACCCATATCAACAAGTTGTAAACAACTTAGTTCCTTAAAGACATTTTTTAGAGAGTTACCAAGACTTTATTTCCTGCTTTTCTGTCTAGGGAATTGGTTGAATGGATGTCAGTGGAACATCTTCTTAGAGCTTGATGCAAGGAAGAGAATTTTTTTCCAGAAAACTCCTCTATAGTCATGTATGTGGCACAAAAAACTCATTTGGAATTACAATAGTAATGGAGAAAGA
The DNA here is from genome assembly GCA_013398175.1 of Climacteris rufus. NCBI lineage: Eukaryota > Metazoa > Chordata > Aves > Passeriformes > Climacteridae > Climacteris > Climacteris rufus. Next base: position 201,354 of record VZRZ01006287.1, on the reverse strand, counting down.
CAGAAAGATAGTGGCAAAGAGGGATTCTGGAAAAAAATTAGCAGCAAGATTGCATTCTTCTCCATCTTGAGCACTGTTACAAGAAAAAAAAATCCTTAACATTACTTTTGGCTTGATTCCATTAGAAATGCTGTTTCCTGGGAATATTATGAATAAAAGTCACATGTCACAGGAACATCATGAGTTTCACTGCTTTTGTGTTCACAAACCTAAAAGGTGGAAAATATCCCGGCACTATACACTGGAAAAGTGACAAAGGTAAGGAACCTGCATTTCTTTTTGTACATGGTCTTTGTTTGATTGTAGACCATCCAAGAACAAACAAACAAACAAACAAAACAAAAACCAAAACAAAACAAAAAACAAGAAAAAACCAAAACCAAGCAACCAACCAAACAAACAAAAACCAAAAAAAAGGCAATAAAAAATCAGATTGCAAAGGTAAGTACTTCAAAATATTGAGATGTCTCAACAGAAGCTGACTGAGGTAATTCCTCATCTCTGCTCTCTGAAAGCAGAACTACTTAATGCAAACCTGAACACAGAAAATTTGGATGGGAAAAGTTATAAAAAATGAATGAAGGAATGGAGCTTCAAAACAGTTGACACGAAAACCCACACACTTTTCTTGTCAGAGGTCTTCATCAGTGGTGGTCATGGGAGTTGGTTCCACAAGTAGGAAATGCAGGTCTTGGACCTATGCCAAGTCCAGGATGACCATGCCATGGTTTGGGTGCCTCCATCACTGCACAAGTCACACCTTGGCACTGCTCTGCCTGTGGTGTTGTAGGATGTTACACCAAAGCTGGGCATGATTTCTTTCCAGTCTCTCACTATCTGGTAGGTATCCTCAAAGTAACAATTTGATAGGGCTTTGGGCAATAGTCCATTTAACCCCCCAGAGACTGAAAACTGCTTGAGGCATCATCTTCTATTCAGCATTACTAAATAATGCTAAAACTCTGAACACTGCTCTTAGAACAATTTTATTATCTATGTGTATCATAACAATACTAAGCAATCATCTCCTGGGTTCATCCTGCCATGGTGGGTCTGAGAACACATCCCCCCACCCTTTTAGTGAACCATAAATTGCCTTTTCAGCACATTCATAACTGCTACTCCAAAATTTGCTTTTGTTTGTGGGTTGGGTTTTTTTTTTTTAACTTATAATTATTTACATATTGCTCTACTAATTTTAAACCAAGTGCTTTGGGATTATTACTGTTCATCTTCTGAACTTTAAGTTGTGAATAATGACATTTCCAGGCTTTTCTCATTAATTATAAAGTCATTAATGTGTTTATGCTTAATCAGAGGTAGAGAAGAGCTGTGCATGATCACATAGACCTAAACACCACCATTTAAAGGAAAATTCTAAGTATTTTGAACTATGTGAAAAAAATTACATTGACATCTAGTGCTTTATAGACCTAAACCCTTTCACACTGTTACAGGTAAGAAACCCACTTGCCACCAGCTTGTAAAGTTCATCTGTAAAAATAAGCTGCATGGATGGGATAATGGTGCTGACTATTTGCCAAATAACCTGCAGTAAATTTACTTTTAGCTGTGGCACAAAGGTTAATATAGAGGTTTCTTACTGAAATGCAAAAAAATGAGATTTATACATCAGACAAAGAACCTGAGTGTCTGTCTAAGTCCAACTGTGGCATTCTTACCTTTAATGTGTTTGAAATTGGCCATAGAGGATAAAACATGCACTACAGCTAGAAACTTCAAATGTTTACCTATGAGCTTGCTTGGAAAAGTTGTTACTCAATGTGGAAGAATGGATAGTTTAATTCAGCAAATAGTCCAACTTAAATTACTCAGGGTTAGCACTTGGCAATGTCATTAGTGGTTTTTTTCTTTGCTTTTCAATGTAAGGAGCCAGTTCTTCCTTCTCTAGTCAATGCAGGTAGTGCTTAAAGAGTGGTGGATGAGAATTAACTATCTCATTGCGGTTCTCTAACTCAATACATATTGATTTGTGGTTCTGTGACCTAAAAAAAGACAAACTATATTAAACTTTGAAATAATGTTAAATAAGGATGGGCTTCACCCAATTAGATAATAGAAAACACATCCCAGTAGCACTCTTGTGGTAGGAATGTTAAAAGACGTTGGCATCTGGAAACCGTAACTTGTCGACAGTGATATTCTGCTGGCTAGTTTGATCTCAAGCCAGGCTGGCTCACTGGCATAGAAGTCATCACAGCCATATCAATCCTGCCCAGTTCAGACAGAGTTCAGTTCAGTGGTAAATGCTAAAAGCATCTCAAGACCCTGTGACTGAGACTATTGAGTGGTATTTAAGAGAATTATCTCCAGCTCTGGAGCAGAATCCATGTATGGCATTCTACAAACCTGTGAATTCCTTTTCTGTGCCTCTGCCTGAGTGGCAAAGGCTTTGACCACCCCAGGGTTCTGTGGCCCTGATGTCCAGATGGAGGCCTACCACAGTGTGTATGGCCCCTTCTGGCACACAGATCTAGGCTTCTGTCAGGCAGAAGAAGCCAATGAGTATCTGCTTCTTCTCTATGAGCTGCATCATGATGGAATGAAGGCACATATGTGGACCTGGAAGATGTGAAGTTCCCCAGTTCTGCTGGGCTGGTAATATCATATTAAGTGGCCATGTCCACTGAGCTGGCTGAGAATTTGACTCACTCAGTGAAAGTATTGAATCATGAAGACAAGAACTATGCAGGTGAGGGCAGCAGAAAGAGAAGTGGTGCTCCCTCTCAATGACAGTCTTTGTTTAAGCCAGCTGAGAAACCACATTGTACCTTTGACATCCACATTTCTCACCATTTCATTTTATTCCATAAACAGGCTTCCTGTACTCAAGCACCTGGTTCTTCCCAGGTTATCATGTTCACAGTTCTACTTCATAACCAGAACATAATGGAAATGCTCATAGCCACTGCTCTTGCTGCAAGCTACACTGGTGATACCAAGGACAGGATGTGGCCCTGTGCTGTGGCATTGCCTGTGAGGCAATCAGCAAGTGCCTGGCTCTGTTTAGTTGTTCTGATTTTTGCAGGTGACATTGTGCTTCTTCACATCTTTGTTTGAACGCTAAATGTTTTATTTTAATGTGACACATTCAGGTGAAAATTAACAACTAATAATAGATTGAAATAATAATTTAACTTCAGTAAAAATAGATATGATATTAGATGCAGTGTTTACTGGCAAGATATAACTGACCTAGTCTACCTGGTGAAGAATCTTATCTTTTGAAGTCAGGTATGTTGAGTGTTTCTGATGGAAACAGAGCACTGATAATTGCATAAGAGTTTATTGTAGATATTTTATTACAACATTAAAATAAAAGCCCTGCTGCACACTACCACAAGCCAATGCAGACTCATCCATGAAATCACATACAGAACTGGTTTTCCCCTGTGTGAGATGCTCCTCTGATGGAATTTGTACCCATCCTCCAAGCCTATGAAAATCTACATTTTGCAGGGCTGTATAGAGAATTCCAAGTAAGAATTCATTTGCTGAGGGGTGTTCCTAATGCTCTACAGTCTCTTGTACCCATTTTCTTCTGCTCCAGGAAAATGATGCAAACCTGTCTGAATTACTCTGGGCTCAAGGAAGTGTTACCCATTCTCTTCTCCTGCCACTGTACCCAAGTTAGCAGAGAGTCTACTGAGACTGAGTCTACTCAGTCTACTGAGATGCAAACAGATGAAGAGATTATCCCTAGATGGTGTAGAGGGCCAGGTGTCTAACAGCTGGGTTATGACTGGCTTGTGGAGCTCTTGAATTAGTCCTATTTCCCTATATGCTTATCTCATCCATCTCATAAAGATTTCTGGAATAATTCTGAATCTTGAACCATACTTACAGTGCACTTTTCCACTCAGTCTCTTTAATTCTCAGGTTTATTTCCATTTTGCTTCACTGTTCCCTTGCCAATATGTTCAAGTCATGGTTAGTGCTCATAATTTGGACATAAGAATGTCCAAGAACAGAAAATCAGGAGAGCTCTGAAAGATTTGTCAAGAGTTATAAACAATCTTTTTCTTCCTTTTTTAAAATTTTCCTTATTCTTTTTTCCCCTCATTTTCTTTTTCTGTTTTTCTCTCCAAAACAGCTAGAATGGTAGGAACAATTTTATATTGATGTACAGTCTGGTGCATGTTCAGTGAAAGTTTAGTGGTATTCTTTGAAAAGTTTTAACCTCAAGAGGATCTGTAAAAAGCTGTGCTGAAAGGAACAATTATCAAAGACCAACTCATGAGCCGGCAGTGCAGAAGAATAAAAACAGCTCGTAGAAGCAAAATATCTCCACTTTTGTACTGAGGCATTTACCTTACAACATTATGGCTTCTGACAACAACAGAAGACAGGAATTTGAAAGAAAGTGACCCTCTTCCAGTCTGCTCTCACCAGTTTTACAAGCTAGGACATCAAACAAGAAAAAACCTACCACAATATCAAGGAAACACTCCCTGACACATTCAAGGGCATATAAATGTTAATAACATCTGTCACCAATCTTTTGAGTTAGCTGGTGGTGCCCAAGTATAATAGTTTGGTAAATGATAAAAAGGAGTAAGAGTCTGAGACAGAGATGGAATTTATTTTGAATGAAACCTCTTCACTGGAGATGGCTCTCAAAAATGTTTTCTCAAGGCAGCATCCTTTCAGTCCTCCACAGGATATTTCTTATCTTTTGCTAGACCAAAGGATATTTTCTATCACTCTTGCCAAAAACATCTAATAGCAAAGGAAGGAATCCCACAGGCTTAAAGAATTCAAGAATGATTTTTTAATCTCAGTTCCCAAATTCCCCAAAGTCCAAGAACTCCCAAACTTTTATTTTCTAAGAAAGTCTCAAAAAGTAGAACAGAATTGGACATGCAAGAAGCATGCAAAATCTTTCCTACCCCTCTGCAGCAGGATGTGATCCCTTCATGGTGACAGCCTCTAGATTATCTGAGAATCTTCAAATGATGTGTTAGAAACTGTTTGACACCTTGGCAAATCCATATGCAAATAAACATCTGGCCTGAATTTTGACAGTGTGTCTGAGACAAGTACAGGGCAGGCTGGGAATAAACAGTTACTCCCATCGTGTTTCCAGAAAAGCTTAGATTGATCCTGCTTATTTTCAGTCATGGTTTAAGTGATCCAGGTGATGTCAAGAACTGTCCTCTGTGGGAACATTTCCCAAAGTTATCTCTACAATGTTGGGACGCTCCACCTGGTTGTCAGACAACTCTGTTCTCTCCCTTTTAGCAGTTCCACTCCCTTACTCATGCCTATAACTTGAATTAACTTTAGAAAGTCATGTCCTTCTCAAGGCCGTGATAGAAGGAGACACTTTGGTATGGAGAGGAGCCAGCCAATCCATGTGGATCATTTACCATCCACAAAGCATCCAAATTGTAGCTGTTTTGTCTGCTTTTATCTGGGTTATGCAGGACAGAGATTTTTAAGATATTTATAGAAAGGTAAGAGAGATACTTACCAGCATTTTCTAAATCACCTGAAATTCATTGAAACTAAAGAAAAATAGCCATCAAGGTACTTTACAAAACCCATTCAATACCAACATGCAAAAATGCTTTTTAATATCTAGCCTGCATATTGTCTTAGACAGAGACAAAATATATGTTATTATTTTAAATGAGAAAGGCATGGCTGAGTGGAAAATTATTTTCAACTGCTTCTAAAAATAGCCAGAATTTCTTGTTCCTGAACAGCTCCATAGGTCAGGAGGAGACAAATGAGCTAATGTCCAACACTTCCCTTTCCCCACCCAAATCTGTGAATTCAGGTCAAACTTTACAAAAGACAAAATGTGGGAAAAAAACCCAGACAAACCATGTACTCTGTATGGCATAATCTGACTTTTTCTTTAGCTGGTTCAGAGAACACCTGTCTCACTCTGCAGAGCTTCCTCCCAACACCCTGTGCTGACCAAGGACAGGGAGTGGGAAACCCAAACCCACACAGGTAACGTGCCACACAGCAAATGTGCAGCAGTGTGTGGCTGCTGCCTCCCTGCTTTAGATATCTCCTCCAGCAGAGCACTTGTGGAGTACCTTTTCTCCTTTGCTATACACCTTGTCCCGTTTACCACAGGGGAGCAACTGTATCCCAGAGAAAACTGATCCACTGTCCTGTTCCTATAGAAACAAATGTAACAGGAAAGTCCTTTCTGGAACCTCAAAGCAGACAGAACAATAATAGGGGCTAAAAATCCTGATGCCATTGGGAAGACCCAATACATCCTCCCTATCGCATCTCTAACATTTACCATTTTCCATGGTTTTTTCCTCCCAGCAGCCAGATTATGGCTTAAAAATGGGGAAAAGAAATCTTTCCTGTCCCCTCCTATCCAGGAGTCTCAAAGCAAGGGATTAATATGACAAAATGGACCACCTCCTTTGAAAATTTAAATCTTTTTTGCTATTAACTTTTTTATGAAAAAGACTGTGTGTTTGTCACCAGCCTGATGAGATTTTCCCTTCTCATGGTTGCCCTCACCACTACTCCCACCACCACTGTGCCTGCAAAAGCCAGGGTACCTACTGAGTACTAGAAAGAAATGTAGCACTGTCTGAGCTGCCTCTCCTCATTCCTTGATGGATGTGGACAAAAGCAGGTTGTTGTTCTGGATCATGACTACAGCCTGGGAGATCTCTCACTTGTTTGAATTCTGAGGTCTTCACCTTTACTCTTCCGCCTGACTTGCATTAAATTCTTATTCAGAAAAAATGGACATTATTTTAAGCAGGAACCTTTCACAAGAAAATGTACTTTTGTACCACCAGGAAAAATTCCTGGGTAAACACATTCATTAGACCTTGTGGTCAATGGGCAGGAAGAACATCCTTTGCATTATGCACACACTGAAGTGGTGATTTAAACAATGAGGGATTTAAGGAGTTGCGTAAATGTGCTTAAGTCAGGTGTTCATCTTGTGAAATTCTTATTCATGGAGTTTGACAAATCTTCAGCTTTTCTGTTTTGCAAAGTAAACTTTATATATATATTTATATTAAAAAAAATTTTAAAAACTAGCAAAAAGATTCAGCCAATCTTGCAGTGCTGCAGCAAATAAACTCAGATGTAACTTTTTGCGGGTAAGTTTGTCTGAGATCAGCTTTCAGGTGTTACAGTGATGATCAATGGGATAATTTACAATGGGATGAAATCCTATAGGCCTATGTAGGGCAAGGAAAGATGTAAGAGAAGCAAAATATGTGTTGGATTCCTGTTCAGGGCTTCTCTTTACCTATTTGACTTTGCCAGACCTACCTCTGACACCACCAAAAGCTCTGGGTATTCAAAGAGCAAAGCATGCAGTCAAATGCATTATGTATTGTTTGTTGGAAGTCTTTAGAGATGACTTAGTTTCTCTTGCCAGACATTTTCTGATTATTTTTCTGCTACTTTAAGAGGAGACTGTGTTCTGCTTGTCAACACCTTGTTTCCAGGCTGCACACACTTTTGCATTTTAGGCTGATGTTTATCACTCTGTGTTTACCTTTAAAAAAAGAATCTGTTTCCAGGAGTTGTAGTTATTAATTCTTTCATCTCCTTCCCCATTTGTTTCATCTGCATTGCACTGCTACATAGTTTATATTCATTATTGTGCTATTATTTGCCTCAAATATGTTTTGCACTGTTGCATGAATTATTTTTGACAGCTGAACAAAGGCAAGATGTTAATCCAAGGAAGCAATCTGCAGAAAGTGCTATTAAACAAGAGAGGGAATGTCTGTGCAATGTACCCTATCCAAAGAGGAAGGGGAAAAGTGGGAATCATCAGTCTGTGGGTATCCTCACACTAATGAAGCTGACAGCACTGGGAAATCATGGACTAGTACTGTGGTCTAAGCTCAGATGGAAATTAAGCACCACAAGGCACTTGCTCAACCCTCCTCTCTTCCCCCTCCCCACCCCAGTGAAATGCAGAGGAAAATCAAAGGTAAAACTTGTAGGTTGAGATAAAAAGAGTTTAATAATTGAAAACAAAGTAAAATACAAAAATAATGGTAAATAATACTAGTGATGATGATAACAAATAGGGAAAGAAAACAACCCACAAAAAACAAGTGATGCACAATACAGTTGTTCATCACGCATTGACTGATGCCAGATCTCCCTTCCCAAACCTGGATCAGCTGCCCTTCCAGGTAATTCCTCCAGTTTATATGCTGGACATGACACTCCATGCTATGGAATATCATTCCAGTCACCTGTCCCAGCTGTGTTCCCTCCCAGTCTCTTTTGTGTACCTTCTCACTGGCAAGACCACAAGACACAAAAAGACATGACTTAGCAAAAACCAAAACATCAGTGTGTTATCAACATTATTCTCATTCTGAATAAAAAACACAGAACTATACCAGCTTCTGAGAAGGAATTAACTCTGTCTCAGCTGAAATTGGGATATCTATGTTAGTTTCTTTGCTTAGCAACCACTTGGAAACCTTTATATTATTTCTACATTGGGCTCTGAGCAATGAAGACGAAGTCACTCCAAATGCAGCCCCCAGTGTCTGTTGAGTTTCTCTGTTGCAAGGGCACATTTCTGGCTCATGGTTATCTTGTTGTCCACCAGAATGCTCCAAGACCTTTTTGAAAATTGCTTTCCAGTGGGTTGGCCTGCAACCTGCATTTCTGTTCGGTGTTATTCCCCCCAGGGTCCAGAATTTGTCACCTGAGGATGAATAATCTTTCTCAGATGTAATCGCCGGAAGCATAGCCTTTGATTAACCTCATGAAGCTTCTGTTTGCCCATTTTTCCAGTCTGTTACACTTTAACTGAATGGCAATGCAGCCATCTGACATATCAACCACTCTTCCTATTTTTTGTCATTGCTGAGAGTTTACTCTGTCCAGGTCACTGACAAGGATGTTATAAAACATTTATCCCCAAAAGAACCCTTAGGGCACACCATGGATGACTGGCCTGCAGAGAGAATTCATTATATTGGCCACAACCCTTTCAGTCAGCTTCCAATCTACCTCACTGTCCTCTGGTCAAGTCCATATTTTATCAGTTTGCCTGTGGGGTTGTTATTGGAGACAGTGCCACAACACTTTCTAATGCTAAGGTACAAACCACCACTTCTCCCCCAGGATGTAATGTGCTGCCTCCTATCCACTACCATGCCATTGTGGTGACTTTTTTCCATACTGAAATGGACATGATGGATTCTATGTGTGGAGGTATCGTTCTCCATCCAGGAGATAGGTTAAGTGAACTTAGTCCCAACCTTAGGGTTCATATTCCAGTTGCTCTTTTCTGTAAACTGCACAGGCAACACAACAACAAAACCCTTCCAAATACATAATGCCACAGCCTTTTGATGCATAGATCCTCACACAAGGCCAGCTGGTAGTTAATACCATCTTTTATTCCTAAAAAGTGCAATAACTGGGTGAAATTGGTCATGCTGAGGCTGGTAGAAGTTTTGCCACACTCTTCAGAAGGAGGACCAAAGCCTCCTCTTTCCGCCTGCGTGCCCTGCCAGGAGACCCAGCAAGGGTGGTGGCCACATGAGGTACAGATGTGTGCAAGATTCACCTAGTTTTATTATGCTCTCAGTTTTTCACGGATGGAAATTCTTTGGAAACACTAAAAAATCTCCATCACTTCTACTAAAACTTGCAGCGAGCTTCCTCTCCAGAGACATGCTCACATGTTTTGGACACTGATTGTATGCCATACGTGCCTCATCCTTGATAAGAGACCTACCCATGGCTTATGTTTCATTTTCAAGTCCCTGATGGATCACTCAATAGGTTTCAGTTCTGGAACTGTAATCTTAAAAACCCACTTGCTCACGGGGCATGTAATAACATTCAAAAACCTCCATCATGCCAGAAAAGTTATCCTTTCTACCTCAGTGAACACAAAACTGTACTCTCTTTTAAGGTTGCTTAACTTTCAGCTGTTAAAACTGAAGCAGTCACTTACCAAAAGCACTCACATATATCACAGAAGTAATAAAAAGCTAATGTCTCTTCATTTATTTATCTTCTGAAAGATGGCCTGAGTGCTACCTCACTCAGCCCTTGAAGGTATGAGTAACTCCCAAGCACAGATAAAGATAAATACATATATTATTCCTTATTATTGATAATTGCACATGAATGCAGTAGGAACAGTAAAGCTCACTGTGTAAAAGGGAAAGGGCCATGATTTAAGTCATGCTAAGAAAAAGTTACCCTGTTCAAAAGGACTGGAGGTATCAAAGCAAGAACATCCTGATCCTAATCACAAATGGAGAAAGCACCACCCTGTCAAACATACACCTTCTGTAGCTCTGCAACTGCCCATTCACCCTCTTCTCACACAGAAACCACTACTGTCCACAAGTCGTGAATTACAGCTCTCAATGTTGGCTCCTATTCAAAGTCCATTCAGATTTTTAGGGGTGATCCTGTTTTCCCATTCATAATACTGACAAATAATGATGGTGTTCAGACATCCATGTGAAGATTTCATAGCAGAGACTGCAAAATAAACAAGATGTTCCCTGCAGGCTGCTGAGGTGTTTCCTCTCTTTGCTTTGGGAAAAAAAGTAAAACAGGAGTTGGATATGGATTCACTGTTGTCTGAGAAAGGGGAATGCGGTAGGACAACCAGAGACACTGAACTCTTCTCAGTGAAGTAAATGTTAACAGCAGATTTGAGTAGCTGAGTTTTAAATAGTTCAATTTATTTATTTATTTATTTATTTATTTGAAATTTCATAGTGCAAGGTTTCAACCTTCTCCCATCTGTAGTGACAAGAAATCTAGAAAACAAAGCCTGTGGGTGTTGCATTGTTCTTTTCTTTTTTTTTTTTTTTTTACTGATGAAATTCATCTCACTGACCATTTTTCCAGTGGTGACCATTTTGGCCTTGAGAATGTAGATTAAAGAAAATTTTTTTTAAATTACTTTATGTTCTGCAAGAAGTCAGAAGGGCTCCTGAAGTTCCCTGACCACTGTGTCCCAATCTAGAGAGATGCTAGGCAACTACAGAATAATTAAATAGCCAGTGAGACAAATCCTTTTCTGATTTACTCTCTGTGGAAGCTGGCTGAAATTTTGAAGTTGTGAAGGATGTAAATCAGGGCAGGGTTTGTCAAAGTCTTTTCTGTGCAATTTTTAGATATCTTAAAAGAATAGTTTGCCTGCCCTTGCACAGACCTGCAGAGCACACCCTGATGTTGAGGTAGGGGGTAGTTTCTGGGTTTTCTTGAGGACCTGTTCCTCCAACAGCAATGACTCTTCATGTCTTTACTCTTAAAGAGAAATTTGGAAGGATTAGAATGCTAATAATGGTCTTCTGAGCTGAAATCTGGCACCAAGAGACTGGCTGTCCTCATCTTTCCCATAAATTTCAGTTTTCTCTTTCCATCCCAGTGCAACTGCCCATCCCAAATACCCTCCTCATGATTCACAGAGAGAATGGAATGTCTGAGTTTAGTCACAGTTGCCTTGTGGGTTTTCTTGATTCTTTAGCTGTGACTCAGGAACATCTGGGCAAGGCAAATCCCATTTTAATGCTAGTAGAGAAACAACATTTCCTTCATTACCATTCTAAGGGCACTTGGCCATTTCCCACTGTTTCTTTCATGGGCTTCACTCTGAAGATTGACCATCACATTCCTATCTCGATGAATTCCCTTTTAGCTCTCCAATCTCAGTGCTGTGTCTATCCTACCTGAAATACCATTAGAAGTTCTATAAACAGTCACCTCCACATCACCTCTGCTTAGACACAACAACACCAGGCTTATTTCACAGGGAAGGAGAGTTGTGGGGCTTTTTTTTCCATATGAAAGCATCAGCTTTTTCAGAACATGAACCAATCTGGATATTCTAAGCATAATCTCAGTTGTGACTAGGAAGTAGATTATACTATTCTGTCACCAAAAACATCATATCATCTGTGGTCATATTAGGTGGTCTCATGAAAAGAGGGAAAACAAAATGAGACAAGAAGTCTTTTCATACACAGCAATCTACTGTTTGATTTTGAGACTACAACAGTATTTAATTTCAGCAGTGACAAAATGTTTTGCAGAGATAAGGAAATAATATATCAATTTACATGATGCCTTTGCAAAGCTGTAAAATTAAATATTGGCATGTGATGGAGCAGCCCAGACCAAAATAATATGGACAATATTGTCAGAACAAAGCATTTTTTCCCTAGCAAAATAAAAGGAGAAAAAAATCTCACTTTGATTTCCTCCTCTCCTATTTTCTGAAAACTCTAACATTCTTACATACATTTGTATTTAAATAATTGTGATTTTTTTGTGGAAACCTGTTCAATCCAAACTTTTTTATAAGCCCTACTAATGATTCTCTCTTATCTTGTGGATCATATATAATAAAGTCATTTTTTTAATAACTGTGGAAAATAAGGACTGGAGCATGAATTAAATTTATCATCTAGTGGGAAAAAATCAGGGAAATATGAGGAACACAAAAGCAATCTGTTCTCTTGGATTCTCCTGCTGAGAAAATAGATACCTGGGTGATGGAAAAGCCACAGTTTCTATTAGTCCGTAGATGAAGCATTTCAAGAACTGGATAATTACCTAAAGTGGTCAGCTACTGAATTTTTCTGTTTCCCATTGGTATGAAAAGTAAGCACATACTTTTTACCAAGCAGAACAGTAATCAATAGGTAATGGAGAAGTAATTTGTCTGATGACATCAACTGGATGCCAGTCCTTCAGCACCTCTATTAATAAATGTCAATTCTCCATGCCAGGAGACTTGATATGACATTGAGCTTTGAAGTCACAGTATTGACTATGAAATATTTCTAAATAATGTCTCAATCTATATTGCCAGTTTCCACATGAGATTGTAGATTAGATGTGCCTCTCATTTCCATTAGCTGTAGTTCAGAGCAACTCCACTGGCTAACTCAAATATGAAATTAGTGTTGCTGAAGGCAAGAATTTGGTTCACTACATAAGTATCAGATGCAAGTTTAATGCTTTGCAAATTTCAAAGAAGACTCTCAGGGTGAATGAACATGTCTGTGCTGAAACCAAATATCTCACCCTGGAGATCTACGTGTCTAGGTCAATGTTCTACAGAATGGATTGATTCAGGAATAGCTTTCTACTTCCCTAAAGTAGATAATTCACCTTTAAGTGCTATTTAGGGTTTCAGTTTTCAGCCTGGATTCTCTTTTATCCATGCACATCTTCAGAGAGCAAAGACTTCTCAGGGCACTGCAAAGGGGTGCAGTAGCATTACAGCCTTACTACAAGTAACAGCCTAAAAGGCAGAGGAGATCTTTCCCTACCTGGAGACCTAAAGAATCCTGTGGTTCTTTCCTACCATCTTCCCCCTCAGTCCATCATTCCTCACCTGAGATCTTGGAGGCAACTTTGCCAAAGTGAATCCCGCTTGCAGGAACAGTTGCAGTAGCTGCAATAGCTGTGAACCATCTGCTGTCTCTCCTTTCCTGTGGAATAGACTGAACTCCACCTCCTGTCCCTTGTATCTTCACTCCAGCCCTATGTACCCATCTTTTCCTCTTCCTTCCTCTCAGTTTTATCCCACACTCACTGTTCTAGCCCTTTTCTTCACGGAGATTTCTTCAAGAGCCTCTTGTGTCTCATTAATCCTTTGGATTGCTCCTACACACACTGTGACCACGTGCATGATTATGTTGTTTATTAGTGATACTGTCTTTGAGTTCAGGGATGCAAATTGGGTCTTTCACTAGCACTCAGGGATCTGCAGTTGCAAATGAATGGATTCATATACCATTCACTTTGGCATCTTTGGGACAAACTTATGTTGCTGAAAAAAATTCTTGTCCAATGACATCTATGCAATAGTGTAGTCTCAGAGAGCTCTTCCAAAATGCATAGGCATCAATTTAAAAGAAACCCCTTACAGAGAACTAAAACTCTTCTCATGGGTCCAGTGGGGTCAACTTCCAGACTGAAAATTCAGAATGTAGAGATAAGGTTGCATCAAAATGTGTGTGACAGCACCCATTAACAGTCTGTTACGCTCCAAAATCTGATGCAATTCAAAGTGAAGTGAGCAGATGTAGCACAACATGCTCCCAGCACACTCCTAGAGTCTCAGAGGAGCTCTGCCTCTATTCATTCTGATTTGTAAAGCAATTAACTAATACAAATTAAGGAAAACAAAAGATAACTGTTAAATCTGGCTGTAAAAAGAACATTCTAATACAACTGCCTTAGTGTCAAGTTCCTACAAGTGTTTGTTTTGATAGTGCTGAGTCCAAGAGGAGCTGTATGTATGCAGTAAATGGAATTTATTTTAGCGTATGTGAAAATACCATATTATTTTCTGAGAGACTGCCCATTTTCCAAAATGCACTTGCATGATTGTTTAGAAATGAGATGCTGGGTATTAGCATGAGAAATAAAGTAACCTGAGTGTTAGATGGCTGAACACCTACACTCAAATGTCCCTTCTTTCGATTTAGAGAAGTTTTGCTGCAATCAGTAAAAGTGGCAGGTATTAGGTATTTTTGAAAACCAGGATGCTTTTATTTCAAGGATAGACCTGGTGCCCTCAATCCACTGGCTAAAATCCCATCAGCAAAGTCCCATGAGAAACAGAAAAGACTTGTAATGTTGGCACTTCCTAAGCTCCTGGCCCAGCCTGGAAGTGACACTGCTGTCATTCCCTTCTGCTTGTTCCTTATCAGGGAGAGGATATTTTGTTTTTCACTTTTAGTCACCACATTGAATGAAGAAAGGAGTTTCAGTGGGAGTGAAGTTCAGCTTTATGCAAGTGAATATTCCAGCAGAATCTAATATCTAATATCTAATTTCCAGGACAGATTTGGTTTTGATTTGGGTTTTCTTGTTGTTCGAATTTTTTGTTTGTTTCTGATGAGGGGAAAAAAAAAAAAAAAGGAAAGATTTCAGAAATATTGAAGTTTTGTTTTCAAGTTTCACAAATAAATACTTTCTAACATGATGGGATATTTCTTTTTAACAGCTTCCAAAATGAAGCTCTTGAGTTTGTCGTTTTGAAACCTCATTTTCCGTTCAAAAGCAGAGGAAAACCAGAAGGCTTTTACAGCCCACCCAAATGAAACTGAACATTTCAAAACAAGTATTATGATTACAGTGTAAATAGATGCCCACAAAACCAGACTTTATCACAACCAAAGAAGGAGGAGGAGAAAGAGGTCTGCCAAGTCTGACAGTCTTCACTGTGTGTCTGAGGTGATGCCCAGGACAATGGAGCCATGAGGATGGACCTAAAGATGATTCATCTCCACTTTCTGATCCATTAAATCCCTGCCTGTGCCCATGATCTTGCTACATGCTGCTCAACACAGCCAGGTGTTCTGCAGCGTTGGGAGCTGCTGTCCTCTCCTGGACACAAGTATAGACAGTCTGATGAGAAAAATCAAGGCCCAAAGATTTCACTTTTTCAACCCCAAATTCACAATGTCAACATTGTTTCTATTGTGGCTGGAATTTAACTGAGGGTCACAGTTTCCTGGTTTGAGTCCTCATACCTTGAGGTCACACCTCAAGGTATGACTGGAGCAGAGGGTCACTGGTTGCTAACTATTTGCTGGAGTATTCAGGTATGTGGGTCTTACTTCTTGCTTTGTAGAGACAGATTAAATAAAAAGGAAGCTGATAAGAGAGTTCAGTTGGTTGGGGAAAAAAATGACTTCCTCAGCTGAAATGTCTGACAGAATCTGTACTTGGACAGGAAAGGTTTTCAGCATGAAAGCACAGGAACTACCCAAACCTAATGAGAACTACTTCATATCTAAGGTGCTGTGTACAGCTTTGAAACTTGCCTAATATTTGTAGAGGACCCCAAAGATGCACAAAGCGTTTCTGAAAATCCCCTTTGACTTCATTTGCCTTAAAACTGTGACAAATAACTTCAGTGCCTTGTGTGCGTATTTGTAAAGAATTATGCCAAGACTATCTTGGCATGTCTTGCAATCTGTAACCTAATTCTTCAGGTGACAAAAACTGTCAAGTGCTGGTTGTGTAATTTACTGTGTGCCATTGCTGCAGGAACTGGCATGAGTCACCGTGTGATAACCCAGAGGAAATTACTTCTTGCTATTAAAAACAAAACAAAATTGACAACAACAACAAAACCAACAAGAAGAACAAAAAAACACACCATGAATGTGCATTTCTTAGTTTCTGTTTTAACCATAGATCTGAAAGCTACTAACTACATTTTGTTTCCATAATGTCTTTCTCCTCAAATGCAAAAATACTTGCATTTCTTTACTAGGTGTGCTCATATATAAAGCTTAAGGTTGGAAAAACACTGTGGTTTTGACAGGTGATGATCCCATTTGGCCACAGAATAGCCTGGCACACCAGCACCTTTCCAGACAGTTGTCTTTGTGCTCACCAGAGCTAAAATAGAGACATGGAATTGATTTTCCAAGGAAATGGCAAAATGGATTGAACAATTTGTGAAGCATTTGGAAGCAATGAGCGTGACTCTCGGTTTTATTGTCTCAAAATGATTCAGGTTATAAAGTGCTGGCAGTGAAATATGAGAGCTGTAGAAACAAAGCATCCACGAGGAGAAGAACACTCCTACTTATGGCAAGTCTCCACAGAGCCTTTTGCCTTCAATATTACTTGAGCTGATGTTTGCTACATCAATTTATTACCCCACCCAGAAAGCATTTTTGGCAAGTACTCTTATGCTGTCATCATGATGTTCCTGAAAGAGTGAAAGTGTCACTAAGAATTGAAGTGCTTTAAAAGACACTTCATGATGATCTGTCATTAATAACAGACATCTAAGTAATTCATGTGTTTAATTGCAACTAGTAAGAGATGAAATAGAAAAGTTTAGCAATTAAGAGGGATTTTTCCGTTAACTTACTTTGAAAACAAATTCTGCAACAACAGATCCTGTGAGAGCAGAAATGATAAATGAGGAGCTGAAGACATCTTTTTCTTTAGTTTTGCAGTTTGGGATGTCTGAAATATGAGAGACAAAGCAATATCCTCAGCATATTAGATGACAACTTTTCCATTAGCTGAATGTAACTGAGGGGAGTGTGTGATACTGCATTGACAACAGTAGAGGGAATTAAAAAAAAGGTTCATAATCCTGCAGCTAATCAGGCCTCAAGATATTTGTTTCCAGGTCCTTACATGTGACCTTGGACAAACTGCCAGGGATAAAACTTTCTAACACCCAGATCCTCAAAGTCCTTAAAACTGTGAATTCTTTTCAAAAATCCATCAACAAAAATTAGAGAATATAGATTCCTAGACTTGCATAATTTGCAGAATTGCCACATTTATTCTCCTTGTCCCTACTACCACCTACAGTTCTATCTTCTGCATTTGTCATATCTGTACTGGTACCATGAGCTCCCCACATCAGAGCAGGTGATTGAGCAGAGACCTGCAGAATAATAGCAGTAATAATAAGTATCCAAAAGGAAAAGGAAAATTTGAATAAACAGTCGCACTAATGTAAACGGTCTGTCATAAACTGATGAAATTGCAGAACAGCAGAGCAACATTGATGACTTGGAGGAGGTCTGATAACTGTGAACTTGCTCTCTGTGATTAGAAGAAAAGGCTATGAAGAAAATCAGGCTTCTAATTCTTATTCCATTAGAATCCAAGGAGAAATAAAAGTATATTTTGTCAACTGCCATCAAGACACTTGGGGATTTTCTTGGGAGGTCATGATGGTATAATGTAAGAATAAGGGATGTGAAGCACAAAATCCATTCTAACCACATTCAGATTATTAACTCCATCTTTTCTAACTATTTCAGGGTGTGAAAAAAAATAAAAAATGCCAAAGTCTGGGGTGGGGGGAAAAAAAAAAAAAAAGAAAAAGCACACCAAAACCTATGAAAGTCTTCCAGGCTGTGTGGCTGAGCTGTGGATGTTCAGCAGCATAACAGACACAGATTGATTGCATAGGTCACCAGAAAATCTTGATCAAGGAAACAGGTCACACACAGCACTGCCCTGAATGGTAACACTTATGCAGAAGAAGTGTTTGATCCTGATATTGAAGAAGACAGTGACAAAACTTCAAAGGAAGCAGGACTTCAGAGAAAGCAGCACTGGAGCCAACATTACAAAAGACATCAAATTAATTTTTAATAAACTGGTTTTGGATCAATCACTCTCTCAGATTTTCAATTGTCACCAGTGATACACCCTCTGCAACAGTGATTCAGATGTTCCACAACAGTTGTGATTCCTAGAGAAAACACAAATCCAGTGTGCTTTATAATGACCCACATAGAGTCCTTTAAGCTGTAGAGGAGGAACTGAACAGTCTGGGGAGAGCTACATAAATATCAATTATTCTGTCCATAAGCACAGTCATAGAAGCTATTGCATATTTGGAGGATAACACAAGAATATCCTAATTGTGGAGAAAATGTCCTTTCATATATTTTAGAATGAAAGAAATAATGAACCACTGTAATATAATTTTGGTGAAGTAGGAGGTACTCCCTTTTACATCCATCTCAAAACTCCCACTGACTCACTGGAAGCAAAATAAAAGGTAAATAAGAGCTCAGGTTTAGAACACTTATCATCCATGAAGCTATTATCAGGACTGTTGGGATACAAGCTGTCTGTGGAATCCAGAAGTACCTGAGAAAGACACATCTCCCAAGACCTTTGCTCATTGGTCTTGTCGCAGTGATTTGGAGGGGCTGATCAGCAAGGAGTGGAGTTGACCACAGATTTCAATTAACTTTATTTCTTTAATGACACCATGAGGAAAGGAGAAGGGAGGAGGCTGTGAGAGGAATCAATGAAATAGCAGAGTTCCTGCTAGGGAATATAAGAATAATTTATGGTTTTGATGGAGACTTTGAGAATTAGGTACTTCCTTGTGAATCAATATTTTACAACATTGATTTTTCCAAACAGCATGTTTATTTTCACAGAAACCGTGACAAAAAATCCTTTTCATAATTTTTGAATCAACTTTTTGCAGGACATCTGCAACTTTAAAACACAAGCTTTTTTTATTCTGATGTGCAAGCAAAAATTGAGGAATTAACATGTCTCTCAGTATAGAAACTCTGTTCTCCACATGGTTCTGGTTTAAAGCTTTTCTGCTCAATCTTCCTCTGCTCTTGCAATTACAAATGAAAATGTGAGCTCAGCTATGGAAAGCTTTTTGTTCTTGTCATTGCTGTTCAGGATAAAACCCAGCAAAAGAAGCAAACACAGGAAAACATTTTTCTCTCAAAGAAAAGTTGACTTGACATTTTGTCTTTACACACCTGGTTTAAATCCTTTGCACCCCTACCTGGCAACCATTCATGCAGCACCTCAAAGGAAGGAGAATTTGATGTGAACGCTCTCAAGTGTTATTTTCAATGTCAAACTCTGTTTCTCTTCAAGAAGATACAAGACACAAACACACACAAAACCCAGGACACTATGACTCTCCATGGCAAAACTCTGTAAATATTTCCACAATGTGTAAATATCTAATTACCTGTCTCTGAGAGACCTTGGGTTTTAAGCTTAAGAAATCCCTGCCACAAAGATAAACTCATGCAAGGGCTGGCTGGTGCTGAGCACTGTCACTCTCATCTGCCAAAATACACAGGCATACTCCTTATTTCAAACATGTCACTAATTACATTCTCCAGCTGAAGCTCATGCTGAAGTGATTCTGAGAGCAGGACCAAGTGCAAGACTTCAATTCAGTTTCATGTCTGGAGGGAAATTATTGTCCTGTATGGAGGACATACCATGAAGTGGACACCAGAAGGCCTGATCTGCAGGCCCAGGTTTACAGAAGGATCCCAGTGTTGCCTAAACTGAGTAATTTATGTCTTTCCTGCAATGTCCATGTGCAATCAGTGGAAAGTCTTGATGTCTGCATCCTCTCCGCCTTCCCAGCACCCTCCTTACGTGGGGGCCTGTTCCCCTACACAGGACTCCTGTGAGCTTTGAGCCCTCTCTTCCATTCACTTCCTCCATCCTGAGAGACTTTCATGAACAAGGATTTTTAAACCTCATCCATCAGGATTTAAGGCAGCCTCCCATGACTAGGAGCCAGTATGGGGAAGCAAATCCACCTGCCTTCTGACAGGCTCTGTGGCTTGTCTCCGAAACTCGGCCTATGTTTTGGTGTCAGAGGCAGGATGCTAAAAAAAGGTGGATTTCAGGTCTATTTTCAGGTGACAGGGTTCCTATACTCCCTGAACTACATGATTTGCTTTTTTTCCTAAGATAAGGGGACTTCGGGACATAGAAAATATCTTATGAGGTTAATAAAATGCTGTGTAAACTTTAACTAGAAATTTATCCAGCTAAGCAATAATGATAAAGAACAGTATGTGAAATCTAAGCTTTTAGAGAGGAGGAGTTTTATTTCAGGACCTGTGCTCTTCTTGCAAATCCAAAAGCTCATATAATGATGTGAAACAGAAAATGTTCCTTGACAGTGAGCCAAAACCTACAGCTTTAAAAGTCCTTTTTCAGAGAAAAGTTTTACTTCCTACAGTTGGGTGACCTTTGATTGGGATGGTTATAATTATTATTTTTATAGGACCAAAATTTGTGGTAAGCATTTTGAAAGGAGCCAGAGCAGGACAAATTCTTTAACTAGAAAGAACATTTGATCCAGCGATAGTAGTTAATGTCTACCTTACACGATGGCAGATCATTTTTCAACCTGTATTAAGTTTGAAATATGGTTACTTGCGTTAGGTTTGCGTGGCAAGATTTTGGTAGCAGAGGAGGTACAAGGATGGCTTTAGTTTTTATTTCTCATTATCCTAATCTGATTTTATTGATAATAAATTAATACTAATAACTTTTTACAAATAATTACCTCCTTCTCCCCACCCCTCCCTTCTTTCTGAGCTCAACTTCACTCCAAATTTTCTCTACCTGCTCCCACGGCAACACAGGGGGACAGGGAATGGGGGTTGTTCATCACACACTGTCTCTGCCAGTCCTTCCTTCCCATGAGGGAATGTTCACACTCTTTCCCTGCTGCAGCATGAGTTTCCTCCCATGGCAGACAGTCATCCCTGAATTTCTCCAACATGGCTCTTTTCCACAGGCTGCAGTTCTTCACTAACTGAGACAGTTGGCGTTGGTTCTATCAGACACGGGGGAAGCTGATGGCAGCTGCTCACAAAAGCCAGCCCTGTAGTCCCCCCACTACCAGAACCTTGCCATTCAAACCCCACACATTACTTCAATCATAATTTCAATTGAGCGGTTTTTTTAATTACTATTTTTAGTTTCTGGTGCTTTAAAGTAGGAAAGCTAGTTTAGGAGATGATTGACAATGTATGGGAGGGAAGAGAAACAGTTTAAAAATGAGACTTTAAACCAACACCAACAAGGGTAACGATCACCAGCATTTTGAGAGGGCTCAAGGATATGAGAGATGTTTAAGAGCATCCCTCAAAAAAACCCACCACCTTTGTTCAAACATTTATTTTGGCTCTGAATTAAAATATAAGTCCCAAACTAGCCAAGCACAGCTGTTCTACTGCTGGAATAGTACTAGTTAGGTAGTTTTCTGATCCATATCCTGTGCTGTCCTTTCTAGTATGCTTGCTGCCCTACTTGACAGTTCCAGGGGAAAAGCACTGACAGCACCCCCACTGGCCCTAAGGCTCTGTGCATATCCCCCTTAGGCCCATTTTCATTGTAGTGTTGACCCAGCCCAGCTGCTCTGAGTTCTGTGGCTCTGACCCTTCTCACTCCCCTCCAGACTGCTCCCAGGAGAGGAGGGGAAGGATCAGTCCATAGCAGTGTTCAGCCTCACTGTACAAGAAAACCTCTGAATCCTGGGAAACCCATGTCAAGGACCATTATCAGTCAAACCCATATCAAAGACCATTATCAGCCATAGCATTACAGTTAACATTATTACCACAGCTGCAGCCAGAAGAAAGTGATGAAGGGCAGTGTGCTGAGCTACATTCCATGAGCTGTAAAGGCTCTCCAGCATTTCTCACACAAGCACTACAGGAGCAGCAGCTCCCCACTGGGACTCCTAAATTTCCGTTTCAGCCACTGGACAATAGTGGATCATCATGCACCAGGCATTTGTGGAAATGCAGCTTCCCACATATGCATGAGCTCAAGGTAAGGGAGCTATGAGCAAAGTTTGCTGCTCCTGTCCCTTGTGGCTTCTGGGCTTCAGAAATCTGTTCCTTGGGTTTTATTCAGACAGTTTTACACCCTTTTATGGAGTCGCAACTCTTTATTACAGAAATATTCCTAACAAAACTGATTCTAATAGCTCCCTCTCTGGTAGGAAAATTATTTTTTCACCAGGTTTATAGCCCTCTAAATAAACACTGCCTCATACTTTTCTATCCCCTGTATCTCTCTACTGTTAATTACACTGAACTTCTCCTGACCTCCTGTTCAGGCAGAGTGAAAATGAACAGGTTGCTTAACTAAGTATGACCTGCTTGTCACAGCAGTGCTAGCAGCTCTGCCTTCCCATCCTTTAGGGCTTCATGGCACTTTTTTACAAGGCCATTTAGTGCTAGAACAAGGGGCAATGGCTTTAAACTCAAAAAGGCCAGGCTTAAATTAGATATTAGTAAGAAATCTTTTCCTGTGGTGAGGCCCTGGCACAAGCTGCCCAGAGAAGCTGTGGATGGCCCATCCCTGGAAGTGTTCAAGGCTGGGTTGGATGGGGCTTGGAGCAACCTGGTCTAGCAGAACATGTCCCTGCCCATGGCAGGGGGATTGGAATGAGAATGTCTTTAAGGCCCCTTCCAACCCAAACCATGCTACGATTCTGTGTCTGGATTAAGAAGTACCATATCACAAGTTACCTAGAAAATGCAGTTTCTGTGTCTTGCCATTGCAGAGGGAAAGCACCAAAGCTGTTTCAGCTTCAAATCTCAGGGCCAGATTAAAACATGACAAGAGTTGCTTGTGGACATAAACCAGCCCAAGCACACGGTGTAAATAGGCACCAGGTGAGTCTTCAAGGAGTTTTGGATAAAACATCTTAGGGCAACATGGAGTTGGGAAGACGTGTTTTTTGTGTCATATCATAGTGAGCTATCCCTCACTTAAACATGGATGTCAGTTCTTAAAATGTGATTTTTTTTTTTAATCTTCTAGAAATCAGAATCTTCCTACTGAAGTCTACATCAGGGATATTTTTCTCGTCTCTCTTTAACAAGACAAACTTTCACCTAAAGCTGTTCTTGGAAATGGCCAAATATTCAGAAAGTTTCAGTCAAAAACCAGAATACTAATTTGGGAATGTCTGATACAAAAATATGATGTGAATAGTAAACATACTTCCAGAAGTACAGTAATTTTAATGGGTGCAGTCTTGAGGAACACTTACAAAACCCTGAGAGAAGCTGGTACATGGCCATGAGGTGGGACTTTGGCTCAGAGCTGCACATTCCTCCAGAAGGTGCTCCAGCACCTGCAGATAAATAAAGGTTATTTACATTGTCTTGCACTGGATCTCTGACCTCCCTTGCTTTAGACAACCAGGCTAAGAATGAATGAGGCAGTTTTTGCAGGAGTAGAGCAAACCAATGGCAATAAGGAACACCAATAACCCATGATCAACTATGTTTTACCACAAGGACAGTTAAAGCAAAAAACAAAATTATTACACCTGTGTTTTCTTTCCAGTTCTGTTAGTGATTCAGGGCAAGAATTTTGTCCTGTCCTCCTCTTGTCCTGTGTTCCTGCTCAACAGAGAGGTCACAGAGCTCAGTGTTTTGGAATTAGCCAAGCCCTCAGGGTTAACCAGCTGGAAGGTGTGAGAAATTAGTATTGTAGTTTTTAATGAGCATTCCCCAAATATGTCCAGGGAAGGATAGGGAATTTCTGAGGGTGTCCATCATTTCTCATGTCAGGCCATTTACATCTAGTTGTTTAAAGGCAGAGTTAATAGCCTCGTTCCAGCCAGCTGGCTTTGAACCCTTTAGCCAGCAGGAATTTAAAGGAAATGCTGAGCACACCTACACAACAACAGAATATTATTTAGCCCAGCCCTTGCCTCTCCAACACTGTTCTTCATGCATGACACAAAAGTCAGAGAAAAGCTATCTACTCAGGCAATTGGAGGTTATACAGTACCAGAAGACAGCCAAACTGATGTGAATGCAAAGGCAAAGTCAAAGAATGGATAAGCACATCAAGCAAAAAAAAAAAATTTATGTGGTGGGATGTCTTTGCTGCCACTGGGTTCTCTGAATGACTGGGATCCAGTGGCAAAACTGCCTAAGTGTTTTGCCATGTCGTGTCCAGAGGCTTCTCTCCCTTTTGACTGCACACCCAAAGGCTGTTTGCCATTTCTATTATGTAAGGCAATTCTTGCTGGCCACCACTACCTCTTTTCCCTGTGTAAAATGCACTCAGGCTCCCTCCACACAGCTATGCAATGTGCAGCTTGTGCTCATTTGAAGGGCACCCCTCCTCCTTCTCCCCTGATGATCCAGGAATACAGCAGTGAAGTTCCTTAATGGTAGCATCAAATAGCCTCATGCCATACATTTTTAATTTCTAAAATGGTCCTTGTTAGAGTTTCAGGGTTCAGAGAACTAGTGTGAAATGTTGCTAAAATGGATAAAAACCTCTCATCTAAAAATAAACTATTATTTGATTCCTGCTGCATCACCTCAATCAACTACTGACAGTTTCTCTGGAAACTAATATAGCTTTATTACTACAGTATCAAAAGTCCTGGTAATCATTAAGGATTTTTTGGCCTTTTAGCACCCTAGAGATGTAGTAGTGTAAAATACAAAGTCTGGAGTCAGTCATGGTTGAAGAAAATGTGCATGGAGAGTGCAAGCACTTAACACAGGCCCTGAGGTCATGTACAGGATCAAGAAGATTACGAACTGCCACCACACTAGAGGTCATAACTCAGCCCTCATTGTCAGATATATTTATCAAACATCAATATTCGCATCTGGGCCGTAAATATTTGTGTTCAGTTGACAGAGGAGTAAATCTCAAAAAGTCTCATTGTACCATCTAGAGACAAACTTTGCTTCTTTGGCCTCCCATACCCTGTCCTGCAGAGCAGCCGGGCTTGATCTCATCACAGCTAAATGGGAAATGTAATTAAAGGCTCCTTTTGAGTTCCTACCACTCTAGATGCCCTCCCACAGGGACTTAGAATGGCTTGTTGCAAAGCTTCTCTTTCCCTCTTTCTGTTAATAGATGTCCAGCCTCTATTTCCAATCTTCCCTCCACGCAGAAGCAGAACAAAGGGTATTACTTTTCTGAGTAAAAATCCACTTTTGAAGTGAACAGTGCATTATTTCCCAAAGGAAGAAATGGAGCAGACAATGCAGACTGTGCTGAGTTTGACACAGAGGTTCTGATAAATAGGGGCAGGACAAGGAGTAACCGATGCAAATTGAAAGAGGAGAAATTTTTTACTGTGAGATGGGTAAGGCCCTGGCACAGGTTACCCAGGGAGGTGGTGCATGCCCCAACCCTGGCAGTGTTCAAATCCAGGATGGATGGGGCTCTGAAACCAGGTCTAGTGGAAAGTGTTTCTGCCCACAGCAGGGGGGTTGAGACTAGATGCTCCTTAAGGTCCCTTCCAAGCCCTTTACATTCTATGATTCTAAGATCATTATTAGCTGTTATTTCCCTTGTCCCATAGTCTGGAGCTCCAGTGGTGTCATGGTCCTTTATCTCTTGGTGATCTCTCCTTGCTACAGAACACAACAAACCTGGAGTGCTGACACAGAAGAAAGACACAAGTTTACACCTGCAGTTTTCAAAAAAAAAAAAAAATAGGATGCTACCTCAAGTCATGGTAAGACTTTTATCTCTAATAATGTCAAAATTATCAGGACCCTTATTTCATATATTTTCAAAGCTTGTATATGAGCTACATAAAGCTGAAGCTAATCTCATTTACTTAATGTGCATCATTAGCAATGCAGAGACAGATCAGAGCTGTATCACAAGCTCTTGTGGTTCCATTAGGATTCATGGTGATCAATAACTACCGAGCTCTTAGGGCTGCCATACAGAGAGAAAAAAACCCATAGATAATCCTTTAAAGATCTTAATTATGCAAAGGCAAAATTATTATTTTAATAAGCCAGAAGTATTTAATATTAATCTAGTTGCAACAACTTCTGCCTGAGGATTGGGGATGGCCTACATTAATCACTGAGTGTATAAAAGCAGGTGATGGCTGATAAAAGAAGCAAAGTAGGCAGCATCTGGCAATGGGATCTACTTGACAGTTTGTCTGCTTGTAGGCAGTGAGCTGTGGGATGTTTTGTCTTCATTACCACTAAACTCATTGCTCAGAAACTCCTGGTGCTCAGAAACTCCTGGTCCTCAGAAACTCTAAATGGGGCAATAATTTTGAAAGACGTCTATCGCAAACAGCCAAGGAAATGCTTCTGAGGGTCTGGAGCCTTTGAGCAGGTCAGAGGGGCTCAAACCCTTCCATGCTCTGAATTCATATCTCCACAGGGAAAAGATTCAACACATTCTTAGTCTCATCCCATTTCAACATATCTGCCTTGCATTATCCTTGTTCCTTTTGCTGTATAACTAGGAAGAGAGAGAGAAAAGGAGAGAAGAGGGGGATTTTCCATTTGATCTTTGGATCAAGACTTTGTGATCTAGGTCTTTAACGACATTTGTTGCTAATTAATTTGACACCTACACTTGAGCAGAGCAGATAATATACCTTTAATGTTAACACTTCAGCCTCGAGATACTGAGAAAAAAGCAACACATAAAAGCATAGGCAGAACAGTTAGATCTAGCATCCAGCTTGTGATTTTTTAGAGCATAAAGCTTTTCACATTTAAGCCTTCTATTACGCTGGGAAGTAAAATAAAGAGCTATCAGGCTGGGCATGGGGAAAGGCAGCAAAAGGCCCAGTAGTAGAAAAGGAGTTTTGTGGAAACAGAGTGGAGGTGTAACATGGAGAGAAGAAAGAGAAACAAACTTCTCCAATTGGTGCCTGCTTCCCTTATCCTGCAGCAGAAATGAGCACTTTGCACAGAGTGGTACTAAAAGCCTTCTCTTCTCTATTGGAAATCACAGTGAATACATTTAATAAGCAGCGACCAGATTAACTGCCTGCCATTCCCAGAACAAACCTGATTTACTGCAACCATTTCCCTCAAGACACCTCCTTCTAGCAGGGTTTGAACAGCATGAGCTGTCTCAATACTTCTGCCTTCTCCTTTTCACCACCGGTGGTCCATTCCCCAGCTAGGAAGGATGGATGTGAGGTGGATGCACACCACGCTTCCTCCACTCTGGGTGTAAAGCATCTGCTCTGACATCCTCTTGATGCTGGCAAGAAATTGGCATCTGAGCACCTGGCAGCTCTGTGCCTAATTTAGTCACAATCTTCCCCGACATTCCACTCTTGTATCATCAATTTTGTGAAATTATGTCCACTGCAAACAGAGACTGCCATTTTCTAGCAGCTTTGGCAAACTGCCCCGAATGTTTCACTGGCCTGGTTTTCAAGAAACTATGCAGATGAGGTGCCTGGGAGGTTTTTACAGTTGGGCATCAAAATACCAATCACTAAATACCTTTGACAGAGTAACCGTAAAACCAGTCATAGAACAGACCCACAAACACTTCAAGGCAACATATAACAATTCCCTTTCTGAAATTTCAGCCAAACAGCAGGGACAAAATTATACATCTTTTGGTCATTAAGGAAAAAATCTATTTCATAAAATTGAGAAGTGCATTACTATGTACTGCAGAATACTGTTGCTCTCGGAGAGAACCCTGATTTTTAGAACACAGTTTTAAAAAACACCAACATAGAAATATGAATCATTTTCTCAGTCTTACAAATCAACACCTGTTACTTTACAGCAACTGAGCCGTGTTCATGCTTTTGGTCCTCAGTGAACAGAAGTTTAAAAGTGGGTTAGCCCCAAGTCCCTCACATTTACTGTCAGGTCCCCTTAGAGGAGTGCCTGTACCTGGGAAATGTGCATGGAGCAGCTGACCCAGAGTGACTTAGTGCTCCCCAGTAAAGCATTCACATGTCCAAACCTTTCTACTGCCAGCATTTGGAAGAACAGGCATATCAGAGCTGTCACACTGTAAATAATGTACCAGTGGGCCAGACTAAACTACTTTTCCCTGCAATAGGTTAAAGCATTATTTCCAAGATGGTGTTCTAAGCATGCAATTTTATCATCACCTTTTTCACAAAGACTAAATTTCTGTTCAGAGGTATT
The DNA here is from genome assembly GCA_013398175.1 of Climacteris rufus. Classification (NCBI taxonomy): domain Eukaryota; kingdom Metazoa; phylum Chordata; class Aves; order Passeriformes; family Climacteridae; genus Climacteris; species Climacteris rufus. Next base: position 173,137 of record VZRZ01006287.1, on the reverse strand, counting down.
TTTTACTCCTGTTTGATACTAGGACTGAAAAGACTGCAAGACTTCAGAACACTGACTATTTGAACATTAAACATTTCCGGTTTCCACAGTTACACAGTGACAACTAAAAAATAAGTTAAGCCATTAAGCATCTATTGACTTCAAAGGACACTGAACCAAGATGTCTTCATAAAAATATTAACTTGGTTCAGTTTCACTACTTCCCTGCTAAGAGAGGGTTTATGTAGAAGCACAATTTATAGGATAGACCTGTCAGTTAAAGGAGATATAAATTCAGATCTACAACTTCAGCTCATACTGTCAGCCATCATGATGGTTCACACAGCAGCACTGTCAGAGATCTGCTTCCTTGGATATCTGTTCATGCAATGATGGCACATAAGCTGCCTAGTTCTGATTCGCCATCCATCCCTGTCTGTTTGGCCTTCCCAAAATAGGACACAAGAAATAATAACTCAGCTCATGTCAGCTCAAAGTTAATGTATTTTCTTTGATGGTTAGAGGGAATGTAAGTAAGCTATATAAGCACAAGCCACACAAGAAGCACAAGCTACATAAGAAGTACAGACATGAGAAGTATATCTGATTAGGAGATGAACATTTTATTGAAATTTACAGTACTGTTGATTCAGAAGCATTACTGTGAACTAGTAACTAGTATTTCAATTTTTGTAACTGTCATAAACCAATAGACCTGGGCCTTGATCAGCATACAGCCACTTATTTTTCCATTGTGTGCTTTCTAAATAATCTATCAACCTTTCTATCAATACATAACAAGGGAATTTTCCATCACTCATAGAAGAGGTACTGTCTGTTGTGCCTATAACTAATACCTTCATCTGGATATTGCTTGAATTTATATCTCCCCTCTTTCAGTTTAATGCCATTCCCCCTTGTCCCATCACTACATGCCCTTGTCAAAAGTCCCTCTCCAGCTCCCTTTCAGCCTCTTTGGGTACTGGAAGGTGCTTTAAGGTCTCCCCAGAGCCTTCTGTTCTCCAGGATGAACAACCCAAACATTCTCAGTCTGTCTCCACAGCAGAGGTGCTCCAGCCCTCTGAGCATCTTTGTGCCCCTCCTCTGGACTTACTACAACAGGTCCACGTCCACCTTATGAATGTTGCTGCCATGTTTCTCATGAGACTCAAGAATCTGCTGCTTTGCTTTGGTTTAAAGAAGGATATGACAGAGAAAGACATCTTCTGCAAAGGTTCAGATAAAGATCTTCTGCAGGGGTGGCACAAAGAGACACCTCTATATGCAGTACCTGGAAAAGATAGATGGAGTGATACATTAGCAAGTCATCTGAAGCTGATAAGTTACCAGCAGCTAAATAATGGAATCATCCACATGTTTTCATGTCCACTGCAAATTATGTCTGGCTGCTGGACTTTTCATGGACTGTGCACTAAGTCAGCTGGAACTGCTTACCTTAGAGGGAATGTAGCATGTTAAAAAATGATTATTAACCTCAATTCATTTAGTGAGCCTCTGTGGCTGGAAATTCTAATGAACAACAAGAGAACAAAACCAAAACTCTAAAGGGGAGTCTGAAGTATTGAAATGTGTTCAAGCCCACTAGAAACATAAATGAAATGTGATTTATTGTATTCTGAAGGCAGTGCATACTAGCAAAAGAAATGAAAGGGCAGTGAAGGATGGGAAAAAACTCAAAGGAATAGAAAATACAGGTGAAAGATCCCAACTGTCCCACAATTCTTACCCTACAGAAGTTCTCTTTGCCCTGAGGTGACAAGTAAAAGAAGAGCTAGGAAGGCTTACTGTGCTTAGAGAGTGAGCTGTTGACTGTTTCTCACAATATGACAAATAGGCCACAAGAATAAGCAGCCTGCCAAATACCATACCACACTTCAATTTTGTAACTCATTGCTGTGATATATCATACAAGCCAGGAGAATAAATGGATTAAAAAACAAATTAATCTTAAGCCGTATTAATGGGTGGCAGGTCTACTGGCGGCTATTAAACACAAAGGTTAAAATATGTTTAAGATTAAAAGATTAAATCACTTGCCATTCCAGGGCCTCTTGCTTTATCCTGAAATTTGCTGGACAGGTGAGACTTCAGTTTGCTCTCAGAAAATGGCATTTCCAAGAGTCACAGCTCACAGCATCTTCTTGGTGATGGATGGCCGTCACACATCTGATCCCATTCCTTCACACAAGCCTTGATGAAGGATGCCCTTGATCAAGAGATTTTTTTTTTCTCTGACATTTTTGGTTCCCAAAGGGTCTGGAGATATTTGTTCCCTCCTCATTTTTTGGATACTCTTGGAGCTGCATGAAGAGTGTCCATCTGACCAGGGATGCTTTTAAAGAAGCAGATTGTGAGCCCAGTTTTGCTTCTCCATCCACTTCATTCCTCACTTGCTGTGTTTATTTTTGGTCCACCCCATTTCAGACAACATTGATTGAATCTCAAATGTTACACATTAAAGCAGGGGTGATATGCAGCTCCTGGGAGCCCCTTCTGCCTGCAGTCATTTCCACTGCCCAGTCCTGCTTCCACACAAACATGGTACTGAGAGTTTGCATGCATAAAAGTCTTTTTAGCTATGGATTCCTGTTTCCAGGTAAAATAACAAGACACTGGAAAACATAGGAAGCATTGTAGAAGATAATTTACACTCTGCAGGTGAGCAAAATGTTTCATTTTAAACTTGAGGCATACATTCTCTTGCCACTGCCCTGTGCTTGGCTTTTGTTGTTACCAACCTGTTGCCTTCACTGCTGAGAGCTCCAAGGTAAAATGTAATGCTTCACTTTGAACCTCTCCACCATAATAAAGAATTAAATCAAGGCTCTGACTCACATTTCACAGTCCATTTAAGGCTCTCTTCCTCTCTCCTCACAGAGAGATCCAAACTGAGCTTAGAGCTACCCCTTAACTGCCACAACTCACAGCCCCCGTATTAACGTGAATCACCACCACCTACAGTTTATATTAATGTTCTGGGCTTCAGCAGTCCTGGCTTAATTGCCTGCAAGCCTGAAAACACAGTTATGTAGTTTGTTATCACTGTGGAAAGTGCTGGTTCCATCCTTCCCCCAGCCCTGGGCTGTGTGATCCATGGGAGCCACTCTGCGTGGAGCCTCATTTATCTGGCTGCATCGAGGCCCTCTGGCTCTCCTTTTGGGGCATGGCAGGCTACTGGGGCAGAAAGCAGTGTAGGCTTAGGCTCTCTTAAACCAGCAATTAAACTACAGTCTTTATCTGATAGTTTTACAGGCCAACACCAAGGCACCACTCTTTGCCTAAGGAGGCTTTTTAACTCATGTATGTATTTCAGAAAAGCTCCAAGACTGGAGTGTCTGGGGCTTGTGCTTGTAGTTGTCAAAAACCCAGAGAAGCAGTAATTTTTCTGGGATTTTTTTGTTATTGTCTGCGAGGAAACAATAATCTTCCAGATGAAAATCCAAACCAAATTGTTTTGAAAATCCTGTAGAGGTTTCATTCTGCTCAGCTTCAAAAGTGCAATAAACAAAAAATCACTGTTGCCAGCAAAACAAACAACACACATTAAGCCTTTTTATTACAATAGCTAATGTTTTACTAGCTGTGAAATCACATTTTCCAGGATGAACTGTCTCAATACACTTCTGAAATATCCTGGTAGTGCTCAGTGTCCATTTGAAAGAGGAATTCTGTCCCAGCCACAGGCAGAAGACAGAAGTCATCTGCATGAGGACAGCACAAGACACACAGCCCCATTCAACCAGATCCAGACAGCTCCACATCCTCCTGTTCACAGCAGTCCAGCTCTTAAAGACAGGCTTTGGCATTTTTGGCAGGTGCATATGTATTTTCCTGCTCCCTAAAATGCATATGAAATCTTTACTATTCACATGGATTATAGCAACCACGATTAATGTTATATACTTATTTCATCAGCAAACAACACAATATGACAAATGAAAAGGAAGTATTAATATCTCTGTTTATTCTTGGGGAAAATGAGGCATGGTGAGGTCATGACACTTTTTCATAGATGCCAAATAGACCATTGCAAAAAAGGAAACGAGGTCTCCCTTCTAAATATTTCCCCCACTAGAGTACTTTTCTTTCATCCATAAGGAGCTGTTGCTTAAAGACTGTTGGTTTAAAGACTGTTATGACTGGAAGGAAGGCTATGAATTGTCCATGTAACCATAAGAGGACAGAGGAAGTACAGAAATCAGACACAAACTCTCAAGTATTGATAAGAACACTGTCTATTGGGAGTGGAAGGAAGAGGAGAAAGCCCCAATTGCACCAGCACATGAATAAGTGTCTTGGCCTGCGTCCCTGTAGCATTTCTTGATTCAAAACACACCCAAAGTGCAATCCTGGAGTTCCTGCTTTTCAGCTTTTCTCCTGATCTCAGATTTTCAATGCAAGTGCGTAAGGATCAGCTCTTCTCCTCAAGTGTGGGGACCAGCTGTGTTTGAAACATATACTAAGTTCTTCAGGCTTTAGAAGGACCTTTCAGTGGTTACAAACAGCAGCTGTCTATTAAATATGTATATAGGGCTGGTATTTTGCTGTCCATGTGCCTGCACTGGATCATGCAGAAGCCATACAAAAGCAGTCTTACTTCTCCTATTAGATATTATTAATATGATAATCTGGAGAATACATCTACAGCAACATTGCACTGCATGAAGTGCTGTAGAGACAAGCAGTTAATCAGAGTTCTTGATACAAGGAGCTCACATCTTACATGAAAATTTAAGATCAATATTTGTCCCCTGGGTTTTTTTTCCTTTTTCCTGAAGCGCATGAGTAATTTTTTCCTATAACTGCACAAATCCAAGAGGATTTGTTCTCCAATATCTTTCTACGCTGAAAATGCTAGTTTTGGACAACTGGATCTCTTGAACCCATTGAATGCAGAGCATTGCTTCTGCGTAAATAAATGACAAAAGATTCCAGAAATTTTACACTGTTGCTTATATAACAAAAAGAAAGAAGCATGAGATCAACTCTACCCTCACAAGGATATACCACAAACATCTGAAACAACTATTCTCACTGTTTAGGTGACTCAAGTTACAGAGTTTTCTTCCAGATTTTCTCTCTCTGACTATTGAAGGAGTCCAGCAGGTTCAGGGAACCCAACAGCAGCCCAAGTAAAATCCAATTGATTCCTTATTTTCTGAATTATCAAAAGCAGGGGCAGGGCCTCCAGCTTTGTCTTTCTCAGGGGAAAAATAAATCAAAACCTCAGGTCTTTGTATGAGAGCTGGGGGACAGATGCTGTTGCTGAGCTCCCATATTGCAGTATGACAACACCATGATGCCAGATGCAGGTGTTGGACTCCTCCATGGGTACATCTGGTACCCAAACCAGCAGAGCCCCTGTTGCAATGTATTACAACAGGAGTTAGTGTTGTGCATTGCAGAGGTGACAAGAAGTCATCTCATTGAGTCTACAAAGTGACTTTGAAAACGGGAGATTGAAGTATTTTACTGACAACCAACAGAATGTAGACCAGGAAAAAAAGATTTCTAGATGATTTATAAGCAAGAGAATGGGATGCCTGGGGAATGTATGAGTGTTTAGCACTGGACATCTTTAAGAACAAGTTTGACATGAATAACATAGATAGAGGTGGCCCTGCCTTGGGCAGTGAATGTACTGGCTGACCTTTGGAGGTCTTTTCCAATACCCCGATGCTATGAATTTGAGAAATCAAATGACTTCTCTCAGTGCTTCCTCCTGGGAGTTTAGGACAGACCTTACCACTCAATTTCCTTGCAGGAAATTGTAACTCATCTGTCTTCCTTTCACTCTGTGGACACACTAAAGCTGCAGCACACAATTCACACAGTGCCTTAACTATCACTAATGCTGAGAAAGCTTAGCACCACCCTAATGCCATTCTAATAACAATTCAACTCTTCTTTTTCTCCTCAGTAATACCATGTTTTGCAACCATGTCACAACTCTTCTATGTGTCATCAGAGAAGTAGGACTAGCTGCAAGAAAAATTTAGTTGTAAAGTTACTGAAAAACAATCGAGCAGAACCAAGGTATCACATAAGTCTCTGCCCCTCATCACATAGTCCTTATAACACCTTTTGGTCTTGGCAAATGTAATTCTGCCCAGTCATAGTCCCCACGTGATCCTGACAATATATTTCCCCCACCATTTTTTTTTCTCTTCACTCTATGCATTTTTCAATCACTTTTCTCCCTGTCAGACATAAGCCTCTTCACTGTCTTTCCATCTTCTCCGGTGTGTATCCTCAGCTAACCCACTGCCTACTTTTCACCATGTGATGTTGTTTCTCTCCCAGCAGGCCCATTATCTCCCACTGCCCACACAGAACACTTGTCTGAGTTTCCAGACAAGGGCCTTCACTCCATTCTAAAGGCAGAAGCCAGAAGCTGTTGAGAGCCTCTCTCCATCTCCACATGTAAACAAAGATAACTTTTCTTCCAGAAACTGCAGGGAACACGAGGCCATTTGGATGCTCTGAACTTCTGAGACCCTTGTCAAGTAGGAATGTTTGGACATGGTTCAGGTGATGAAAGCAGCAGCACAAACCCAATGTGTGCAGCATCTTTTTGGCATTGTGGCTCACGTGAAGGCAATGATGATCAAAATAACCTTTTGAATAAAAGCTCAGAAGTGCTTGAATCAGAGTGCCTTGAAATAGAAAGTGCCACTTCAAATAAAGCAGTGAATCAGAAACCTCAGCAGATAGTAAAACTATCTCAAACATTACAACAATTTATAGAGAACAATCAATTAGTGGATGTGGGTTGGAAAGGCATGAATCTTTTGGAAAAGAGCTGACTTTCTTTAGCATTTACCCACAGAAAAGTAGTGAGCCACATACAAAGGATCGAATTCTGCTCTCTTTAAAGCAGCCAATCCATTGCAACTCTCAGGATCTCTATATTTGCAGGACTGCAAGAGAATCAGATTTAGGTAATGAATCCATTTTGGGATGCAAAAAAATAGAGGTGACTGAAAAATGCCAGAACCAGTCCTCTAACTCCTTCAGATGATCCAGCAGGAGACGATCTCCATGCTCATGGAAGAGGGAGTAATGAGCGAACTTTATCCACTCCCTTGTTGCCACCAACCGCCCCTAGCTACTGTTTTACCTCATGACTAAGCTGCCAGATTTATTTTACCTTCTCGGACACTTCCAAAAAGTTAAAATTTTTACAAAACATATGAAATGTCACATCTGGAAGACTCAATTCTCCAGCTCCTTCCAAAAAATATGATCCTGTTGCCTTGAGCAAGGTTTGCTGGAGGTAGTTTGGGGAGAGCTGCATGGCTGGGAACTCTTCATCCCTCTGTACTCCTCTGCTATTAAAACTGTCTCTCCCACAGAGTACCACAAACAACCTGCAATTAAAAACNGCTTTCATGGCTGTCCACAGAGCACAGAAACAGATACTCAAGAGTCTGGGTCAGACCCAAGAGTGCTAGTCAAAAAAAAAAAAAAAAAAAAAGGCAGCAGCATAATGAAGAAGAATTAAACCGTTTAATCCCCAAACAAATCCTAATCTTTCTTTTTAGTTCAATTTCCAAAGTGATCTTGAATGTGTTATTTTTACCCCAGCTGTTTAATTTTGTTTAGCAATTTATTGATTGGGCAGTATTTGAAGAAATGTTCTTGTGGGATGTGGGTTTCTCTTACATCTTTGTCATTGGTTTATCTTTCACTAAAAAGTTTAGAGAATTCTCTTCATTTTTTAATCCCAGAAAGTCACAAAAAGCTGCATATTAACCACTTCTCTTCCTCCACAGAAAAAAAGGAGTTTTCACTCTGATGTAGATAAACTATTTGAAATACAGTTTTTAACAGTGTAGAATAAGGGGAAAATAAATTTACCTATATAGGCAGGGGGAACTATATATTTGTTTAAGTAACTGCAAACTGTGGTTTAGGAATTGATTTCCTGTTGTTTAAGTTCACTTTTGAATTCACTTTGACTGGACCTTCACTCATTACTGTATATATTTATTTTCTGTGTGTTTATAGCCATCCATTCTACAAAATCCAGGTTGCCCTTAAGAAAGATTGATATATCCAAAATGCAGAAAGGTGAGTCTTTCTCAAAGGAAATGGTTTTTCACTAGGAGCAATGCTTCATAAAGTCTGATTTCTACATGTATACTTAGGTAATGAGTGTCCCAATTTTCCTTTGTTACTGAGCATGTATTCTAGAGTCAGATTCAGAGTTTGACAAGATAGAATACTCTACCTCAAAAATGTAATTTCTGAGCCTACCTGTGAGTGCTGGAGCTTGGAAAACAGATAAATAAGTAAACCCACCAGCAGCTTGGGGATAGACTTTTCAACATTGTCTACAGCACAGGAAACAGTGTCAGGCTGAGCAGGTGAAGGGGGAACAGAGAGTCGGATGCATTTGCTACCGTACTCAGACAGAGATCCCTTGGGCCAGGCTACTGCTGCCATGGGGAGAGGACAGAGAAAGGTCACAGCTGGAAGTGGGAGGAGGTGGGTCCTAGGGAGATTAGTGTATTGCTCACGATGAAGGCGGACAACACTTCTTCCCTCTATGGGAATTGTCACCCCACATCACCCCACCCCTTCAGAAGGTGCCACCAGCGCGGCTGCCCAAACCCCTGGTGTGTGTGAAAGCACTCAGACCGTGACCACCTCCCCACACTGATGGGTGCCACAGTATCCCTTGCAAAGAAAATCCATAAACAGCATCCAGCTGATGCAATGTTATGCTGAGGAAAGTGCCTTTAGCTCATCCAGCTGAAGAGATGACTGTGCAGGAAGTAACGAGGCTTCAGAGGAGGGAGAGGGAAAACTGTGCCACTCGACTCTGCTGGCATTAACCTGTGCTGCTGAGCAGGTCATGGCAGACTCTTGTTTTCAGCTACAGATGAAAGGTGAAAGATCAGTGCTCTCTCAAGCTCCCAGGAGACTGCTTGTTCCAAATGGCAAAACAAATGGTCATTTGCCTTTCTTAAAAGGGAAAAAGAAATCAAAATATACAGTTAGGAAGTAAAGATTAAAATATTCATTGTGTCAAATAATTAAAGAGCCTGAAATCTTGTCAAGAATAAAGCAGGGATTTAAGCAGGAAAAATATATACTCAGAATAGTAAACCAAGTCCATGATTCTAATTTCAGATATGCAGCCACCTACCACCAGGAAAATGGGGAAAAAAACCGGCTTTTACACCTTTGGCCAGTGAATGATATAGGCTTCGGAGTGAGGTGGGTTTAGCTGTAGCTAAAACAAGACAATGAGACTGGAAAACACTAAAGGCAGTGGGCAAAGGCATTGTCCTTTGAACATGAGTTCAGTTCAAATCTTATAGAGAATAAATACAAATTAATTAACTTACGCTTTATTGGACAGACTCACCATTTAATGTACAGTGCTATAATTACCAGTGCCTGCTCTGGAGAAGATCAGTGGAGGAGCTGACAGGCTGATATGAGACATTTTCCATTTATTTAACTGTTGCTTTCTGAGCAAGTTGCAATCAGTCAGTAATGGACTTCTCTGGCTCACAGCATTCCTGTCCAACGAGGAAACGCTCCTGCCTCTGTTTTCCAGCTGGGACCTGAGGATTGAGGTGTAGTCCACTGGTGGGCTGGGGCACTGCAGGGTTGAGTGTTACCATAAGCCTGTCTGCAGGGGTGATGCTCAGAGTATTTCCAGCTGGAACACTAATTCAAGAAGAAAGCCCAAGTCTGTTACCTCTGATGGTGTGGGGGTTCTGATCTGTACCCCACTGTGAGAGGGGAGCCCTGTGCCCAGATCCCTGCTCTCAGGGTTCCCAAACTCAATGACAGGTGTTCCAAGCAGCCCTATGACACGGGTGTCACACTGGCTTGGTCAGGGCAAGTCAGAAGAGAGCTCTTTTTCTCCCTGAATCTTCACATCACAAAGAAATGTACATAATTAATTACCACATTAAAAGTCAATCATAGTGGCTGTGTGTAAATTATTTCTGGCTTTCCCTAGCCTCTCTGTGCCTCCTTTTGTAATGCTAGTGATAGTTCCAAAGAGTTTTTACAGGTTTAACATAAATATACATTCCTATCTTCATGCCACTTATGGCTTATGCAACCTCAATGGACCATTGTTATTACCTAGTGTGTCTCCAGCCATCTACTGTACCACAGGCCAGAGAATTCCAGACAATGCCTTCTGCATGCACACCCTAACCTTTAGCTAGGACTCTTCTTTCAGAAAGCCATCCCATTGACACTTCACTTTTTTTTGTGCCTCTCCTGGGAAGTAGCTGCTTTTGAAGCCTGAGTTGCCCAGACTCTTCTCTGGGCAGACTATGAGGCTCACAAGGTACTTTTGCCTGGGAGATTTGGCAGTAAGTGGTTTTAAATGCAGCATTGCAGCTCATTTACTTGCTTGAAAATGCAATGTACATTTTACCACTCTGCAGAGAAAAACAATATGATAAACTTGTTTAAAAAAAAGGGAGCTGCAAAAATGAAAAATATGAAGAAAGTCTATTGGAAAGATACTCCTAACATGCTCAGAAAACAAACACTGGGATGCTCAGTCATAGCTCTGGCATCTTGTGCTTCCCTATTTAAAATATCCTCTCTCTTTACAGCTTTACCTGTGCTGTTTGTGTCTAGCTAAAAATACATACAGTCAGCTCCTTAAAATCCAGGGGTATGAACTACAAAGCTAAGTACTTAAAAGTGGGTCTGTATCTGAACATTTTGTCCACTCTGTCCTGTCCCTTCATGCACCACTGTAAACTAATTCAGAACAGCAACTCAGAGATGCAGGACCCTAAGAACCATTTCAAATGGTGACAGATGAGAACAGAGAGAGAAAACAGACACTGCGTTGCCCGAGGGGTTTTAGGTGTTGTTTGCTTTTCATCTTTCAAAACCGGATGGTGAAAAACACATCCCCAAGTTCCTTCCTCTCTATTTACAGCAAATTTTCCACCCCCATATTCCCTCCAGAGGCTGATTCCAGGGAGGACTGATCATGATTTGCCTTGCACGCAGCAAAACAAGTTCTCTGATTGTTAGCCCAATTTCAGAAAAGTTAGTCAGGGATGGAGGATTTAATCTTTAATTGCATGAAGTGTATTTATAATTAAAACCAATGCAGCTGAAGTGCTGATTCCAGAGTATTAGCACATATTGTGTTCAAAAAGTGACAGAAGTAGAAAGCACATCAAGACAAACCAAGGCAATATCTAGGAACCACAGAGGATGTTAGAGGACATTTCCAGCAGAAACCTGGAGGTTTAGTATCATAAATCCTATAGTAACTGAGTTACATGTTCCTAAACCTCTTAAGTCAGCATGTAAAGCTCCTATTTATATCTTCATGGTCAAAGTCAAGTTTGTTTTCTGTGCCTTCTTAAATCTTTTCTGCTCAGAGCAGCACCACAAATAAATATTTAGTGTGCCAGTACATTGCTAAATTATTCATGCTTTGAATTCATAAATGGGAAAGACAATCTTCCTGGCTTTACACGCTCTCCTGAAGAAATGCGTTATTCATTGGTGATTTTAATTTCATATGCATCTTATTTGTCAGTCAGTGCAAAGCAGAATTGGAATAGAGGGGGAAAACTGACAAAACATTTTAGACATATTTAATTTCACTCTACTTCTTTTCATTACTCAAAAAAAAAACTAAAAAGTGTCAGTTAGAGTTACATGGAAATACTTTGGATGATTTGAATGCTACAAAATTGAGACACATGATTTAACTGGATCAAAGCAGCACCATTTTTTTTTGCCATGATGACATGTAAGAGCCCTGTGGAAGGCGCACTCCTAGGCTGGATGTTGTCCACCCACTAAATGGATGAGCTGTGCCTGTGTGTCATGTAAGGTGGGAGTTAAGGAAATGAGAAATCAAGTGACAGCCACTTGTGAGGGATGTTAAATGAACTGCATGTGACAAATATGGTGACCTGTGCCTGGTGAACTCCAGTGGTCTGATGGAAGCTGCAGTCTGAGTGCCATGGGAATTAAATGGGATCAATGAGCGTGAAAGTGACAGTGCATCCTGTGCCAGAAGGGCACTGTGATATTATTTCTAAATTATTCCATTATCAGTTAAGTTCTGTTTACAAGTAAAGAGTTCTTGTTTATTCTCTTTCAGCAAATGACTCCTATAACCCACCCTGAACAAGAAAAACAAATTGGGACCATCGTCTCAGGACCATTAGCAAAACATTCAATCTGTTAATGCTGTCAACAAGATGAGAAACCCCTGCAGTCAGACTGAGTTATTTCTGGTGAAAGTTGTCTAGCTATTAAAAGGAAGAAGAAAGAAGACAATGCCAGTATTAAAAATCTAAAATTCTAGATAAAACATGAAATAAGCATTGTGTTCCTTGTTTTAATAAGAAAGATAATACAGCATGGCTTGTAAAGCCCAGGCAATCAGAATATTGGAGTACAGGTAGGAAAGTACAGTCGTATCTCAGATAAAAGCCAATCCAGTGATCACAGTACACCCAGAACACAGAAAAATCCCTAACCCAGAATGCTGTAATAAACACAACACATAAAATCCAACCCCAATATCAGGAGCTATAAAAAGCTTGCTGGATTGGGAATAGTCCCAGAAGAAAAATAGCATGGCTGAGGGGAAGAGGGAATTCAGCATGAAAGTAATCATTGTGAGCAAGGACTTTTCAAATGTGATGTTTCCAGTAACGGTACAACAGGGCAGGTATTTTCCCACAGGAATAAACAAATCCCTGCATCTAATACTTCACTGTAGAACTTCAGACCCTTGTACTCTAGAACAACAAAGATAGTTTGAAAGACATGCTTAAGATTTGCTGTGCAATTCTATGAGACAACAAGTCTGATCTCCTCTCATCCTAAGTCATTTTATGTTTAACTTGCTTGGTTTAACAAATGAAAGAGAAATAATCATTCTGTAAAAAGTGAGATGATGGATGGAGTATAAATCATAGGGGGAGGACTATTAAAAGAAGTGCTGGAACAAGGGCTTAGCTGTCAGTAAATTTGGGCTGGGAATCACACAGCAGTTTCTATTAGAAGAGTGAGGACTTTAAAAGCCTTACTAGTAATGGAGGAAAGGCAATCTAGATGATCTCAAAATAGATTTTGAGGATTATGAACAGGATTTACAATGTTCACACAGGTGAAAGGTGTCTGGACTTGACAACCCAGACCTAACCACTCCTTTGTCCCTTATTCATGTCCAAAACTGCAAACTGCCTTGGTCACCGCTCAGGCAGACATCCAGATACCTTTGAAAGCTTTATGATCTGTGAAGAGGCTCCCAAGCAGATCCCCCTCTAGCTCTAGGTTTCACTACCTCTGCAAGTTTGCAGGCACAAGACACAGAAGTGACGTAAGAATTTGTTTATATTGAGACTTTTTAAGTTAAATCTCCCCTTTCCCAGTGACATCTTTGTCTGTTCCACAAACTAAATTTTTTTTGTAATTTGTTGCAGAGCTCAGTGTGGAAATGAAATGTACAGTGGCACTGTTTTTGTGTGAATTAAGAAGTTTCTAGGAAATATTCATACTTGCAAAATGACACTCCATACCTATCAGCCAGGAGCACAAGCTTCAAGGACATCACCTTCAAAGTTCCTGAAGTGCTGCCCACCAAGTGGCCCCTCAAGGCCTGAGCCTGACCAAGGTAGTACCAGAAATTGGAATGGTATAGATCTGTTACCACCTGAGTTAATACATCCTATGGGAATGCAAAATAGGTCAGCTGGACCACAGCCTGGGCAGCTTTACGGCTGCCAGACCACAGCTGGAATACCCCCACAGTGCTGCCCTGTGCTGTGTGGTGCCAGCACAGGGTCACTGCTGACCTTTGTCTTCCATCCTGTCTCACAGTTTGGCATGCCGTAGTTGAAGATATTGAGGCACAAAACCAGCAGGGAAATCACTCTTCCAGTTTTGAAAATGTTCCTGGAATGAAATATCAGTGTTTCAGGTTGCAAAATCTTGACCATGGCTGTCATTCAATGTTTGCTGTACTCAGTGTTTTCAGCACGTGTCCATGAGGCTCAGCCATGGTAATCCCCCAGTTATGGTTTGTGGAGCCCCACAGGTGCTCGACACAGCTGTCACCCCATCCCTGCTGCCTCTGCAATCCTTCCACCAGGGACACCAATGACTGAGGTGCACCTGGGGCTGAGGCATTCCTGTGGTCCAGAAAACTTGGAAACTCTTCTCCAAAATCTGTTCATTAAAAGAGAAAATATCTTATTTTGAGATGCTTGGGCTGAAGGATTTAATTCAGATTAATTTTACAATATTAACATCAGAAATAAGCCTCTTGCTCCCAAGATCAGGACCCAGAAACTGTTCACAGTTAGTTAGAGACAGTGTTTTGCAATATCTCTAACAGGTCAGGGGGCATCTGCAGCCCCACTTCTGTCAATGTCCTTTACATGATCATTTCAGTAGTGAGTTACATAGCATTCACTGGTAATGTAAAAAAAAGTTGTATAAAAAGATCCCAACTAGAGTGCCAGATCTCTAAAAACTCCTAATCCTGAACAAAGACTTTCAAATATGCTGTCACTGAAAACAAAAACCATTGACAGCCTCACCAGAAAGGTAATTGCTACCACAGATGGTGCCCTGGGACACTCCCAGTAGTTTCTTTCCACTATTAACCATCTTTCCCAAGTGTTTAGACAACAGCTCCAATTTAGGATTAAGGAGGGTGAGCTGGGCATAGTTTTGATGAAAATGCATTAGAAATATCCATTCCAGCCAGGAGTCAGTGCTTTTTCTATCTGTTCACTCTGGATGAAAGTTTTAAACGCAGGTCTCAGGCAGGAAAAGAGATCCGTAAAAATGAAATGAGGTTAATAGAGAGTAGCCTTAACTTTTACCTACAAATCAAGGATTGAGTCAAACTACCAGGTCAGACAGAAGAAGTAGGAAAAAAAAAGCCAACACTTTTTAGTATATGTGTCCTTTGCTTGCAAGTCTGTATTAGTAATAGCGAAAAACAGAGGGATAACAAGAGTCTTAGGTCAACTTTATGATACTTCATATACTGTAATAAGGATTGGCACACTGGGA
Source organism: Climacteris rufus (assembly GCA_013398175.1). Lineage (NCBI taxonomy): Eukaryota > Metazoa > Chordata > Aves > Passeriformes > Climacteridae > Climacteris > Climacteris rufus. Next base: position 158,086 of record VZRZ01006287.1, on the reverse strand, counting down.
CAAAGGTACTGAAAGAAAACTACCTTGTATTTTTCTCTGGTGCAAGGAAACAACAGCCACTGGGGTATGATACGTGATGACTTATGGAAATAAAAACAATGTCAAATTTAAAAATGAAAACCCTAAAGGCTCAATCTCTTATCACACAGGGACTGACAGCTCTGATTGCTTCCAATGAGAACACATGTAACCACTCCCAGAAACAGAGCTGATAAGGTGTTGACCAACCTCCAACCTTTAGCTGCTTTTCTCCATCCCTCCTCCTTTCTACCCACCTGTCCTTGGAGAATTTAAAGGAGACGTCTCCATGAAGCCAGTGGTTAGAGCCAACACAAAAGCAGACTGGTAGGGGAGCATTTGAAGCTTTCAAAGAGAACAAAAAGTTCTACCTGACTCTAGAAGCACAAAAGAGAGCAGATAAAAATAATGGTGAAGTTAAATATGGAAATAGCAGGAGATTCGCTGACTTAAAAGGGAATATTTTAAAATATTTTTGGCACAGTAGATGGATGCAGAGATTTAGAAGGATGACTTGAGGGAAATTGGAAAGAATGTGAAGTTTGATGGTTAACCCACTTTGTAAAAGCTGCAATCCAACTTTCAGCACCCAGTAAAGCCCTGCAAACACAACCAGACCTCTGCATAGGCATGACTCCATCAGACCTACCTGCCCCAAGCCCACCTATTTGGCTCAAGCATTGCAAAGAGCATCCTGAAACCAGCTTAATCTTGGTTATGGCTGGGATACCAATGGCTGCATGAGGCTGTCCCAACAGTAAAATATATTCTCCATTGACATTTGAAGGCTGCTCTGTCTGCTTCTAGAGATAAGCCAGGTTTTGGCTGCTAACATACCCCCCAAGGCAACTTGCTGTAGTCAGAGCATGCCTGGAGAGCTCAGTTTCCAGCAGAGATATGGCTCTGCCTCCTGTTTTCAGTGGTCTAAGACACACCAGGATGACTCGGGGCAGACAGCCCCTTCAGGCATGTTGGCAAGATCGTAACCGCCATGCTGACTTCAAGGTGGTCAATTTGAGTCTGTATTTTGAAAAACTCTTTTAAAATCATGTTTTCCTACTGTTCTGAGAACCCCCTATGTCAATAAAACCTGAACAATCCGAAGCTCCTTGGCTCCTCAGATGTGCAGCTGTACAGAAACACAACCCACAAAATGCTGCCCCAGACCCAGTGAAAAACTCGGTGCTCCCAGTGGGAGCCAGGCATAAAAACAAAACTAGCAACAATGTCAATCTTGCTGGCATTGGACTCTTCTTTGAGAACTGCCACACATTCTGCAGACATTTGTTAGTTATACATAAAGCTTTCAATATTTAAAATGCATTGGAAATTATTTGTTGTTGTAGTTGGGTCAGCTGAGTAAAGCAAGGGCTCAGTGAGTGTCCTGTAATGTGTGGGGATGGATTCCTGAGTAAACCTCAGTAATCCCAACTCCCAGACTTTTTCCACAGACAATGGATTGTATCTGTGTTTTGCTAGAATGTTGTATACAGATCTGAGAGTGGACAACTGAGCATGTACACAGCCAGTGTACTCAAATAGCAGGAAAACAGCATCAGAAACAAAGTGTTTTAATATTTTCCAGTCATTTCATTTTATTCTGCTAATTCACACTGACCAACAGGGCTTTCCTTAATGACCTCTTGGAGATAGTACTGCTTTCATTCCATAAAAGCAAGGTTACAGAGCAGTGTTCAGCACAAGTCACTTACAATTGTAAAATAATATTTTGTGTTCACTTGATTCTTTGTTGAGCATTTATACCAATACCAACAGTCAGTTTAAAGTAAGTAGCAGTCCAGTCCAGTAAGTAAGCAGTCCAGTCACATCCCCAGTAGAGTATTTCCTTATTAAACCAAAAACACTATGGAAAGTTGAGTGTTAGTCAGGGGAAAGTGATTTTCCTGCTTGCAGGAAGCCAAAGCATTTGTGTTCCTAAAGAAGACAACAACTCAAAAAGCTGCAAAGTCATCAGGAACAACAAGCATATGTTCTTCAGATAAATACAAGTGTTGGAACATTTTAGGGGAGGAGCAGAATTGCCCAAGGCTCCCTGGCTTTGCAATCTGTCAGGGACAAGCTTCATCAATAATTTATTAAGAGAGGAATCATTTGTGAGACAGCACCTCACGCAGGCTCCACACACTTAGTGGGAACAGAGGCACTGCAGTGAGAGGACCCAGCCTTCACTCATGGCTGCTTGGGGAGGTGTTTGATTGCAGGCCATAGCATTGTCCTGCCTGAAGGGAAAGCAGAGGTTTAGATGAGTGTGCGGACGTTTTCATGCTGCTCTGCATGAGCAACTCTAGACAGGAGAGACTCTTTCTCTTCTCTCCCTTATCCCAAACCCATGGTCTGCAGAGTTAGCCTTATGAGGCTTAAAGGCTTAGAGGAGGTTTCCACACCACACCCTTTCCTAAAAGTTCAGAAAAACTGAGATTGGAGTTGCCATATTTTGTTCCATGATTGGTAATCAGAGGCTGGGAAAGTTTCACTCCCACATTTTGGTGCACATCCTTGATAGTGAGTTCTTGACTGCTCCATACAGCAGCTCTGTGTCTGTGTTAGAGGATGAAGGAGTCCCAAGACTTTACAGTTGCAGATTTTGAGGGTCCCTTGTATCCTTGTGTGACAGCCCCAAGCTTTCTGTATGCCCTAAGGACAGCAACACTTACATGACATCAGTAAAGAGTCCCTTCTATTCCACTCAGCAGCAATCATGGGGCCTGGCATTTTGCCTGGGCTCTAAGTTAAAAGAATGAGGAAAAAATGTTGGCATTTTTGTGGAGGGTTGATTTCCTGCTCTACCACAGACTTCCTATTTGCCCTTGTGTAGCTTCCCTGTGCCATCTGGGACCTGCCCCAACCAACAGATGCTCTGAGCACCTGCTGGAAGAAACAGAAAGAGAAAAGGAAGACAAAATTTTATCTAGGGAAAAAAATAGTCACCAAAACCAAAGGGGCAAACCCATGACCTTACCGTGCCTCTGCACTGATCAGCTCTGATGGTGGCAGAGCACAGCTGCATCAGCATGGGGAGCTGCTGGTGGCTCCCAAGTAAGACAGCTCCTGCTTGGTGCCACACACAGGTGCTCAGTTTGTGCTGAACACAGTGAAATGTACCACATAAAAAAAATCAATCAGCTTAAATGGCTGCTGTCTTTCCTACAAACTATTACCCAGGTAATCCCTACCAGCCAGCAGGACTGTCTCCCATGGGAAGTGCATCGACAGTGTGTGGTCAATGGAGATGGGAGACATGAGAGACATGAGAGAGATGAGAGTAGGTAGGGAGACATGAGAATTTGAAGTGTTTGGAGTGGCTAAAGGCAGTTTAGATTAATAATGTGGGCTTCTAAATGCAACCTCATGGGAGAGAAGGGGGAACTTCACAAAGCACTGAGATGGACTCAGTGCTGGGGGACAGGGAAGGGCAGAGGATCAAATTTCAGGAAAGAAATACAGAAACAGCAAGAAGACAGCAAGGACTGCAGGCACTCAAGGGCAGCAGCAGCTAGTTTCGATCAGATCAGATCTATCAGTTCAGGAAGACTCTGAAATTGGATCAGGTCATACAAAGCCTGCCCTTTCTTCCAAGCATGAAATGGAAAATCTGTATTTTCATTGCCACGAAATTTGCATTTAGCTTTGTCTGCTTAGGAGGATAGATGCTTGTTACTATGCTTCAAATGTCATATCCCTTTGGAGATAAACACTGAATAACTCTGTGGGAACTCAAGCTCACAGCTTCCTTCTTTTGTAGCAGAATCAAAGAAGTACCTGACCTGAGTAGGTGTTAAGACTCTCACTGTGCATGTCCTTTTCAACAGGAATTTAAAAAGTTCAGTGTTTCCTGGGATCTGGTCTGAAACTCAGTTTTAAGCAGAGAACCAAAAGACTGCAGAAATGTAGCTTGATAGTGACCCAGAGGAGTTTACATCCCAGGGAGGAAAGGAAATGCCAGAGGCAGAAAGCAGTACTGTTTCCATCCTCATTTTCCTGAATGCAGAGAGCTGTGTCCCATAATAAAGTAGCATGTTACTAATTTAGGATAATAAAAATTAAAATGTCTTTAAATAAGTGTGTTTTGAGGCAGTCTAAACAATCCCAGTTTTCAATCAAACGTGATTACAAATAAAAGATTCTACGCCTGATACACAGCAACATGCTCTAAATGAAAAAGAAAAAAAGGAGAGAAAGCAACATCTAAAGAAGTGTTAGAGCTTTATTGCATAGTACTCCACAGAACTCTTCTGAATTAAAAGCAAATTATTCCTTTTTCTATCAATGATGGATTAAATCATACAAGCGCAATTATGTCACAACAACAAATATTATGTCAGAAAATCAAGTAATACCAAATATTTTTTGCTTTGTATGGCAGACAGCTGTCTTATGAATCAGAAATTATTTTTTAAGCACATTGGTTAACTTGTAAGAACAAAGATGTAGTTGAGATTATCTATGTCACCTATTCAGAGTCTAGTGGAGGGTCAGGTTATTTTTAAGATTTCTAGGTTCAGTATATAAGGTAATTCTTTGTTGTTGTTGCTTGCAGCCCCCTGCATCTGGGCCAGCACAGATCAAACACCTCTAGGCACACCACAGAGGGCCACTGCAGAAAGTGATTTTCAGACATATGGGCAGACATGGGTATGATGGGAAGGGACACCATGCAAAGCCCTGATAACTGATCAGGGGGTGAGTGTTGTCTGGGCTCTGCAGGCTCTTACTGCAAAGTTTTTTTATTGAACATAGAAAGTGGACAGACTGATACTGTTTTCAGTAAGACAGTGAGGACAAGTTGAGTGACATCCTTTAAGAATCTGTGTCTCAGTTCTCATCCTACAACAGTTGTCACCTTCAAAAAAAAATCTATCACTAGATTGTCACTGCCTTAAAAAATTAAATATTCTTTCCTATTTTTCCAGCTATGGGACCATCCAAGAATCCCAGTTAAGGTCTAAGGTGGCTGGGATGGTGTTCAGACAGACCTGGCAGGTTTTTTCTGCATGCCACAGAAGGGAGAGATCTGTTTTCACAAGATGATAATCTTTTTTAACTAGGAAAATCTTGGGACATGTCTGTAGATATGCTCTGAAATACTGCATAAAACTAATAAAAATGAAAATAATGAACCTGGCTTTGATGATCTTTAGCAGCTCCCTATGTCATGAGATACCCAAAGCCCAGCATTTAGCGGGTGTTTGGGGAACATTTGACTGGCCCACTGATTCCAAGTCAAGGAAGGAAAAGTCTATGTCTAGTTCTGTGGGTGATATTTATAGATTTACTAAAGGCTGAAATAATTCAGATATTATTTGCTTATAAATATCCCAGTATTGTGTGGGCAGTTGCTAAATTAGATTTTGAATTTTTTTATATTTATTTTCTTACTAAGATGGATGCATCAAGGAAAGCTCTATCATTAAGCTGAGGAAGAAAGTAGCCTTTAATTTGCAGATCTGCCATGGGGCTATTTTGAACACTAAATTATCCCTGTAGATCTCTAGATGGAATTATATTTCCCTTTCATATGACATTATTCAGATAACCGGTAACTTTGTTGAACTGAAGACATAAAAGCTGTACCTAAATTAATACACAGTCCAAGCCAAAGGCTACCAGGATGGCTGCAAGGCCAGACTCAATTGGGGTGTAAAAAGGTGGAGATCTATTGAATTCTAATCACCAGGGATGCATTTCTGGCCCAGAGAGTCATGAAAATTCAGTGAGTTATGGTAGCAAGTTGTTTGTAAGCCTCAGGTATTGGATTAAAGACCAGAGGTCTTAGAATTGATGGTGTGAAGTTTTTTAGTAATCATAAAACAGTGCTTGTCCCACAGTTTATTTTCTGTACTTTGCACACCACCTCCTCCCCTCAGCAGACACATAAACCAGAGCATCTCTTACAACTGCATACCTGCCTTTATGCCTCAGTGATTTGTTGTCTTCTCTCAGTGACACACAGCTCGTTGGGATGTATCCTTGGAGGTTGGGATGCTCAGGGATGTACTCCCTGCTGGATGACACGCTTTCAGGGCTGGGGAGAAAGTGCTGCAGATTACTCCAAAAAGTAACACATCCAAAACTCAGTCGGTCAGTGTTCAAACACTGCCACAAGAGCCCGAAAAACATCCTTAATGGAGGTCAGTAAATAATTGATGTGGAGATTACTTCCCTACATGCATCCATGACATTGTCCATTCCTCCTTAATGTAGAGGAGTGCAGGGCAAGAAGGAATTTCCCAGGTCATTGTGTCTTGACTCTGCTGTTGCAGGCAGCCAAATTATGTACCATCTTCAAAATAATTTAGTTTTAAATCCCAACCCCATCCAGTAACTGTTCCAGAGCTTTTCTACCCTGATGGTTAGAAATTTCTAACTAAGGGGTATCCCTAGCTAGTTTGTGTATGTCTGTTCTTTCACTTGCATGAATCCCTTCTCTGGTGCTGGGTATCCATCCTGTCCATTTGCTCATCCTCACAGATTTTTTGATAGTTGCCATACATTTACTTACCCTTCTTTTACCAGGCTGTAGAAGTTTGCTCTTCATTTCTCTTTTCATAAAGGACAATCTCGTGCCTCTATCCACTCTACTTTCCTGCTCCTGTCAGTTTGTGATTCATCTCACTTAAATGTAGACAGCCAGAATTTTACATTTACATTTTATATAGCAAAATGTTACAATTCCTGATACCTGACTGGTGCCTTACACAGTGGTGTCATTACTCACCTACCTCTACTAGATGTGCTTGTGCCAGTGCAGCCTACTGAGGTATTTATCTTTTCATAGCCATGGTGTGTCATAGTCACCTTCTGAAGGAAGATATTTATCTTTCCTTACCATTTCTCCTTTATTTGTCTATTAAGTGATCTTGCAAGGATTGTTGAAAAAGATTGTCAGCAACTTCCCAGAGACTGACATAGCTCCTGTCAAATATTAAAGCTTCGTTCCTGACATTTCACTGTACAGTTCTTGCACTGGTCCTCATGTTTTCTGATTTTATTTACAGTTTCCCACATGGCACTGTCTTAAATGGGTTTTGAGCTTTTGTACAAGGTAAATCCCATGGATATAATTGCTTTATCAAAGAAAGGTATCAAGCAGCACAACATGCTGTCCCTTTGATAGACCTGTGTTGTTTTTCAGTCTGCTTTCAGCTCACTTCCATGTCTCTGATTTTTTCTTGCTTTCACAGTGATTCAAAGACATTTGGTACAATTACAATCAGATTATTAATGTTTGATTGTCTCTATCACATTCCCTGCTTCTTTTTTTTTTTCCCTCAATGACAGCACTATTCTCCAACAATTGTAGCACACATTTATAGAATTGCTGCTGTGAATGCAATTTCACCTTTCTGGCTTTTGGTATTGCAGGACAGTGATACTCCAGTCTGTCCAAGGACATTAATCTGTTTTCACTATTCCCTCTCGTTTAGCACTGTATTTTCTATACATGCATTCTCACTGGCCAGCACACCATTACTGACAGGTCCAGCCTCATCAATTTTTTTTGAAAACAGATGCTAGGCAAACAATTACATTTTGATCTATATTTTTTTATCCCTAAAGATTATTAGAGACTTCTTCTTTTCTTGTCCACACTAAACTTGAGCTCCAAGGGGAACTCTAGTGGTCACCACAACACAGACAAGACAGAAAAGGCAATGTCCAAAAAACTTTAGTATGGCAGAACTGCATTTAAATGTAATTCTCTCTTGCTGAGAACTGTCCTGTTTTATGGATGAAGGATGCTCTATCCACGTAGGATTTCATTACCCTTCCTTTGATATATCAGCACATTCAATGTTACAGCCCTCCCACCTGTCTGCTTTATTTTATTGTCTGCCATTACCTTGCAGTGCTAAGCACAGCCTAAACTGAGCTCCTCACAGCACACAACTGCCATTCCAGAGGTCCATAAAGTACTGTGCCTAAGAGGCTGTCTGAGCAAACTGTAAGAATGCAATAAAGATGACTGGAGTGCAATTACAATTGCTAACTCAGCTTTGAAAATGACATCTTAAGTCAAGATCATCCGACAAATAGACAAATCATAGGCTGCAACGGGGAAAGCTTTGACTCCTCGGCTAACCCTGCCCTGGCTCTGTGACCTTGGGCCAATCTTTCACGTCTCCAGGCATCCCTTTCCTCTCCTACCTTGTCTCTTTAGTCTGCTGGATCTCTAGGGACAGAAGTGGATTTTTCTTTCATTTCTTTTGTTGCCTGATGCTTCTCACAACACAAAAGCTATACCAACCCCCTCAGGTTCTGGTTCTGTGTTAATCCTCCACCCCCGCAGGAAGGCTGAGCTATTCTCTTCCTGGCCTGAGTGTTGTGATGAGCAGATGTACACCTGGGAGAGGGAGCTTTCTGCTCAGCCCACAGTGTGTGACATGGGTGGGAGCAGGGCAAAGGAGCAAGGTGGTTGGATTCTTCACAAGGCCAAACTGTAACTTTCTTTGAACTAAACCTCAGCAGAGCAAAAGCATCATTTTCATTCTTTATAGGGCTGTGCCTTGAGGTACAGCACTCATTTATTTCTGCATCATGCCAGAGGATTTACAGTAGAGCAGGTTTTTTTCTGTCTCACAAGGAATAGGTACTCATATCTCCTTTCTAAATTGCTTAAATCCCTTCAACCTGCTACCAAATTCCCTTGGATGATACTGGTCTTTCCCGTTTTGTGTGCCTTTGCCAATGAACATCACAAAGTGTTGCACATGTCCCAGGTACTGGGAAGGTGCATCTATGCTGATGTTTTTTATTTTCTAGCAGCTATTGGTGCTGTGCAAGATATTAGAAAGTCCTTCCCAAAATCATTGCTAGAAATAAAGCTCAAATGCACTTTTTTTTTTGATGTATGGAATTGACCAAAAACTCAGCATGAGAACACTAAGTAATCACTGCACACTGGAATTATTTTTATTTAGTTACGTATGAAAGGCTTTGTAACATCTCCTCAGGTGATACCTGAGGGAATTTTTCTTTGCTTTCAGAGTTCTTTGATTGAAAGGCAAGTCAAGATGTTTTGACCTGTTCCACCCGCCCATGCCTATGGCTTTAGCTCCCTAACACCACATCTTCATCTCTGAGATATGTATTGGCTCTCCTGCCTTCTCCCTGCAGAGCAAGTCACCTTTCCACATTCTCTATTTTCCTTAGGGGAAAGTCATGAACAAGAGTGAAGAGAGAGATGACTAAGGAAAATAAGATCAGTCCTCCCTGATGGGTTGGCTCAAGCCTAGCTCAGCAGAAGTCTGAATGCTGAGAATCTGTACCATTGCTACATTTTGCCAGATGATCTCTCTCTGCTGTGAGCAGATCTGCCCAATGCGTGTTGGTGGCAATGTGACATTTTTTACCACTACTAAAGCACATTTTCAGATACGGCAGGCTGTGGAGATTGCATTTTCAAAGGCAAAAGTCTTGCCTTCTTTATATCATTGCTTTTCAATAGATTACTGAGAACATACCAGTGTTAAACTTCTGGGGCTGATTTCTGACTTAGACATGTGAGATTTGCCTCTTCAAAAGTCGTTAGCAAGGTTTGAACCCCTGACCTGTGGAGCTGAACACATATCTACACCTCTCAAGCTCAAAGCAGAACTTTGCCAGCTGCATTAGACTCTTTTCTTCTTAGACAACAGGGACGCATGATGTACACTTTGAAGGCACCTGCAAGTTCTCCTGAACCCAACTATCTGAGGGCAAGGACTTGGCCTCTCAGTATTTTGTGGATTTCCTTGCTCAGACCAGTCAATTAAAACACAGTGACATTTGCTACAGTACTTCCTTTTCCAGCTGTCTTTTAGGGTTTTTCAACAGGCTTTGGTGCCCAGCAGGAGCTGTAACGGGAGCAAGTGTCTGACATTTTAAATTCAATTCCGTGACACTCGCCGGAGCGACCCTTCTGAAGTCAGTCACGTAACGCTCCCCTCATCCACCTGTCCAAGCAGGTCTGACTTGAGTGAATGCTTCTGCTGACAGAATAACTTTTCTTTGGAAAATTTATGACACGTGCAGTATTTATCGATGAAGGTTGAATTGAAAATGAACCCAACAAAAAACCTTTCCCATAACCATAAGCCAAAAGAGAGAGACAGAAACAAAAAAAAAAAAAATAAGAAGAGAAAGACATCAGCTTTGTGACAGACCAAGTCCAGTAGGAATATGACAGAGGACAAAGATGTTGTGAGCTCTGCATGTATCACAGTGAGCTGTAGATGCCACTGGGACACTGCTGTCAGCAGCTCCTACTGGTGTGGAAGCTTCAGTTCAGGTTTCCAGAAGCATTAACATACTGAACATGAAGGCAAAAAAATAAGAAAAGTGGAAATAGATAAACAGCACCATGTTTTTGTGCTTGCCTGACTGGGTTGATCATCCCAAACCACATGGACATCCCCTGAATGCTCTCACAACACTAGAAATTTCTCTGTTTAATGGTACAGTTCCCAAATGGTTACTGTGGTCCTCTTCAGTGCACTTTATTGTTCAGCCGAGTATCAACTTTCTTGTACCTTCTCTCACAGATGATCTGACTCAAAAGGATGCTTTGCTGCTAAGAGGGTTGTCTTCTAAATAGACACTCAAACCTCTGAGTTGTGGAGTCAAGGGATGGTCTGGGGAGAGAGAGGGGACTCTGCCTTTTCTCCCTTCCCTGCTGTTGCTGACAGGTTGCCCTCCTGTTTGTATAGCTGAATATTTCACATAAACAGGAATGGTTCTGATACAGGCTAAGTTCACTGGACCTAGCTCTGGAAGAATTGAAAGTTCTGTCCTCTGCCTCCCTATGTTGTCACTCTCTCAAGTCACCAAGTTGGTTCTCAATGTTCATCCCCATTTAACAAAGTGCTGCTGCTTGTGCCTCAGTCTCTCCTTGCTGTGCCTCAGGAAGCAAAGCAGTATTTTTATCCTCTGCACCACAACAGGGCCATCACTTCTGGCACAGAGTAGAAAAGTCAGGTGCTGATCTGGACACTTAAAACAGCAGAGCTAATTGATTGGAAAATTTTCATCAAGATGCTCCTTGTTAAGAAATGATGAATCAACAAGACCATTTGCTCTTTTATTTTTGCCTCAAAACCAGTTCATTTTTGTGGGAGAAGATGAGAAATCCAAAGCCCAATCACTATCTTAGTAGAGGAAGGAGACACAAACCACCCTTTCCCACATATGCTCATGCATGGTTGTTACTCAGAGTGGTATCAGACATTGAGGGGAGGTTGAAAGAGCCCTTTCCCTCCTAACAAGCAGAGCATCCACTGGGAGTGCAGGAGAGGGATTTTACTACCAAGCTCTTTGCTCTTCAAAGACTGCTCTGTTCCTCAACCTCCCCTTCCTCATTTCTCAAGAGAAATAAATAAGTAAACACAAATATTTTGATAGGTCTCCAATGCACATGGATTTGATGCCAAGAACTCCTTGAAGCATCAACATTTTTCACGAGACGGGAAAATGGATTCACACTCACTTCTGGTGACACAAACCATTTTCTGCTATGAACAGCCTTTTCAAAATTACCTCTTAACATCCATCCTTCAGCCAGTTCCTGAAATATGTGCCCCTTCAAATGTGCTTCTGTTGGGTTTCTGATTAGCCTTCAAAAGCTAATCTACCTCATGAGAATTTAATTGCTTAGGGTGTTGGTACATAAGGACCACAGAGCATTAATGACCAAATAAAAGACGTTTTATTCAACATGAAATGCTGTTATTATTATTCTTTTTAAGAATTTGAATGGGCTTGATGATAAGAGGCAGAAATATTCTCAAATATCCAAGAATTATTAATCTTGTTTGTTTATGCAGGGAAAACGGATAGATTCATGTAATATAAAACAAGGGGAAGAAAAAAGTAATTTTACACAAATGTCGTATTATTTCAATGCTTACTTCTGCTTCACATGATTGAAGAGGACAAGGAAATCAGCAGAATGAAAAGAGTTTTTAAAAACTAAACAATTCTTCCAACACTCTACCATCTGTTTTCTTTCACACACAGGAATTGCTCACAGACAACTTCGTGGCAATTTTAATGACTTTTGTTAAGCCTCTGAATGAGGGGAGGAAAGACTCACCCACAAAGGGAAATCTGGCAAGTACGAAAATAACAGAGGGTCAAAGAGATTTCATCCAATTGAAACCTTTCTTTATAAGTCCACTGAACTTTTTCAAATAGTAATCTACTGCTTGGAAACAGAGAAACACACCCCCACTGCACAGCAAGGGGTGCTGCCACAGGAGCAGGTGCATTGTCATAGTCTGCATATCCTGGACTATGTATGAACCTCCCTTTTGGAGCCAATAGTCCTGAAAAAATATTGCCACATACTTTATTAGAGCCTGTTCATACGTGGAGGCTGTTGTCTGGAATAATGAGGTCTTGCTTCTGGCTTACTAAATAATGGGCAGCCTCAGGTGAGCAGCTTAAATGAGCGAAGATGTCTCAGATGGCAAAAGGTCAGCCATAATTCAGGATCAGCCATAATTCAGAGTACTCCCATACTGACAAGTGTGCAAATGATTGTAAAGAGCAAAGGAAAATCAAGGCACTACTTTCTCTCCTTCAATCCAATGGTTCTGGCTCATTCACCCTTACATGTGCCATCCAGCCTTGCCCCTAGGAGATGTTTTCAGGTGAGACCAAGAAAATAAAACTCTCCAGCACTCATCTGTGTGCTGCCTTGCCTTCACAGAGGAATCAGCACCTATGCACAGCATGGGAGGGGGAAGGAGAAACACCAGGGGAAGGACAGGTTCACCAATTCTTATAAACCCAGTGTTTGAAGTGAGAGGAAAAGGCTGCACAGAGGATCAGTCTCAAAGTGGTGTGAACATGGTGTCAAGTGTAAAGACTTAAACAGGGATTGAGCCTTGCAAAATGAGGGATAAAAGTCCCAGCAACCAGTGGAGGGCCATTTTCATCAGCAAGGACTGAATTCATGGGAAAGGACGACCCTTAGCTCCTCATCTATCTGCAGTGCCTGATGAGATTTTCCAATCTTCCAGTAAAATGGTTATGCAGTTTAAACATTCACTTAAAGTAATTCATCACTAGACAATTTCAGAGTGTTTAATTCTGCTTGATTACCATTTCCCTCATTACTTCCATCATTATAGGTGCAGCATGAATTTTATTTGTTTTAGGTAAATGAAACACAAAAAGAGACATATAAATCTTCTATTCATCCCCAGTAGCTAGCAACCTTTTTGTTTGGAAAGGCAGACAGATGCAGGTATATTTATCTTTTTCCATATATGACCAAGCAAAAGTTGAAAATTAGACCCTAGATATTTCTGTTTGTTCTAATATTTGATTAAGCTGCCAGATAAACAGTTTCCAGCATTGAAAATATACTTCCTTTCAACTTCATGGCATTAATATGAATTACTGTGTTTAAATAATCTTCGACTTTTTAATGGAGTGTGTAAAATATTTTTAGGTAGATATGCAACTTAAATGTCAATCTTTGTATGCTACTTTGATTTTACTGAACATTTAGAAAAGAATTTCTGGTGTAATGTAACATAGGAAATTCAGTCATGACTTATGAAAAGCCTCATTTAACATTAATAGAGCTACAGGGACCATTCACCCCTGGTCAGTGCTATATTCTTAAGGCAGAGCACAAAAATGTGCCTTAAAATATGCTTTGCAGTGCCACAAGAGTAGAGAAACAAAGACAGAGTGGGATTTCAGCTTTACTGCTCAACCTTAACTGCAAAACCATTGTTGGAGCAAGAGAACTGAAATGCACTGAGCAGTCTCAGTAGGACAGTCCAGCATCCAAGGAAATTAAGTTCTGTCATCCTTGTATCTGGGGATCTCCAGTTTCCAGAACATGACCTGGAAGGGTATAAAAAGGCTGTGAAAGCAGTAAACAGACAGACAGCAGATCAGACCCTCTGACATCAGGGTGCAGGAAAGCCCCCAGAGCAGAAAGTGCAGGGCTGCGCCATCCTCTTCCTCCCTAAATGAGCTACATCAAGAGTCTTCCCAGACAGAGAGAGAAGGAAATTACATAACTGTGCTGAGCTCAGGTTTGTCCTAGAGAATTACTAAAAAAACATACATTTAGCTTCTAATAAAGTAAAATTATATTAATAGAAAAATCATAGTATATAATAATAATAATAATACTATTATATGCTTGGGTCTTTCTCCTTGCCTATTGTGAATGTGGGCTTGAGAAATGTTATATTTTTCATAGAAAAGTGTCTAAAACCCCCAAAGCTTTTCCTCCTTTATCTTCTCAATTTAACCTCCTTGCTTTCCACAGATACACTGGCAGGCAGAGGAAAAATATGTTGTTAAATGAGATTGACAAATGGAAAGAAAAAAGTCCCACAGCAGACAATTTTTAATGGTTTCTGAATCAACAGGATTCTTGATTGAGCAAGGTCAGGGAATTCGTGCTCAAGACCTGAGCTGGGAGATTGTCAGAGTAACGTCCTCTTCAATGTCCTGGATGCTGCAAAGGCAGGAGGGCAGATGTTCCAGAGCACTGAACTGAACACCAAAGATAAACAAAATGAATTATTGTCTTTTCACCAACTTTTATCCTCACTGGAGTAGCAAAAGCTGGTTACACATCTCCCGGACATCAAAGCACTAGTGGAACCCATCCCCCTGGCTGCTTTTATTAGTGCATGGAAATACATCATAAAATGAACAGTCCGATTGCAGTAACCAGCCATGTTGTGAGACCACGAGCATTCTCCAGAGTCACCCACTTGCTGCTTGCCCAGGCTGCCGTAGGGAAGGCTGCCCCCTTTCCAAATCCCAGTCTCCTCCCTCCAGTCAGTCCCATTCATAATGGAGAAAGATGCGACCTCAAAAAAGCCCCATACTTGGTCTTAATTTTGTCTCAGGGCATTTAGCTGTGAGTGTCTCACCAAGTACCTCAGTGTGAGGGCAAAAAGTCATGTGGATCCTTCTCCTAGGCATATTGAAACCAGTGAACTTCCACCGTCCTGTCCATTCTGCCAGTCAGAATAGACTCCTCCACAAGCCCAAAGGGCACAAAAGCTGTGAAGACATTGTCCCTAAAAGGGACAATGGATTTTCTTTTTCTTCGTATCTCCCCAAAAGCCTCTTCAGCTTTGAAGGTCCTGGAGTCATTGTTGTTCCAAAGACTTTTTCTCTTTGATTCATTTTAGATCCAATTTGCTGCTTTTGTCCCGGCTGTGTGGTCTGTGCTCATCTGTGCAGCCAGATATTACTGACCTTCTCATAATTTCTATAGTTAAAAAGGTTGGGGGTCATAAATCCTATTGCAGTTCTTACAAAAGGGCATTCCTCTTAGTTCTATCCAACATGCTTTTTTTGTCAGTGGAGGGTGACATGACAAAGCACTCTGCTCCATCCCAATCCCCCAAGCTGCACACTGACTGCCATCTCCTTGCCTTCCCCTGCATCCCACTCAGCGGTTTGATAGCCGAAAAGGCTTAGCTTCAGACAGTGGCTCCTTTTAAAAGAGAATTACCTTTTTAATGAATCCTTATCACTGGTAATTATTCTGTTCACAACTAGATGACAAGCTATTGGATCCAGGGTTGGGTAACAAAACTCTGCCTCATTAAAACCTCACTCAAATGTTCTAATTGCATTGCAGACACAACCATCATCTGTTTCTGCCGTGACCTCTAATTTCACTGCAATCACCAGCCTAGGTGACAAACCACAGTGTTATCTCCTAGCACTCACCTGACAAAAGAAAACTCTCCAAACCAGTACATTCTTTTCAATAACATTCATGGCCATAACATGTTCCTGATGCAAGCAATCCCAAGGCAACTTTCTTCTGAAAGAAGGTCATTCAAAGGTCAAGGCATGGGCTCATACAAGAACCAGTGAATACACAACCTGACCATTGTAACAGTGATTTCCCCACAAGCAACTGCAGCAAGTGAATTCAGAATAAGCTTAATTACTTTTTCTAAGGTTATAGAAATTAAGCAGCTCTTTTCTGTATGTTTGTGTGCTTGCCAGAGAAACTGTGTGACTGTCCTGCTGTAATAAAAGCAAATTCAGCACAAGAACAGGAGTTTCAGAGATGTTTCATGAAAATTAGCTGACAAAGAGAGCTTGTAAAGTACTAAAAGATGCAACATGAACACACACTTCATTAGACACCAGACAGCCAACCACAAGATATAACCTGGAGGAAAACAGGCTGCATTAACTCCAGTGCGCTCAGACCAATGTGCTTTTAACAGGGAGCCCCAGAAACCCAGCATCCCTGCTGCTTTTAGCATTAAGTACTTTGTTTCACAACAGGTTGGGAATGATAATTGCACTCAGTGGTGTAACAAATCCTCCCAGAAACCAAAGTAATGTCTAACTTTTTAAATATTCATTTCGGAGGACAAGAGTTTCAAGTGAACTGCCTGGAATAAGTCAAAATCAGTGTTTTTTGACAGGCACCTTTCATGGGAAATTTCAGCTCAGTTCCATGCACAACTCCCAGGTTGTCATTGACATTTGGAAGCCCTTGAGATTTAAGCTGGCTCATCTGTATCTGTGGGTTTTAATGTCAATATATTTAAAGGTTCATTCTGCAAAGGACCCATGATCTCCTCAGGAATTTGAAAGCACAAGAGAAGGTAAGGACATTATTGGAAAAAATAATGATGCTGACACAGGAAAATATTAAACAGTTAAATAATGACCTCATTTCCACTAAACTGAGATGGGTAATTAAACCATCTTATCTTTGTTCAATTTAAAGGACAAGCACAAGTAAAGTGAAGCACATGCAAGCAGAGCCAGTAAGGGATATGCCACTGCCATCACAAGATGTCAAGGCTGGAGCCATGGTTTGAAGTTATTGAAGCCACAAGTGATGGCATTGCAACCATCCTTGTCTATCATAAGCATTCAATGACCATTGTAGCAACTTACTGGTTTCCATTAGGGTTAAATGTTACCATAGCTAAAGCAGAAAAAAGTGTTCCACTGAAATGTATTTTGCAAACTTTCTTTCATTTTGAAAGGAATGGCAAAATAAAATCACAACCTGCTTTGGAGTTCATATGGCTGCTTACTTAAGCATACTTTCAACCCTATTGTGGAGTCAACTTCCCAACTCCCCAACAGGAAAAGACTATATAAATATCGTCAATTTAAACTGCAGCATCAAGTAACCATATTTAGTCTATCTGGAAAAAAAAAAAAAAATGAAAACTCAGAAGATTAATGTGGCTGCACAGGGCCTCTCTTGAGAAATCCTTCTTTATCATACAAACTATGAAAACAATAAGATAATGGTTGAAACACCTGCTGTTTTTCCTGATCTGTTTTGATTCAAGACAGAGTGTGTTTGTAACTGAGTGTTGTAGGACTTAAGCCAATCACCCCGGGGGGTGGGTGACCACTGTCCAATCACCTAATGGGTTCTTACCATATATAAAGGGAAAATACAACAATAAGCTCTTCTGCTGCCTCTCACTACACTGGGTCATGTTCTCCATTCCAGGTAAAACAGCAACAGATTAATCACTAAACTAGTCCCAAAGACAAAATGTTTTTTCTCTTCTTGATCCAAGTAGCAGCCCACATGCTCTGTGTCACAGGGCAGTGTCAGCTGGATATGTGCAGAGAACACTACACATGAACACAATGTTTGACAGGACATTTGGCTTTGGCACTGGAGGAAAAAGCTCTACACATGCTAAACACAATTTCTTCCCCTCGCTGACTGCTAGACCAGAAAACCTTGGTATGTCTGCACCAGTTAGAGAAGGCTATACAATATTTTCAGAAATCATTAGGTTTATTATAGAACATCAGCAGGAGGAAGATGTTGATAATTATTTAAACAGGTGATTATGCAAAATACTATTACCAAACAATTTGTATCTCTCCTCAGAGAAGCCCAAACAACGTTTCTCATTAATGAGAAGCTGAATTTGCTGCCATTCTTGGAGTTATGATAAGTAATAAGTAGAGCTAAGATAAATGTTTTGAGTCACTGCGTGAAATCAATATGCCATCAATGAATTTTGTATTTATACTCCTACATAACATCCCAAGTGTTACCTGCAAGGGTGTTTGTGATCTTAAAGGATAATCAGAGAGCAGTTTAGTGACATCATATCCATTTATCTTATACAGTCACTTCAAAAGAGGTCAATGATGAATCTTGTAAGCCTTATAATTGCTCATATCAGTTAATTCTGTCTTCAGACTTACGGGAGAAAACATGCAACAGTACTGTCTACAGAGCTGTTCTGCTCCGGGCTGCAAGCAAGCACTGTCAGCCTTTGAGGGGAAATGCATAACATTTAAATACTGCAAACAGCACAAATGTTAATAACAGACAAAATAATGCACCCGCTCAATTTAGTAAATAAATTTTTCACTCTGATTTCTAAACTAGACAACATCACCTGACCCATGGTGGTTTATGTGGGCAGTGACAGGAGTTCTTTTGGGGGGTCACACTTGGGCCTGAGCTAAGCGAGACAGAGTCACTGAACTTCCAGCTACTCCTGTGGGTGGCCAAGCTGACCCTGTCATTCACACAGAACTCTGGTTCGTAAGTTACCAAAGCTTTACCTCTCCTTCTTCGAACCAGAAACTCTCGGATGTGGGGAGCTTCATCAGGGTTCACACATAACCAGCATAACTGGAAAGAAATTGATCTCATTTAACCTTTAACTTTGAAAAAATGAAGGGTTAAATCAGACCATCTCACATCAGGCTATAGCCAATGGAGAAAATTGGCACTTCTAGGGTAAGCATCACTTGGGTAATTTTAGATGTCTGCTCCAGGATGAGATAAATTTCACCATAGATACCAGGGACTTACACTGACTATATCTCAATTGATTTAGCCATGGTGTAGTCAATGGACATATTGACTAGCTCATACAGATGTCTGCATTGTAGATAACCAGACTCATTCAGACAAACCTCTGTGTGGGGCCATAATTAGTTTTCTAAACATAGGTGTACTTGCTATGCAAAATGCCCTTGGGTGTCTGGGATATGAGTTTGGCAGACAAGACACAAGATCTACAAAAGACTTGCCCCCTTCAGTGACACTGGTGGGAGATCCTTGGACTTCTCAACAGGCCCTGGGTGTGTTTGACCCATACTACGTGCAGAAAAAGAAAATTAATTACATTTTCAGACAAGCCAGGTCTCCACACCACCTTTCATGGTGACAATAACAGCAGCATTAACTTGGACCATACATGTGCCCAGGGAAAGGATTTTGGCCATCTCTGCCCAGCAGCCACATCATGCTGCAAGTTGACCCCTGCCAGGCAGAAGGTCCTTCCCAGGAGGATCTCTGCAGACGCCACCAACTGCAGGCACTGTTGCAGAGCTCCCATTGCAGTCACCATGTTGTGTGGTTTATCTTGTCAGCTTAATGAGCTCTGCTTTGAGAGCTCACTGGTTGTTTTGCCCTTACTAAATAATCTGAAAGGTAGTTTTGTGGATTGGAGCAATCCAGATGAAATTTATTAACGAAAATTTTATAGTAAATGTGTGCTGTTCCAATTCTGACCTTTGGCTGAAATGGTTCTTTCTCCTCACATCTACTTTCTCCTCTGTTATAGTCACAGGCAACAAGTTTCCTACAACATACATGCTCAGCTTTTTTCCAAAGAATAAAAAAGGGAGAAGAAAGTGTCTCATTTTTCTTCCTTGGGAAATGAACACACAGTCTAGTCATTTGTAAAATGAAAATGTTGTTTAACTCACCCTGTATGTCTCTGTTCAGTTCACAGCCTGAAATCAACAAATTTAAAGGGGAAATATTTTTCTCTTCTACCATTAGTTAGGGAGGATTAACACTGGTCCCTCTTTTCTCCAGTTTGATATTACAGGGATTTACATCTGGTGGGAGCCAAGAGAGACAGCTCCTGTTCACTGGCATTGTTATCCTCCAGTTTCAAAATGTGTAACTCACTCACTTTCAAAAATGAACCAGGATTGTCTCAGATTTTTAAAAGACTTCTGAAGTGAGGCAGGCACTTCTGTCTTCTTCTTACTATGCTTTTCTCCACCTTTCCTACAGTTTAAAATCTTAAAACATCAATCTTGTTGCAAGTGATGCACATGAGGAAGAAGTCATTACAGATTAGAATGAAGCACATAAAGTGCTTCATATAAAGAATTATATCAAATGCAGTAATGGAGGCTGGAAGAATAAATAGTTAAACAATGGTGGAATAAAAGTATAATCCTCTGAGAATCTACAAAATAAGACAACTCTCCATCAGTGTGAAGCTGTGCTCCCAGAAGGATGAATCTAGTACTAGACTGAGATCAAGAATAGACCTTACTCTGAGTCACGGGTGAAGAACAAAACTGATGTCTGATCAGACATAGATCAATGCCATATGTATAAATAGATGTTTGACCTTATCCATTTGTTGGAATGAAAAAATTCTTCGTGGATGTATTAGTTTTGAAGATGCTCCAGCAGACTGAAGGTTGACTGCTGCCTGCCCTTTAGCTTTGCATATCTGGTTTCCTGTCTCCTTGCACCACCCCTTGGTCATCAGCCTGGTTGTTTTCCAAGAAACTTCAGTGATTTTCCTGACTCTGGTTCTCAACTGTCCAGGCTTCATGAATTCTGGGGTGCTACTGTTGGCTAGGGAAGCAATGACCCTCAGTCAGTCGCAATGACCCTCAGTCACTCACAATGAAGGGATTTTTTTCCCTCTAAATAACTCTAGTAATGGGATGGGACCACACAAACAGAAGACACCAACTTTTACTATGAGAAGTACTGGGATTTCAAAGCTTCTGAAGAAAAAGCTGTATCTTGTATGAAGATCAGAATTGGTCGGCAGACTTCACACCATTAAAAAAATAAAAAGGAAGAGGATTCGTGTATCCTTGCTCCTGTTTTCTCTATACCTCTGTTAAATTTAGTTCAGCACCATCCTTGAGGTGAATTTGGCCTTGTGTAAATATTCAATGACTTTGGAGTGCTATACAAAAGGAAATTGATGTCATAGCTGCAATTTATATCAAAATCATGTTGTTGGTTGTCAACAAATGAGTCCATATGCATTCACTTCCTGACACGGCAGTGAGCCAGAGGCACAGGCACTACTGCAAACCATTTGCATTCTCAGCAGGATACAGAATGCCAGGGACTGAATATCATTAACTTCACACATTTTTTAAGTGTCCGGTACAGGTGTTAGAAACTGCCCAGCATGAGTCTAAAAACTATAAAATAACCAGTTCCACTGAGCAAACCATATAGAAGTTTATTAATCTACATGTGATGACCATAATGAGTTATGATGATTTGTACTGTTAATCCTCTAGCACACCTTCTATGTAGAATATCTGTCTAAAAGGATGGATTTCAAAAGGCCATACAAAATTATCTGCCCTCCAAAAATCCCTAACCTCTGTGGGTTCAGCCTAAATCCCAGAAATTTTAACACAATCTTCTCACTGATTCCAGTGGCATTTGGACCAAGGCATTTATCCAGCCATACAGAAAATACCATGAAACTGTTCAGTTCAGGTTTTGATAAATGGACAAGTTATAGGTCACTGTCGTGTGCTGCATCAGTTACTCTGGCAATGGTGTGCAAAGCAAAAACATTAATTCCAGTAGTTGTCAGAATGTGAGCTTGGCTCAAGGAAGCACTTATCCTCTGCATAGAGATATGAATCCCTGGGGTGTTTACTGAGGTAGTGTTGATCTATCTGTAATGCAAAAGAGTCTCAGATATTTGTGAAATACACACAAGTTCCAGCACCTTCAGTCTGACACAAAAAAATCTCCAGAATCAGCAAATGTTGTTATACCAGCCCAAACCAAGTAGACAGGAAAAATAGAATGAGTGTACAAGCGTGAGAAGCCAACCGCGCTCACAGCAAGCTCCAGAACATTATTGATAACAGCTTTTAAAATACCACACAACTATGTCTTGTGTCTGACAGCATCTCCAGGAGACCTCACAGCAGATCTAGCAGCAATGCTACAAAATCTAGGAAGTTTTATGGCCTGGACTGGCACAACTTCTAAAGTGCTCAGAGGGGAAAATACAGCTGGGTTTTAAAGATTAAAAATTCAAGCTTGAACAAAAGGACTCAGACAACTTGGGTCAGTAGAATAGAACCATACTTAAGACACACAGACTTGTGTGTCATTGGCTTTGGGGTGAAATCTGAATATGAAATCCATGCTTTAACTTAACATTTTTATTGCATCAAGTTAAAAGTAGTCTTATAATGTGTGAATAACCTCCAGGCCTGCTTTTCTGAGGTTCTCAAGTGCTTTCTGCTTCTACCGATTTCAATGGGCATTGTTTTCATACAAAAATTAAGCCACTTTTGTACCTCCTAGAATTCCATGAAAGAGGAAGGGCAGTACCTCGGCTACCTCACACAGACCCTTTGTGGGTCAGGGCTAAGACCAGGACTTCTCTGAAAATTTGTGTATTGGGGATGATGTTTCAAAATACAGAAAAGAAAAATATTCTCTTGCTGCCACTGCCTAGTCTTCAGTGACACATATAAACATGTCCAAATTCACTCATAGTACAAATTTACCCAGAGCTTTTAGTGAATACAACCAAAACTGCAGGTTTACAACTAAACCTGGAACCAGTTACTGCAGTTTCCAGTTCTGGACTGCAAGTTTTACAGGGGTCTTGTTTCCTGTCTCTGATAAATGCCTTTTCAAGTGATAGGGCTGCCTTTGAAAGCATGAAAGGTGTTCCCGTTTGAAAATGCCTTCTGTGGAGTTTAGGCATTCCTATGATCAATTTTTCATGCTGCCCTTTTTCTGTCTCTGTGAGATTCTGATTCTCAAATAATAACCTCCTAGAGTCATTGCACATTTTATTTTAGCTGAGCTATCATTAAAAATAGCATCCTCATCATATCTCTCCCAGATAAATAATATTATTTCATACAGGACCATTTTTCCCCCCAGTGAAAAAAGTAGCAGGACTTACTTCACAGAGAACAAACTGCAACATTTTCCCTCAAAGAGATAGACATATTGACTAGAACTGGCTCACTTACAGTGAAGAATTGTGGGCAAATTGCTGCAAATTGTTTAAGATGAAAGTTGAGTGATTGTCAAGAGAAGTTAAACTTGAGACATATCAGCTGAAACACAGACCTCTGTCATTTCTGTTAATAAATCAATACATCAGCTGGGTGCAGTCTTTGCCTGGTAATCGTCAATAGTTCAGATAAGAGCCAAGAAGCAGGTAGGCCTCTATCCAACTGGAGGAATAACACCAGACATGAGAATAATGTGAACTTTGAAATTATACGCTTTTTGAAATTATAGCCCATGATTTGTCTGTGGTTAAAATGAAAAGTACTCTTACAGAGGTCATTCTCATGATGTAGTCAGCTTAGTCAGACCCAAAGTTTACCAAAACTGTCAGAAAAGATCTCTCAAAATTTTGGTGTGATTTCTTGAGGACTGATCCTATAGATGTCTCTTTTACATAAAACTAGCTATAAGTGGAAAATTACACATTTGTTGTTCAGGGCTTTATTCCAAAAGGAAGCCTTTGAAAGGTAACTAACATTAGATATGAGACAGTATCTTCCTACCTACTAGAGAGCAGCTCTGCTGAGAAGGACCATGGAGTCTTGGTGGGTGACAAGTTGAACATGAGCTGGCAGTGCCCTCATGGCCAGGAGGGCCAGTGGTGTCCTGGGTGCATTGGGAAGGGTGTGTCCAGCAGGTCGAGGGAGGTGATCCTGCCCCTCTTCTCCGCCCTGGTGAGGCCGCATGTGGAGTGCTGTGTCTAATTCTGGGCTCTTCAGCACAAGAGAGACAAGGAACTACTGGAGAGGGCCCAGCAGAGTGTCACAAAGATGATGAAGGGTCTGGAGCATCCAGAAGGGTGGAAGCGGGGCCTGTTTAGTCTGGAGAAGACTGAGAGTGGATCTCATTAATGCACATAAATATCTCAAAGGTGAGTGCCAAGAGGATGATGCCAGACTCTTTTCAGTGGTGCCCAGTGACAGGATGAGGAGCAATGGCCACAAACTAAAACACAAGAAATTCCACCTCAACATGAGGAAGAACTCCTTTGTGTTGGGTGTGGCAGAGCACTGGAAGAGGCTGCCCAGGGAGATCACCGAGTTTTCCCTCTCTGGAGACGTTCCAAACCCACCTAGACGTGTTCCTGTGTCACCTGCTCCCAGTGACTCTGGCTTGGCAGGGGTTTGGGCTGGTTGATCTCCAGAGGTCCCTTCCAACCCAAGCAGTTCTGTGATTCTGTGATTCTTCACCACTACACTCATGTGCACAGTGGAGGAAGTCCTAATCCAGTGATGAACCCTCCCAGAACAAATACTCTGGAACTATCCTGCTTAACCCATCATTAGGATCCAGAATATAAGCCTCCTGCCATTGGTTTACCATCAAGAAGAGCTCTACTTATTCAAATAAGCTTATGCTCAAGCTATCAATATGTGAAGCAGATGATGTGTGGGCCATGATTATTGTTACCCCACGACTGGTAGCCCAGAACTCCTCTTTATATGAGACACAGAAGAAAGCCTTGGGACATTTTCTACATGACTTGATAATATGCTGTCTTTGTGCATGTGCCAACCTACAAAGTATGAGGAGTTTTGGTCTTTTTGCTATGAAGAGGTGCTATATAAAGTGGTTCATATGCAGAGTGTACTTAAAATTAGGTACATTTATTATTAATTCATCCCACATTCTGGTAACACCTTTAATCCTTCAAAAGGACTTAACAGAGAGAATGAACAAAGCCTAGCAAAGAGGGCTGCTCTAAATATTTGCATAGAGTCTTCAGTCTGTAGAAGATGGATCTACACTCACAGAGCCCGATGTAACATTCTCAAAAGTCTTTCAGACCTGGAGTGAGGCTGTTTGCATAGCTCTGTGTAGCAAATCCCATCTGACCTATTCCACTCTCAATTTCATTCAACTTTCCAAGAGCCTGCAGCACTGGGCTGCACAACAAGACTTGGGGGAGTTCACCCAGCCGTGCTCAGAAGACCCTTCTGTGATAGGTGAGCACTAGGGCCCTCATTTTACAAACACACCCAGAGGCACAGTTTGAAAACTGTGGTGAAAATACAGACAGAATAAAAGAAGAAGGAAAAACCCAAACAAACAAGTCAAATAAATTATTTGTTACACATTGTTAACTCAGCATCCCTTGAAAGAAAGCAAATTCATAGCAAGGTCTGGAAACATTGTGCTTTTCCAATGCTGGTGTATTTCAATAGTTTTCAGGTCTTCTATTTTTCCTCTAATTGGCAAACCTTCAGACATTTCCACAGAGGGAGGAACTCCCTGGATAGTAAGTTAGCCTAAGCATTTTGTTTCCTTATTACACCTTCAGGATCCCTAAGAAGTAAGCACATTCCCTCTTAGCCTTCTACCATCACCCTCCCTTCAGGGGACCACAGACAGAAAATCAGACAGTGTAGATTTTTCTGTACATCTCCAGCCCAGACACTTTGTAGCTCTCTATCTGTATGAAGCCCTCCCATTTTCAGAACCTGTTCCCAAATGCACTGAAAACCTGTCAAAAATAAAACAGGCTCCTAAAGTAACATCTGTGGGATCATAGAGTTTAAATACTGCACATCAAAATCAGAAATGTGCTTTTTATTAAGATCTGTTTTCAACACCTAATAGATCAAAGCTACCTTTTTTTTCTTTCTTTCTTTCTTTCTTTCTTTCTTTCTTTCTTTCTTTCTTTCTTTCTTTTTTTTCTTTTTGTAGCTGTTGACTGGACTGATTCTTTCTCTGAAAGAATGGGTCCTCTGCTAAGTGGTCAGAAGAATGGACTGGGAACATTCTCAGCTGTTTGTAGACCAGAATTCTGTCACTTTATCAGCCAAGATATTGAATCTACATGGAAATAGAAAAGGTACTGGAAAACTAGGAGTTTGTCTATAAAAAACAACTCTGTGCACTTGCAAAAAGAACCCTCTATGGACCAGTTTAAGCACTAAGAAATATTTTTATAGCTTTGTTTTCTTTCTTTCTTTTTTTTTTTTTTTTTGAAAGAGTCTGGCCATCCTAAATCTATTCTGATCAAGGTGGTCAGGAAGAGGAGCAGCAACCGATCTTGACAATTGTTGATACAAAATCAAAATGGCATAGAAGTGGATAATGTGCTCAATAAGAGATAACAATGTCTGGGAAATTACAGAGCACAAGGTGCTTGATGAAAAGTGGCTTTTATGTTAATTCAAGTCAAAATAGCACCCTACACAAATTAGCTTAATCTGTTCAAGCAAAGCAGCAACAAGAAGTAGTAGTCAATATTTGAAAAGCAAAAGTGATATTTTTATGCTAAATAATCTGATAAAAACAAGGCAACCCTGTTTCTTGCTCTCTACACTGTTAATATGTTGAATTGTCTCCACAAATAGCACTTGTCATCAGCTCTTATAAGGCATCAGTTGGCACCTGGTAATGTCAACTTCTGCTCTAAAAAGTCATTTTGCGTTAATGCCAAGGTGAGATTCTATGTTTAATGCTTCTCAGTGGTTACCAAATGAAATGGGCTCAGAAACTGAGTCGTTTTCACATCAAACACACTCTCCTGAAGGAGACAAAAGAAAAGCAAAAAACCATGAAGTGTGTAGCTGATACACTCACAAATCATTCTGCAAACTTCATGAAGGCTTTACACCTCAGTAGATACTTCTGCAGCAGTCTCAAGTAGACAGAAGTAAAAAACAGTCCTCTCACAAACCACTACAATATTCTGGAGTCCAGATAAATTTAACTATCAGTCTGACTGAAGAGTCAAATAAAAATATCCAAGAGAAATTGA
This sequence comes from Climacteris rufus, assembly GCA_013398175.1. Lineage (NCBI taxonomy): Eukaryota > Metazoa > Chordata > Aves > Passeriformes > Climacteridae > Climacteris > Climacteris rufus. Next base: position 131,270 of record VZRZ01006287.1, on the reverse strand, counting down.
ATCCTTTGGGAATAGTGCTGGCCCCAAGACCAACATCCCAGTATATCTTCCAGTCTTTCCATGCTGCATCCCTCCTCCTTGTGGACTTGGCTAAGCCAGCAGTTTGTGTGCAGGGGTGCCACCCAAGGAGCTGCATCTGCTTTCTTAGGATGCACTTTGGAGCTGAAGATGATGGTGTCTAACCACAGCCTGAGTGACCTTCACAGGTCAAGAGGTGCCAGGAGCTGCATCTGGGCCAGTCTGGCACTCACCAGGGTGTTCATCATACCCTGTACTCTTGCAAGAGTTCATTTGTCATAGCAAAACACCCCTCATCCAAAGCTCCTGCAACACACATGGCCCAGGATGCATTTGGTTAATCCCTTGGAGCCTGAGGAGGATTGAGGACAGGTGAGTCAGGAGGCCTGGCTGTGGAGTATCATATTTATCTCATATGCAGGCAAATGCAAAAGCTTCCAGTCTCTTGCTTCCAGCCACACAGGTATGCATGTTCAAAATTTTGTGCCTTGTCTTCATCCTACCACCCTTCCCTTTTCCCTGTCCTGCCTTTCCTCACCCTTTCCTCCTTGGGAGTTGTCATAGTTCACCTCCCACATCAAAATTTGGTGCCTAAAAGTTTTGCCACTGGCAAAATTTCAGATGTGACCATACTGCCACGATTTTCCATGGTATTCCATGGAAATTCATGATTTTCCATGGTATTCCGTCTTGTAGATGATTTGATGTGTGCAAGGTTTGAAGTAAAACCTGGAAGTGTTAAACTAAACTTGCAGCAATGACAGGAGTTTTTGCAGCCTTAACTGCTCCCAGGAGCATTTTTTTTTAAATGCCATTGGTTTCAGTGTCTTTGCACAGGCACAAATTCTTGGAGTAAAGAAAGAGACTTGGATGATAGCACACACAAAAAATCAAATGCACAGTTCGCTGCCTCTTGTTGCACAATTGTCCTGGCTACATCAATAACAGAGTGTATTTGTCACCAAAACCAGGCAACCTCCTTGAAATAAACATAGGGAGTCACAAATGTATGGATAAGAAGGTGTAATTTTTTTTAACAGTTTTCGTAAATTAACTCTAAAACAGTTTCTGCAGTGGTATACATTGCAGTTTAAATGATTCACATACCAGCTTACTTAACAGTTTGCACATGATGCATTTTAATTGTTAATTTAAATACAAAAAACTCCTGGCATTGTACTGATGGTGGATAGGAGGAAAATACAACCAGGATTTGAGCAATTGTTGCTCAATCATAGCTTCTATAAAATCTGTTAGTAGTAGAACATTGAAGGTATTTCCCTGCCACCACCATACATGCAGAATTATATTCATGCAATGATTTCAGAAAACACTTGATGAAGTCCAAGACTAAGTAATATTATTTAATTAATCTCCTCAGTGCATTTCATTTACAGCTCCTTTTTTAAAAGTAGAGTGTTTTCATGGTAAACTGAGCCAAGTCTCACCTAATTTCGGTTTTGGTTTCTATATGATAGATGACAAAAATAAAAAACAATCTTCCAACAAGGACATTATTTGACATTTTGCTGAATATTAATGGGCTAGTAAGATACAATTTGCCAGATTTGTCATGATACAGGCATAAAATACAAATGTTTCTAGCAAGCTGTCAGTCAGAGAATTATGATTGTTCAAATAATTGTGTTTGAGTCAATAATTTTCCTAAGTTTATATGAACAGATGTTATTGCAATGTGTTAATTAAGGATAAACATAAATACACATTTTTAGAAGGATATTTCATGAATAGTACTCTATTTTCTGTTAGTATGTAGCATTCACTCACATCTACTATATTACAAGAAACACATCGCACATTCATTAGGTGTTCTGAGCCCAAGGGTCTGGTATTTATGAATGTTGTATTTCATGTTTATCTCAGTAGCATACAAGTATTTGCACTGCTCAAGGCTCATGAGAGTCTCTGAAGCCCGTAAGCCCCTGCCTAAGTTACTTTCTATCACATCTGCAGAGAAGCTCTGTGACAGAAATAATAATCTGCTGTGGGTTGATTATGTTCACACAACCAACATAACTCTCCTGAATGGGTCAATTAGAGCAAATGCTGCCAGTGAGCCATCCTACAAGAGTGGGATGGTTACCTCTTAATGACTGTTTTCCCTAAAATTCTGAAGGCTGTGGTAATTTGCAGTGCATACATTAAAGAAAACAAAAACAAAACAGCAGAAGCATTTCTAGCTATTGCTCACGGACCAGGTGCTTCCCCAGGAGCTCTTATAAAAGGCAGTCCACCCTCTCTTTCAAAGTTTTCCAATTCCTCCATTGAGGGCACGCTTCTGGCTGCTTGTTGGCTCCAATTTCCCAGTCCCATGACCTTGAACACAAAGAGTAGCTATTGATTTTTCTGCCAGGCATTTATAAATGCCAGGTATCTTTTAAACTATAGAGCCCAACAGAGCAACCATAACCTTGGCTTGGACTCCACAAACCAAAAAAGGGTGATAATCTAGCAAAGTTCATGTCAAACCTTCTCCTTAGATTTGGCCATTACTTGTGCTTGCCTGTTAAGTCCACAGCCCAGTCCCTGCATCCTAGACCCCCCCTTCCTTCTCTGTTCAGAGCTGAGTGAGATGTATGTAGGAGATACATTTGGAAGCCTTGAAACCTTTTCCTAGGCAGATGATCAACAGCTACTAAAATTAAGTGTTTGTGAGAGATGCTAAGCCCTCTTATATTGACTACTCCATTGATCAATCCATGAAGCCACATAAGTTTGCTTTAGAGCATCTATTTTTTTTAGATGTATGAGACTGGTGAGCATTGTATAGGGAAAATAATCTAATTGCAGCGTTAAGCCATTTTTCTAAGAAGGTTCTATGGTCTGGTACCCTATAGGGTGGAAATAATTTAAAGGCAAATCATCTAAGAATAAACTTTCCTCATGGCTTCATTCTGTCCCCCCTGTTGGAACTGAAGCATCATTATTAACTGTAAGACACTTCTAGTCAACAGTTTCCCTTATCTGTCCTTTCTGAAATCATCAGTTTCCTTGTAACCTTTTTACATTTCTGCTTGCTAAGGAGAAAGTATTTAGACCTCGAGTAAAATCTCCCCTAAAACCTTCACCTTGTGAATGGACCTTGTCAGATGGCAGAGTTTGGTATTGCCCAAATCAAGAGTTATGAATCTATATGGAATCAGCACCAAATGCAGCTAAAGGTGCCCACTTCATTACTAGATTTGACAATTGTTTGCTGAGATTATTGATTCTCTGCAAGCTGGGTTGCAAGCTGACAAGTGCACTGCAATGATTACGGTTCTGCCTTCTGCTCCTTCTCACAAAGTAACATCTCAGTTATCCCATGATTAGATCCCTCTTATTCCAGACTCCTTGGGTCTCCCACTCCTTGCACTTAATCCCCCTTAATCCTTGCTCCACTCCACTCTCTCTACAGTCTTTACCACGGCTAACATGAATTTGTAACCATAGGTTCATTCTCAGATTTTTAGTTGGAATTGGAAAAAAAAAAAAATTAAAGTTTTTTTTAAAGTTTGCTCTCCAAGAAGTATCAGTTCAATAGGTGATAAATCTGTTTCATCCAGCTTCTGAAATAATTTATTCAAGATCTTTCATAATGAGCTGTGAGTGAAGCATATATACATACCAGGCTTTGCATCAGAGGGATACATCCTGGCAAGGGATGCTTTCAAAGAAAATTGAGTAGATTGTCCAGGACATACAAGAAGAATAAAACCATTTCCCTATGTCCATAAAGCAGCAATGACCAGAATAAAACAACTGAGATTTTTGGCATTAAAATGTTGTCAAGAAATAATCTTTGAGCCTGGCTAAATACAGCCTGACTTTATCCTGTACAAATTGCTGGATTTGATTAGCATGAAGACTGAAAAAATTTCTTAAGCTTAAAACCTGAAGCAGATCTGGCTCTGTTCAGAAATCAGCCTTAAACTTCACAGCAAAATTTAAAAAACCCTGTGAGTGAGAATCAAGACTAGATGTATATATACGTCTGTGTGCAGAAGGAGCAGGGAGGGATGAGAGAAGCAAAGTATAGGAGCAGTGAGGAAGAGAAGGAAAACAAAGGAAATAAATAAACATGCAGAGACAGATACTCAGGTGGGATAAGTCACTGTTGCCCTGTTAAGGTCAATACATCCAGACAATTTCTATGTTTAACACAGGACCCTTAGGCTTCACCTGTGGTAGAACAATTGCATTTAAGCCCACACCATTGTTTTCAAAACTGACTGCAGGCAGCAGATACAACACTCACTCCACAAAACTTCTCTAGCACACTTCTTTTTTGAATAACAATTTCATCCAGGCTGAAACAGACGTTTGTTTGGACAAAGGGGGATAATACCACCCCCAACCAAAATTTGAAAGAACAGTCACCACTGTCCCTGACACGAAGCAGAGAAAGGCACCCACTACAGACAAGTTCACACATTTCTCTCTGTTAAATTGTTTCCTGTGGCTTCCCTTTCCCTTTCCCTTTCCCTTTCCCTTTCCCTTTCCCTTTCCCTTTCCCTTTCCCTTTCCCTT
>VZRZ01006287.1:115800-126604 GCA_013398175.1 Climacteris rufus | reverse complement strand
CTCTCCTCTCCTCTTCTCTTCTCTGTAACATTCATTACGTTGGTCCAGATTCAGCTTTCTGCTTAAGTTTTCTGTGCTATGAAGAACAAAAGGGTTTTTTAATCACTTTCATTTTACTGAGCTGAAATTGGGAGCAACAGGAACAGTCCTACTGAAACTGGTTGCAATTTCTGTACATGCAATTACTCTCACATGCACACATTCATTTTTTTAATGACAATTTTACCCAGACATCTATAACCAAACATCTGCTTTAATGGAAAAAATCAGGAGACACTCCCAGCCAAATTAATAGTTCAGTATTTTTACAGAGCTGTTATTGGAAATAAAGCCTGTTTCGCAAGAAACTGTTCCTAGGACTGAGTCTGATATTTGTTTTGTTGTATTTATGTCATGAGAGCTCTCTAATGCGAAAAGATGTATGTTCTAAGTATCTACATAATGGCTTCCCTCCAAAAGGGCCATTACAGGCTGTAAAATAAATAGTACTCATTTAATTTCTTTTGTAAATATACACAGTTTGGAGACAATAATAACACAGAGAAAGTAAATTAAACCACAGAAAACCACAGCATCCAAATGAGTTTATGAAACCAAAGAAAAAAACAACCACAAGATTGTGGACGAGTATCTTGTGGTGAAGGTCCCCAGCTCAGAAACTATTTAAACATATGCTTAATGGAAGAAATGGTCCTGGATAACTTGTTAATTGAAGACTTTAGTTATAGACAATAAAACAAAAACAGCCTACAAGAACAACACCCTGAATGCGGGATGTTCAAACCTCACAAAACTAAATGATGGTTCCCTATTTGATAAACTAAGAAATTCCTTCACTCATCCAGTTAAACCCCAGACCAGGAGTCTGCAATGAGTCCGTTTTATCCACCTTGACCAGCCCTTCCAAGCAATCAGTTTCTTCAGCAGCAACCTCTGTTCAGCCTCTATCCCTTTGTTCTTGGTTCAATTTATGACTTTGTATTTGCTGTTGCAAAAGACACATTGCCTGGACAAGTTCAGTTTACCAATCAATTCAGACCATGCCATCTCCATCGTGCCTCATCTCATTATTTATCACTCTCCCAGTATTGCTGTCACCACCTTTCTTTATCAGACAGGATTTTATTCAAAGCATTGACAGAACTGTTAAATAGCAGCCTTAAGTAGCAGTTCACCTGTCCAGTAATGATCTCTAATTTACAGGAATATTTTGAATTCTTTCCATTAGCAGCTTTTAATCAATTTAAAGCATCCATGTTGATTTTCTATTTTTCTGTGTGGTACTAAGGCAAATTTTTTAGCAAAGCCTAAGCCCATCAAAGGGTTATTATTTCCCTTATCATCCTAGTTTGTAAAGCCATCAAGTAGTTATCCACTTTAATTTGACATGATCTACTGCTAATAATCTTAGGTAGATTAGCATTAATTACATGACTGTCTTTTAGTCCTGTATCAGTCAAATCCCAGATTGACTCTTCCATTATCTTCTCTGGAATCAATGTCGTACTGAAATAACTGTAATTACCCAAGTCATACTATTTATCCTTTAAAAACCTCAGTGCATTCACTTTCCTGCCATTTCATGGCCTTGCTAAACATCAGTTTTAAGAAATTTAAGAGTTGGATAGTTTCTTTAAAACTCTTATCCCCCTCTGCTCCTTTAGAGTCCTTTTAACTTTTAACTCCTTAGGAGTTGCAACAAAGAAGACACTCAGTCAGAGGGAGTAGCAGCCATCCAAGCACACTCTTTGTCACAGGCCACAGGAGCAAGGATGTCCCAGGGCAGTCCAGAGCTGCCACTGGCACCAAACTCCTCCAGGGAAAGAGCCTTTCTCGACATGGCATAAATCTGTGCTCAGTTTGATGTATGGAGCAATCCATTGCCTGCTTAGGAGAAAGGCACATTTCCCAACTCGGGGAAAATCTGGCTGAAATGGAATTACTGGAAGACACTCTGAAATCCAGACTGTGTAATTCAGGAATATCTGAAGGATGAGACTGATGAACACCTTTTAGGACTGATTAGGGAGCAAGCACATTGTGATCCTCACTGAGCACAGCTAAGGGAACTAGAATTTTGTCTCTCATGACCAGGGCAGTTTTTTTACTGTGCAGGAAACAGAGTGGGTCCAGGCACTGGAATTTCACCAACAACTATGCTGAGAATAATTCCCTGCTTTGTTTTGTTTTTTGTTTTGGGTGGGGAATTGGGTGGTTTTGGACTTTGTGTGTTAACACAATGATGTGACTCAAACAACTTTTTTATTTGTCTTTTTAAAGAATCTTGTTAAAACAAGAACAATAAAGAAAAATTAATCCCTCATATCCACTAAATCATGTCCCAGTGCTTTGGGAACAAGTTTTCAAAAACGACTGAAAGCAAAAAGCTGTTAATCACTGAGGCAATATGATTCGTGGTGCTTTAACAACATTACTACTGAATTAGTCACATTCTACGTTTATCCCACTGAATTAAGAGTTAAGGTAGTGGGAAAACCACAGGATACTGAGTGAATGCTATGCGTAAGTAAGAATGAATTACCAGAACGTAAAAGGTTTGATTTACATTTTAGAGCTAAATCTTTTTAGGTATCTTCAGAAACAAATTTTTTTACAGTCTCTGAATTTTTGCTTTGTTTTTCACTAAGCACAAACTTTCCAAATCATTAGTTCCTTTGGCCTTCCTTAAGTGGCATTTGGTTGTGTCCAACTTACTCTTTTCTAACTTTGGGAAGAGGTCTGCATGCAGCACCCAATTTAATACAAGTGATAAACCAGCCACTTTGTCAGGCAATGTAGCCTACTCATTTCCACAGCACCCAGATGACAGATTTTGCCCTCAGACTGGCTGAAAGACAGTGAACCTGTCCCTTGCTGTGTACAATATGCTGGATAAAATAACACAATATAGCTTCCCACTATCTCCCAAGCTCCCAGTCCTGACACCCCTGAGTTGTAAGAGGTGTGTAAGTGCCAGTATGTTACACATATACCCACAATGGCATGTCTGAAGAAGTAAATAATTAAAGGCATCACTACCAGAGGATGAAAAATGAAGGATTGACTTGAATATCTCCAATAGAACCCTTTGTTCTCCCAAATCCCAAACTGCCTGCATTGCACAGCAACCAGAGGAGAACAAATCAACTCAATGGACTTGTTGTCTGTAAGACAAAATGGGGAAAAAAATATTTAAATGTTTCAGTGAATAACGTGTTGTTTTGCTGCTGTTCTTGTTTGCTTTTGTTTGTGGTTTTTATAATATGTCTCAAAGGTTTAGCAAATTCTAAAATATGAGATAACTTCACAGTGAAAAATGATGCATTCAGAAAATGTCAAAAGTAGAATATTTTTCTGCCTTCAAACTCTTTCCTTAAGTTGGCAGGGGGAGATCAGGTGTGATAGGGGGAGACAAGATGGTTTAGAGCATTTTATTTGCTTTGAGAAAAATGTTGTTGAAGATGATAGATATCTGTTGATCTTGGATTTTATATATATATATATAGATAGATAGATAGATAGATAGATATATAGATATATGTATATATATATTTGGGTAAGCCCACCATTTGTTTACAGAATATCATAATAATAGGAAATTGCAATTAACTGTGGAACTCTCAGCCCCATCACTCCTCTGACACTGTCAGGGATTCCCAGAGTCAAACCCCCAAGTTTTACTGTCCCATCAAGGGATTTGCCTCTCCTTGTGGTTGCTGTGAGCCCAACCTCCCTGCAAACAAGGCAGAAGAGGATATGCAGCATACACTCAATATTTTGCATTTTTAAAGTGTTCAGACCTTTTGCAGTGCAGCATTTTATAATAGGTTGCTGGAATTTCCTACTTGTGGAGCACAGATGCCAAGAATCCTGCACAACTACAACATCTACAACTACAGCATCTACGACTCCGAGCACAAATCCCAGCCACGTGTGCAAACTCATTTGGTTCACAGAAATGTTCGTACAGTTTATGGACACACAAAGTTCTCAAGGCTTTTCAGTAACACTAGATATCTTGCTATTGTTTGCTCGTGGCCCTGGGTAAGAATTACTAAATGGGTGCTTGGCTTAACTGTAATGGAAAGCGGATATGAAGATAATAGGTAACAGCAATATAAAGCAAATGATTCAAAGCATCTCCATTAAAGCATCACCATAAGCATCAGAGAAATGGTTATGAAACAAGAGCACAGCACTTTCCTCCTTAGCTGCTCCTTTGTGAGAAAGGAAATGGATCAGGTAAAAGACAGAAAATCTATATCCATTTTTTTCTAAATGGCCTATTACATCAGAGTAACACCTCAATATCATATTAAGAATTTTATAGCTTAGCCTATTGGATTCACATGAATTTGATATCTGGTTTTACTCGCTGAACACAACTCATTGTGGGCACAAAGGGCTGCTGTGGACCTAGTGAGTCTGTATCCAGGCAGCCTGTTCCCCTCCACTCTCATGCCTTTCCGTGGTGCTTCCCAGCACACAGTGATCTTGAGATTTCACCTCACATGCAGGTGATTTTGGTTGTTTCTTCACTGGGGATGAGTTTGTTCAGGTGTGGCAGAGAGTGACAAAAGCAGGGGATCAGCTATGGTGCCCTGGACCTCTACTGTGAGGGAGACTGGAAAAGTATGAAGTGTCTAACATTCAGTCAGCAGTACACTAGCAAGGCATGAAAAGCTCAGTACATCTGCTCCACTGGAATAGGACATAGTGTCCATGCCAGGATGCAGTGGCTGGAATTGTGGTCTGGGCACAGGGAGAAATGTTTGTCCTGTTGGCTTGCCTGGGCAGTGTATCACCCCTGTGGCTCTCCAACATCCACCAGACACCACAGGGACAGACTCCGAGGAGCTTCAGCTGCAGATACAGAAAATCTCTCAGATAATTGAGTTCTGGATTCAGAAATCAGGGCCCAAAACCAAACCCTACATAGCCCAGATTTATTAAGACTGAAAAGCAAGTCTTGTAGGAAACTGTGTCCTGTTCTCAGTCACTCTCTCAGTGGTAAGATAGGGTCTGGGTTTGGAGTAAATTAATCACTGCACATGCCTCAAATGGCATTTATTACAACCACTTTGGACTCACTGATAGAAAAACAATGGGCCTGGATGGTGTTTGGGAAACTCCCTGTTCACCTCACATGTACTGACAGCATGGGACAACATTAGTCACTCTTTCTGCTGCAACAGGCTTAAAATAAATCCCATTTATAGGAACTTGCACATCATTTCACCATAAAATAGTTCAATGCAGAAAAGAAGGACAGGAACACAGACTGCTTCAAAGCTCTTCTTCATGCAGAAGCTGCTATCAGATTTGTAGCTGGAACGTGGTGATAGCTCCCATACATTTTCCCCAAAGAGACTCTAAACCTTCACACTGCGATCTTCATTCTGACTGAAGTACAAAATAATGCACATTCCCCTCTTTTTTGAGCAACAGAAGCAGTTCTGTTCAAGTAATTCTATCAGATACCACACAGCAGCACTGGCCTTGGGAAAGTGACTGCAGAAGTTATAAAATGTAACTCTACTTTAAAATACATCATTTTTGCTTGTAAACCACCCTCCTGCAAGCAAGTCATGTCATATTGGAAACTGTTCACTCCATAGTTTCCCATAGTTATCCTGATACAGCCACTCACCAAGACTTGTCTAGAGTAAGAAGTTCTCCAGTAAAGAAATAGAGCCACAGACATATTAAGGGCAAGTATTGAAAAACTTTGGCATAAGAGCCTTTGGTCTCCTTTCTGACAGTAAGTTGCACTCCTGATACACTTAGAGGTTTCTTATAAATATGGTCCACAAGAAATTAAATATTCAGAAACTCGGTGAGAGGAACATGAAGAGTCATGATCTGAGTGCACCAACAGGCTCTAAATCCCAGAGCAGCCTGGAAGTCTCTTGCTCTGCAATGTTCCTCTGCAGCCTCTTCCCCCAGTCCCCTCCAGGATTCTGGCTGCCTGCACTCAAGGCCTGCTCCACATGATGCCATCTGTAATCTTGGATTAGATTTCTTTGAAATCACTGAAGTTTTGAGGTAGAGGTATAGGAATTTTCCAGACTCTGTGTACATCCCACGCCAGCCCTGCTGCCACAATCACCTCTCCTTTGCTCACAGCATGGCCATGCTCTTGCTGTCTCCTGATCAAACCTAATTGGTACCAGCTCCAAACTTCACCTCCAGCACTGTTTCTCTCCTGGATGGAAACTGGAAGCATAACAGGAAAAGTAAAACCAGGGTGGTCTTTAGAATGTGTCTGAGACTGCCACAGACACAATTTGTAATGGGACTGATGATGTCCTTGTCAAAAAAAAAAAAACAGAAGTAATATTTGAATGACAGAGAAAGCAAGTGGAAGAGGATGCAGTTTCTTGCAGGATCCAATGAACCGCAGCAGCAATACCAGGAGAGGATGGAAATAGCCAGCCAGGGTGAGGGAAATGGTGAAGAGGCATTTTATCAGGCTGGATTGTCACAAAATTGTGCCCCAGGAAAGTGCATGTCTCTGTCAGGACATAAAGGTCACAAGACGGTTCAGGAAAGTACATGAGGATCATTGTTAACTCAAACTTCAGCAAAATACATGATCTTTATGGAAACATCTCAATTTTGCTAAATCAAAACATTTGGAAGACAAAAGCTCTATTGGTGTTTTCAGACCATCTCAACAGGAGAGTTAGCCCCATTAATAATTCCCCCATTACATCTCTTACATCTGACCCAAACACTATACATGTACTGGTAGACAAAAATGTCCTCTGACCCTAACTGACTTGAATCTAGATAAACTCTGCTGTTTCCCTCCAAAAGAACACTGGCTTTTCCTTAAAGCCAGGTGACCTCTGGCACTTCCCACACACTATCTTGCCTGGGTCAAGTAATATTTAGCTAATATTTCATCAATATGGGAAAACAGGTTTTAGGTCTTGGGATTATATTCTGTCTTTTCCAGATTTGCCTGCTGGGACAAGCCTTTAGTTAAACTTTTGAAGGGATAGGTAAGAAAGAAGAAAAGGAAATTCCTCACTGAACCAAGTGAAGACTGTCACTCCCCAGGGTTACGCCACCCAGACAGCTGGGTCAGTCTGAGACTCAGTCACCTCCCAGTTGTGCTCTTCTCCTTTTTCTGCAAACACAAAAGTGGTTCTCCCCTGGACGGACACAGGCACCTCTGTATCAGTAGCACCCCACTCCCTGGTCCATTTTCAGCTGCTGCAATCAGCTAGGGTTCATTCTGCAAGTAGGTCATTAGCTCTAGCATCCTCCACTTGATCTGTTTGCTGCCTCACCAGGGTGCCAGACATTCACTGTTAGCTTCTCCCGTGTCCAGAGACACCCTTCTCAAGAAACAGCCACAAAAGCATAAAACAGCCACAAAATCTAGTCTAATTCCCACCCAGTCACACTGATCCCATCTCCATGGTCCCTGTAAGTGCTATTTGAATCACTGTGGGTCTTTGGAGTGCTGTCTCTCCATTTCAGAAGTTACTTCATTAATCCCAGATACCTCCCTAAATGTCCTTGCATCTGAAGGCCATTCACTTTCACCTTCTGTCCGTTTAAGTGCACCATAACAACCTCCAGAGCTGCAGTCTCTTGGCCTAGGATGTTATTTCTGATTTACTTGCCATCACTCAGGAGTAGGTCTCCCCAGCATGCTTTTGCTCAGGGTGTGTGTGCCAATTATATACTTTATCCACTGAAACTGCCTGTTCTGAGCTGCCCTCGGGGGAGGCTGGCTCTCTGTCATATTCACAGTTGGATGAGCAACAATTTTCCAGAGGTGAACATAGGAAACTGAAGCCACTAGTTCCAGACAGATACATATGTTGACTTTTCAACCCAAATCTAAATTCTGAAGTACATATATTTTATTTTTTCAAGGCAGCTATGCTCCAGTGCTGCCTCCAAAGTGCAACATGATGGGTATCTTTCACACAGTCCCGTTCCTCAGACTTGCCTGCCAATTTTTTTATTAGAAGGTGATGCCTTAGTACTGCTGGGTTTGCTGCTTGTTTTGCTAGTCTGACACTGCTCTGTACCGCATTTACTGATGCCCTTGAAGTGGCAAGAAGAAATGCATCCAGAGCAGGAAGAGAAGAAGAGTTGGGGCAGAAATGATTCAGTATAGTCTGGCTCACACTCATTTAAACATGACTCAGCCTTTGTCTGCATGCCCGGTCAAGAGAATCTGTATTGTGATTTATCTCACCCTAAAGCTGATGGCTAAGCAATTGCATACATCATCCTCTAAATTGCTCCTTTCTGTTAATTGACTGAAAAAGAAGACAAAGTAAGATAAAATGGTTCCTCTCTCTGGGAGGAAGAGCTCAAGTGCTCAGACTGATCCCACTGTACCTGTAAAATTTAAACAATGTTCGAGGCTTTCTTCATATTCAGACATGATATATCTCTGAGTGGAATCAATTATCCTTAAAAGATACCCACTGGGAGCATAACCAGCCACTAGACACTGGTCAAACACCTGATACCTGATTGAGATGACACCCAACCCTCCAACCCTTCTTCTCTATCTCTATGTAAATGTAGGAATATAAAATACTGAGGCAGATATAAGTCTGTATAACAGTGTGGTGTGGGGATATATTAATGTTATCTACAACAGAGTGCCCCCAGCAGCTGCTATGATCTATGTGGGAGGCAATCACAATGCACAGGTTTCCCCTGTTCAATGAACAACCTTTGCAGCACACATTTATATTCAAGTCTAGTCCCTGCTATATGTCCCAAGGGTGTATCAGCATCAGTGTTCAGAAGAAATAGGTTTTCTAACATATTAGAAGTGTTTGATCAAATGTTAGGTCAATCTCTTCACATGCCTGTCATTATGTCCCTTCAAGTACTTTAATCACAACAGGGTTGGGTTTCTTTTTATTGTTATCTCCCAAGAATAAGTAAGTTTGCTTATTTTTAGCCTTAGGCCTATTTGGTAGAAATCAAAATAGATTGAAACACAAGGAGTATGTGAAACCCATCATTTATTTCTAGAATGTTTTCACTATCTCTACGCAGATAAGGGCTTAAGCTCACCATGGCTTGTGCTGTCAGCCAGCTGCATCCACGCAACACACAGAATTGCTTTTCTTACGCTTAAATATAGTCAGAAGGTACTGTCATACCCCATCTCCCAAGATGTTTTTCCTCTGCCTACAAGCAGCATCTTACTCTAGGATGAAAAGCTGGAGGATTGCTTCAGAAGCTCTGATGTTTTTCTGCCTTAAAATAAATAGATTCATAAATAAAGCAGAACTGTGCCCTCGGAATCAGATAGTGCTGCTCAGTATGTGATCACAGGAAACAGATGAAGACCCCTGTGGCCTTGGTGACTCTCTGTTGTGTAGTTGAAATGTTTATGTGCAAATAAGGCTAAGGAGGCACCAAGTTCTTCTGACAATGATTTTTCTTCCAAGTTTAAGTGATTCCTGTGACCTATTGTGGCTATCTTATTTATGACAAGGTGAAGCATATCTGGATCACTGGGGTGATTCTTCTCAAGCTAACGATGACATCTAAGATTGGTCAGATGAGCCACTCCCAAAACATACATATTTCTTTCCCTTTATTTAGAAGGGTGACACCTAAAGCTGGGTGAAATCAATCTTGGCAAAGACATAGACCCCAACACAGAAAAAGTAAATTAGAGTTGGGAGTCACAGAGCAGTTCAGGCATGGAATGAAGAATAAAAGCAGGTTCTGATTTGTCTGTTGTGATATTTCTGTCCCATTGAACCTGTTCTCCCCAGAGCTCCTGAGCAAAACCAGGTATTTAGAGCGTGATATTTGTACTGAAAGGCCAGTGGCAGAATAGACACTGAAACTGCCCTTATGCATCATAAAGAAGCAATAAAGGGAGCAAACTTGTTTTTCACATTTCAGCTTTGTAATTCACCATAAAAGGGAAAAGCTCCCAATAGTGTCCATAGCATCCAGAGTTCATAGGAGCAGTAGTTGTAAGACCTACTGCAGCAGCACCATCTTCTCTAACAATCTATAGCAACAAAAAATTTAAAAGCCATATAAAATTGTCTAGGAGAAGCAATCAAATCCTAATGAAATTATAAGAGTCTGCATATAAGACTGCCATAACCTGTTGTCCCCTACATGCTCTTAGCAAGAATTGCATTGCAGTGGCCAAATTTCTCATGGATATTTTCCTGGCAGGTGATATTAATGCTTTTCTTGAAGCATGTTATTTTTGTTTTGTTTTCCAACAAAAAGTAATATTTTTCAGGAGAAGAGTGATGTTTTCCCTCAGTTGTCATCTTTTACCTGCATACTTTCCTCTTGCTGTGGATTTTGCCAGTATGGCATAGCCATGTCTTTAGTCTTTGATGAGTTTTCATCTCATCTGAGGATATTCACAGTGCAAAAACTACAACACCAGAGGCTGAGCAGATATGAGTCTACTTTCACCTCAGCTGTATCTGGATCCAGTTTTGTAGCAGTGTTTAATAGCACAGAGTAAAAGCCACCATCTGTGATGGTGACTCCCTGCATTCATGATTCAGAAACAGTTTTCTCTCCTCTGAAAACTACTCCAGGCCTGCTCAGTAATCCTCTTTAAAAAAAAACTGAAAATTCATTACAGACATAAATGTATACACAACAGAGAATACAATGCATACAAAATAGGGAATAGACTTCTAAGAATATCACATAATCTCAGGGCACAATAAGGCAAATTTGATGTCTGTTAGTTCCTCACTCTAAAGCTTCTTCCTAATACTATTGAACCCAGCCAAAAAAAAAAAAAAAAAAAAAAAAAACAACAAAA
>VZRZ01006287.1:14235-115794 GCA_013398175.1 Climacteris rufus | reverse complement strand
AAAAAAAAAAAAAAAAAAAAAAAAAAAAAAAAAAAAAAAAAAAAAGACAAAAAAGACAAAGTAGAGTACATATTTGGGTTATGCTGGCATACGCTGAAGACCTCCAAGAGCTGTCCTAAGAAGTGTGAAATAACAGCAAGGAACATTAGATTGTGTGTGCAGAGCCTGCTCTCTCAGGATGTTTTTCAGAGCTTTCTGGTGCCATATGGTACCAACACACCCCCAAAGACTGGGCTTGACTTGCAGTTGGAGGGGATTTTCCTTCTGTGACACTGTTAAGATCCCCTCGTCTCCTGCAGGTACAGGATGTCTGGATAGGACTGGGAAATCGCCCAATGTGGTGAATTAGAGAGCAGCAATGACCACTCCCAGCAAAGACCAAGCACCGGCTGTTGATGAGCTGAAATGCATGCAAGGTCCAAAATTCAAGGATAGCTCCCATTCCTCGGTTTGTTCTCCACCTTGCTGAGGAAGGTTGTTGTGAATGGATAATTTCAGGAGCGTGGGTTTGAGCTTCATATGCCAGCAAATCTCCTGAGTGAGATGAAAAGCAGTCCTTGCCTTCATACTGAGCAGTGCACTGGGTCTGAATCAGACCTGCACAATGGATGTCCCAGTTTTAACAGAAACTAAAATGAACTTAGATTCAACATCCCTACAACTGCAACAAAAGTCCAGTGCAGTAGAGCTAAACTCCAACAGACAACTCTAGCAAAAATAAGGAAGCTTGTTAAAAAGTTAGAACAAGCAGCTAAGGGAATTAAGACCTCTTAGGCAGTATGAAGACTACTGAAGGATGTGAAACTGGAAGAACAGTGAATACCTCCCATTAAGAAAATCTTGAGAAAGGATAAAAGGAAAGTAGCATGATGACACAGCAAAGAAAAAGGGGTTATTAGAATTAAGAAGGCATCATTCCACAGACTGAAACTATACCCAAATCAAATAATAGTAATAAAAATACTAGTGAAGTATCATAAATTCTTTTTAGCAAACACAGAATAAAATCAGGCTCATGAAAAAAAAAAACAATTTGAGAAGCAATTGCCTAAAAGATTAAAACAAATAGTAATTTCTTCTTCCAATACACCAGGAGCAAAATGACTGCCTAGAGAGTCTGTAGGGCCAGCTGGTGGTTCCAGTAGACAAAGATCACTCAGGGAAGACGAAGCCATTGTCAGGAAGCTAATAAATTCTTTGTACAGGTGTTTGCTGTAGAAGAAACAGAGAAGAGTCTTTTATATCCTGTAGGTGTATCTGAGACTGAATACTCACATAAGAGGTGTTGGGACACATAGGAAAAGTGAACACCAGCCACTGACCAGGGCATCCACTCCTCCTAAGGGAGCCCAGTGATGAAAAAGCCAAAATACCAATGGCAACATTTAACCTTTCACTTAAAGCCCTCTTGGGAACTGAAGGATGTAGTAGGTGGAAAATAAAAGGAACGCAGGGGGACCTGGAATACCAACAGCTGATAATTTCACAAGTCAAGTTAGTAGAATATACAGGGAAAACAAACAGTAATCTTAGATTCAGTGTGATTTGTTTCAGA
This sequence comes from Climacteris rufus, assembly GCA_013398175.1. Taxonomy (NCBI): domain Eukaryota; kingdom Metazoa; phylum Chordata; class Aves; order Passeriformes; family Climacteridae; genus Climacteris; species Climacteris rufus. The sequence goes on along the minus strand of VZRZ01006287.1, from coordinate 114,239 downwards.
TTTGACTCCCCTTAGAGTTAAGCATTAGTTGGGTTATCAGTGGCTGTAGGTGGCTGGTGTCCATATGGCAGGGAGGAGCTGGAAAACGCAACACAGCTGGCTGAGCCCCTAAAACTCTGTGCTCTCAATACAGGCCTCACACAGTTTTGCCAGAGCCAGTGCCTCCACCTCAGGGATTTGCAGGAGCTGAGCACTAAGACTTGATAAACAGGAGCAGGATGCACTTCTGGGACTAATAGGTTTTTATCCCAATTGGCATGGTCACTCTTATGTTGTTAAGACTCTTGTGACATCTTGCACTGGCTGCTGCAAAGGCCAAGCCTTTGTGTTTGTACTTCTTTCATGAAGAAAAATTGCTGTTTCTTCAAGTTAGTACTGGATATAAGTATTTCTGCTGGTAGCACATCTAAGACTGAATCTGAATTGTCAAAAAAGCTCAAGGGAAGCTAAAGCTTTAGGAAGCACTTAATGCTAGTCTGATTCTGCTTCTTTTTAAACCAGGCAAGTTTCACTACAGCTTTTTAGTTCTCAGCTGGATGTTAGAGAGTTTATTTGTGTTAAGACCTTCAGCAGGGCTGCAGGGCACCTCTTCTTGATCACAGAGATATAGACAAATGACCTCACTGCTCACCCCTGTTATGCAGCACAGCTCTGAAGCAGTTTATTGTTTGGGGATGTTTGAAATCCAAGTCTGGCCAGATTGTTTCTGCAGGTATTGATTTATCAAATCACAAGATGTGAGATCACCATTTTGTAAGTACAAACACAAAGGGCTTTTGTTTGGTTGTTGAAAAGACTGAACATCTCCTCGTGGTTATCCTCCTTGGAGTTGTGTCTCCTCCAGCCCGCTGCCTATTTCTCACCCCTGCAGTGCAAACCTTTTCACAGCACAAAAAGCCGAGCCACAGCAAGGAAGGCAGTGATATCAGTCATGGACTAGCCAAGTGAGGAATAAAGACTGTTGTGCAGGGTTACAAACCTGTCTGCAGAGCAGCAAACACTGCTCTCTGGGAGAAAAATGAATCCTTACAGTCCAGTTTGTTCCCTGTCTTTGAAGCCAATGCACTGGCTTGTGGAAATGTATTACTCAATGCTGAAAGGAAGGAATCTCTATAGATCACTGGTCTCTGCAACGTTGCTTTTCCTCTTAAAATTCGTGCTCGCCTCAGATCACCACTTCCAACAAAAATTTTTAACAAAAAAGCCAGAATTCTCTCCTTGCTTTGACTTTCCACATACAGGCACAGAAACATCTGGAGCGTCTGATAGTGACACCACATCTCTTGACAGAATAAACTGATGTGACCAGAAACAGCATGTCCAGACTTGCACACCATATGCACCAAAACAGATCAGAGATTTGCTGCTTATTTCACACAGAAAGGGCTCCTTTAATCCTCTCTCTGAGTGTCTCAGCCACATGGGCTTTGCAGCCTGGTAGTGAAATGAATTATAATGGAACAGAGTCAAAAACTGCTATTGCCAGTGAATTTTGCAAGTGCTGATGTATCTAATGATGGGCAGCAGCACAACTTGCTGAGACTGATGGACAAACTCATCACCCTGACCTGAACGTAGCAGAAGCACATGGCTTGTTCATTTGTAATTCAGGACTGATACACCTTATCCTCCCCTGGAGCACAGGGACTGCACAGCACACCAGCCCTCTGTCATCATTGGGATGCGAGGTGCATCTGCCTTGGAGAAAAATCCTCGGAAAAAAACACTTTTCATGTTGTTTCTGCAGTTTCGTCCAGAATGAAAAATCACTTCCTTGGCTTTTTTTTGTGAAAGAAAAATGGGCTTTTTTGTATGGATCAGCAAGTAGAAAAGTTGCTTTTCTTCCCTGCTTACTGAAAGAATTGGTTTTATCTCTTTCTTAGACCCAGCTCTTCCTGGCCAGTCTCCATCTAGGCAGAGACCTAACAAGCATTGACACAAGTCTGAGGTATAAAAAGAGGAAACGAAACTCTGATCCCCCTTTTGCCGTAGTAAAGCTAAACCAACTCTGCTGACTTCAGTAGAGTACCTGCCCTGATGCAAGAAATGGAGATGCAGGAGATACCAGGGGAGATGTGCAACTGAGAGCTTCTGCTGCTTCCTAAAATCAGTGATCCAATGGGCTGCGGCATCCTACAGGATATTTTTGTCTTCCATTAACTGCTAAGCAAATTTATTGCAATTCTGTCCTAAATCACTATCACTTTCCTGGTTTCAATAGCTCACAGTTAGTTTATTTCAGCTGAGGATTTGCCATTAGGACCACGTAAATTCAAAGACTCCAGGCTTTCATATAGATGTATATTAGGAATCATTCATGGTTTGATCATTTGGAGGAACTGTAGTCTGGCTGGTGAGGAACACACAGTGGATGGTGGATTTCAACCACCAACCACCATTCAAGTACAATCTGTCAACATAATGGTGTGACAAGAACATCGATGTGGTGCTGGATTCTCTTTGCCTCTCTGTAAATAGACATGGGCATGTCACACATTCTTTCTTTGTAGCAGCATAATGGGGAAAATTATATTCTCATCTTCCAGTAGGATCAGATCTGGAGCCGAAAAACTAAAAGTATTATTTTTTGAATGCCTTATCATAATTTTTGACAAAACCACTCAATAAATATGGTCTTTTCCTTCCTGGTATTTCCCTTTTCACATGTGCCAGCCCTTTGTACAGCCATCCACTTTGAACCCAGACTCCTTAACAATTTATCAATATTTAAACCTGAATCCACTCAATTATTCATTTAAACAACTGACATGCATTAGTGTCAATAAAAAGCTCCAGAAAAGATGGAGAAAGAAAGAAAGGTGTTTGAAATGCTCATAAACAATGAAGAAGAAAATAAACATCGGGGGAAAAAAGTGGCTCATCAATAAAGATCATCTTGCAGATCAAAAGTAGAAGTCACAGATATGAATGTACATTTTCAATTGTATAACTCTACTGTTTGCAAACAATGCACTGAGCCCAGCTGCAGAAATCCTCGCATTTCCAGCTAAAGGCTAATGGACTTGCACAGAGACATCTTGACCCAAAGAAATCCTACTATTTGTGATCATGAAGAGGAAGAGGTCTCCAGCTTGACTTCCAGATTTGAGTCTGAATTTGGACTTGATATTTGACAGAAATTAATAATTGAATCTTTTATTTGCAAGACAAATATACTCACTGAGAAGCCTGTGAACATCAACCCACACAATTCTATTTTGCAAGCCACTCTCTCCACTCTCCAGAGTACTAATAATGTGAGTATTGTCCACAACACAGAAAGCAACACTTGTGGGAGACTCTTGAAATTATAGCCCTCCCCAGCAAAGCATAGTCATACCAAAAAAACTATCAAAGTCACACATACAGATTACACTAACACACCTTACTAGTGAAGCATCTCTAAAATGCCCTGAGCAGTGGCATTCACAGTGCACACCCCTTGGGACACCTGCTCCCCAAATAGAGCCCAGCTGATGGATACTGCAGGGCCTTTCACATGCAGACAGTGGCTGCTTCGCCCAAACCTGGGGCCAAGTGAATCTGTGAGGGCTGGCTCTTTGTTTATGGATACAGAAGTGCTGCCTGTTTCTCTGAAGGCTGTTTCCATCTCCACCCTCCAGACTATGACAAAATCTATCCTAGAAGCACCAGTGCAGTTTGTATCCATGAGAGTGAAAAACTTCCTACATCTGGGTTCAAATTGTCCCTTCTCACCTCTGCAGCCCCTAACTGGACCTGCCATTGGTGTGCAGGTCACAGCTGATGCCTCGCACACACCATCCCTCCAGCACCAGTGATGTAAGTGGATGGGAGCTTGACTCCACAGTCTTTTGGTGTCAACATTATCGCTTGATATAAGCCCCTGCAGTTTTGTACGGTGGAAATTAGTGATACAACATTTAAATCCACAATTCTCACTAGACTGAATAAACTTATGACCACCAACCTCTTTTCATTTTCAAGAATTACTGTATCAGGTATGTAGTGAAAATGAATTTGATAAGTGTGAGCACTTGTTTAGCTTCAGGGTCCTGTTAAGGCTATCTCAGGGAATTGAGAAAATAGTCTAGACTTATAATATATTTTTTCCTGCCAGCAAAAATATATTTACACTGTTTAAATAAAGGAGACATTATTTTTGTAGGACACTAAGATAGATTCTTTCAATTATTTTGACTGTTTTATCACAGACAGAAAGAACAAATTCTCATTTGAAGTCAGGAGAAAATATCTTTATTTTCTCCTGTTTTGTTTTGCTGTTTGGTTTCTTTTGGGATTTGGGGTTTCTTTTCCATATTAAAGGTTTTTCTTGTACCTAGTTAATTATTCTTTTCCCTTAAAACATTTCTATATTGTCTTTCCTGGAGTCTGGGAGTCTAGATTTAACACTGAGGACTCTCTCATAAAACAAATCAGAAATATATTGTTCTAGGCAAACTCAAAAATGAATTCCATTTTTGGTGAAATCGTACCTCCAGCAGGAGTTCTGGAAACCAAAACTCAAATGTTACCTGGTTGTGAAAGATTTTACTTTAATGTATAACCCCTTAGCTCTGATCTTTGCCTCGGTATATTTTTGCCAAATGCTCAAGAGAATGTCTGAACCCACAAAATATGATGTCATTCAGAGGATGTTTACGAATACACTTGAACAATAGTGAATTATGGAAAATTTCTTCTCATGTTTAAAAATTTATTATGGGGTCTTTGCTCCCCTCATGTGAAACTGTTTCCTTTCTCTGCCTGATGGAATTGACACTGCTTTGCTTTCTGCCTCTGCTGTCCAGGCCATGGTCTCCCACATTTATCTGCCAACTGTGTCAGAGCTGCTCTCTCAGTATCTCAGTCACTGATGTGCTACATCAGCATTTATGCAGCATCACATATGCCAGCTGGTGCCCTGTTCCCCACTAGGATTTAGTCTCCAACCCACAAAGGCTGTTAAGTAAACAATTCCATCAAAATCACTGAGTATTAGATGGCTAGTTCCAGTCTGGACCATTGTATGCCTTTGAGGACCTTGGTCTTGGCCCACACACCAATGCCATTTGGAGTAAAGAATATGTGTCCTGATTAATTTTTAATGAGGCCAAAATTAAGGTTGTTTTATTATGGGAATTAAATACAATTTGTCCCCTTACAAACCACTAGTCCAAATAAATGTGGTAAGAAGCAGATCTCTTCTAAAACCAGCAACTTCCCAAGGGCAGAATAATTAAATTTTCCAAAATACTTATCATAATTATGTTTTGTTCAACGATTAGATGAGCTATCCTCTTGGGATCAATTATGAGTCGTCCTAAACCCAGAAGCAAAAAAATTTCGCAGTAAATCCTATTGAAATGAGTACCAGCTGTTCCATACAATAAAGTAGATTTTCCCCCCTGCCCCTATTTTAACATGCTAGTGAAGTTATTAAAACCTTGCTCTTGGTCATTCTCCAGCATTTTGCACAAAACACTTGTGGTTGGCAATTAAAGAGTGGGGTATGCAAAGGAGCTCTCAAGGAGCCATGAGCCAGGCGCAGGAATCTGTTTAATAAGAACATGTGGTTTGTGTGAGAGAAATTGATATTGCTCTGCATTTTCTGATGGAAAGAAGCAGCAGGTTAGAAGGTTAGAGCAGAGTAGCAGAAAAAATCAAAGGGCCCAATTCTGATTCTCTCATAATTTCTGACCTTCAGATCTCCCATGGAAGCAAATTTCTCATGTCCTGCTCCTGCGAAAAAGGTGTCATATTGTTAACTTCAGCATAAGGAAGTTGGTTTGGGGTCCTGATGCTCCTGGTATGTTTCCATGGACAGCATAACTGTCTCTAGATTTCCAGTAACACCTGTAAAATCATATGTCAATGATACTTACTACTTTAGCACTGGAATTCTAACTCCTTGTGATGCTGTACAGATGGGAAAACTACCAACAGCTTGAGTACTGAGCACAAGCACGTTTTGTTCATGTTTAGAGGTGGTAGAAATTGTCAACATCTTACCCAAGCCTGCTGCTCTGCTCCATAGAGTTAAAATGCTCACAAGTCAATTGTCCCCAGCCTCTTTCTGTCCCCCAAAACAGGACTGGCACAGGACAGTGCATCCAAGCAGATCCATTTCACAACTGAACCCAGGCTGCACAATGACACGCCAGGCTTTGTTTTTGTGCTTTGAAGGCTTTGATACTTTTGGAAAAGCTTTGTACACAACTGTATGCATTTGATATCTTCAGCATATAAAAGATAGTCCTGAAGATGATTAGAAGGGAAAAGGAAAGAGCAAGTGGTTCTCCAATGTCTTAAAGCAGTTCTGCCTTACTTCTCCAGGTTGGTAGATCCCTTTCAGTGGGGGTAAGGATTGATTTAGAAGTTTCCTATACTGGCTGAATGACAGCAAGGTATTGCTGGTAATGTCACAGAAAAGTGAAGTTTCACATTCTATATCATTATGCATCCATTGCCCATCTTTCATTCCCTTTAACTGGTTTAATGAACTTGATGATTAGTTAAAATTACAAGTGAAAGTTATTTTAGGGAGAAGGGTATTTTCCATAGGGAATAGTCTACCTGTGACAAGAAAAATCAGATTCAATTGTCAGGAATTATCTTCTCCCATTCACTATAAAATAAATACATTTAGTTTTTATTCATTGTGACTATTCTCCTTTCTGCATCAGTTAAACACCTACCAAAAAGTGAAAGGTTTTGGTGGGCAATTTCTTTTGTGATGCTTCACACAAGAAAAGGATTTATTTATTTATTTATTTATACTGTGAGTATCAACAGCCAATCAGTACTGAAAGGTAAATCAATTGCATGAGCCAAACAGATCAATAAAAAATGGAGGCATTAATTTTGCTCAAGACACTTTACAGGGTATCATTTGCCTAACAAGGAGCAAACACAATTACATCAATAACCTCTTAGGGTTAGAAAGATCTGCTGTAGGAAATAATTGGAAGTGATTATAAACATCAGATTTCCAAGTTTACAAAGATTAAAGCATTGCAAAGTGTGATCTCTCCTGTGTAAAGCTTTTTCTTCAACAACTGAAGAGCACTGTAAGCAGGATGGAGAAAAAAAATACCATTTGCATTACCCAAAATTCAAACCAGGCAGCTTAGGAGACAGTGTTTAGAATACATATAACGTATTAATCTTGCCAACAGGAGAGAAGCATCATTTAGTCTTTACTGAAAGTAAGTCTGTTATTAAAGTGATTTCTATCCCCATAGAGCATAGGTCACTATGTCAGAAATACTGTCACCTGTCTGCAGATGGTCTTTCTCAGCCTGGGGAATCCTTATCCTGAAGGGTTTCCTCGTGGGAAAAGACTTCTGCTCACAAAACCAGCAGCAGAATCAAGGCCTGTGTGGAGATGGATGCTGTCATCACACCATGTGTCTGCTGTAGGCTTGTCTCTGAAGGACACCAGTGACTCTCAGACTCCTCAGAACTCCACAGCTGCAGCAGTTGATTGACAGGTTATCTGCATGGATTTATTCAGTCTATTTATTCAAGCAGATATACATGCCAAACTGGCAGCCCTGTTGCCCAGAGCAGTACCTGGTTATTTTGCTTCATGTGGATTGCACAAGCACACAAGCATTCAGTCAGCTAATAATCTACCTGCCCTGTGTTTGCACAAGATCACGTCCAGGCATGGCTGCACACAGCCAGATCCCACTGGATGTAGAAACACCACATAAGCTACTGAACAAGGGTGAATCCCACAGAAATCATACATTGCCAAGAGCCCCAGAAGTCATGGAATAGAATCCTAGAGTGAGTTGGGTTGGCAGAAACCTTAAAGATCATCTTGTTCCAGCCCCCCTGCCAAGGCAGGACACCTTGCACTAGACCAGGCTGCTCAGAGCCCCATTCAGCCTGGCCTTGAACACTTCCAGAGATGAAGCATCCACAGCTGCTCTGAGCAACCTGTTCCAATGCCTCACAGTAAATAATTCCTTCCTAATATCCAATCTAAACTTTCTGTCTGTTCAAAGCCATTCCCCCTTGTTCTATCACTACATGCCCTTGTACAAAGTCCTGCTCCAGCCTTCAGGTGGGCATCTTCAGGTACTGAAAGTCCCTCACTTGTTGGGGACAAAGCTGGAATAGATCATCCCTCCCCTCTTCACCATCTTCTTGGCCAGCACCATGCCCTTAGAAATCTTTTGAGGCTTCCTCTCACCAGGCAAAAAATGCTGGAAAGGCCCGAAAAAAACGTGAAATTCAACAAAAGTATCTGTGCAACTGAAGAGGTGGAAAGCTTGAGAGTGTGACTAAAAACCAATTAAATGCAGAACTAATGAACTGACCACCTGCTGTCCGTCAGAGGACTAATGAAGGTCTGCACAAAACACCTGTGTGTGATACTTGTATGAAGGAGGATGAATAGACTGGAAAAATGTTCAAATACAGCGTTTAAAGAGAGATGACATGAAATGAATACCTGGTCTTGCTAAAGACTGGAGCTAACTGGTGTGCTAGGAGTAGAGATGAAGCAATTAAGCAATAAAATTAAGCACAAGAGGTGCTTAATGAGAACCAAATATGCAGAAAGAGGAACTGTATTTGGAGGTTGAATGTTTGGGGATATGAACTCATCCAAATATCCTCTCAACAACAGTAAAACCGTGTACCAGGAGGCTCTGAATGCTGGAATCTGCTAAATCTAGTGTTGCACTGAGCTGCAGGACCAGGCAAAGCCATATGAGCTGGTCTGAAGAAGGAGGCTTTTGCTGTCAGTACGTAGCCAGTATTGGAAGAAGCAGTCAGACAGGGATTTCCAAGACCCCAAGCAAGGGCACCTATCATGGTTACATCCCAAACTGAGCTTAGGGTCTTGCAACAAGGTCTGAGTTTGCAACACACACCTGACTTGCCCCTTTGAGGTGAAAAAAGTGTCCATGAGGAGCTGCAGACAAGACCCAGCACATGGAATAGGGCATGGATGTGAGAAAGAGGGAGGCAGGAGCTCAGGGCACACGAGGGATGCAGCTGGTGTTTGGCTCAGGCACTGCCTTTAGTGTCTAGTGCTAAATGCTATGAGAGCAGAACCTTCCCGGAAATTAAATACTGGAAAAATAAAGGTCAATTCTGAAATTAATCTAAAATACCTAAGATATTGTAGCTGAAAGGTTTCCCTAGAACAAGTTCTGCTTTAAAGCACTCTGATATCACCTTGGCATATATGGAGTGTCTCTTTACTGAGGCTTTGCTCCTGATTCTGGTTATGCTGGAGTTTTGGTGAGATTGCTTCTGATCTGGGCAGGGTAAATGAGAAAAAGAGTGTGGGTGTAGAGCAACAAGTATTTCTAAGTCTGGCACTGTAGCTGTGCAAGTAATCATAGTGGAACAGAAAGGAGAAAGGAGTAGGATAATAAAGAGAAATAGAAGACTCTCATGTGCACTGGAGTGGCCCCACCAGGCTAAAAAGGACTGATGTGTCTGGTGTACATCAATGACTTAGTTAAGAAATGGCTGCACAAACAAACAGGCAAACAGAAAACCTGTCAGGGCCAGTGCTCACAGCTGACAGTGACAAAGCCTAAGAAAACACACAGAAAAAAAAAAAGCCCATTAAAGAAGCACAAGAAGATAAGAGAAATTAGCCAGGCACCAAAGAGCATCCCATTAGAGTGAAATTTGGTGTTAACAACCGCTACTTATAGTCATCATATGCCCTTAATGAACAATTTGTCTTTGCCAAGGCCTGCTGTCCCTACTGCAAGCCACCATGTTTGATGTCCTTTTAATGATCCATGTGTTTCATTTGTAACAACCCAATTAACAATCAGGCTCCAACAATTCTAATTATGATCTCCTGTTAATATTGTTTCTGTACTGTAGGGAGTTTGTTAAACCGCATTTTGCACAACTGAGATTTTATAACTCAAAGACCTGCTCAGCCTTTTAAACTTCTGGAGGGGGGAGAACTGGTAAGGACAAGAAAAATATAACTACGGAAGAAATGTCACTGAGCTGCTGCAGCAATTCCTCCTTTCTGGCCCAATTCTTAGCTGCAAAGAGTATATTATGTGCACAAACCATATGACACAGGGGCGGCAAGAGCCTACAGGCTGATGAACAGCATTTGGAGATAGTCTGGAAGAGAGAGACGCTGTGTTGATTTACTTGCCAGTGTGCTGAGAGAGGAGCACACGCTGCTGGCTCATTGCAGCAGAGCATCACTTCTTCCAGCCTAGAAGTCAACATGCTGCAAACTATCAAAATCAGGGGGAAATTGCTGCCGCAGACACACAGTGGGCCCAAGAGTGCACAGCTCTGAATGGACCAAATAAGAGGATTGGTGTTGCTGGTGAACCCAGTTAATGCTACTTGGCTTAACACAATCCTCCACAAACAAGGCATGGAAATGGCCAGGTGCCAAAAAGGATTTCAGTACCCTCCATAGGCCAACACAGAGATGGTAGGGAAATATATGGATTCATTTGAGGGGCATGCTAGAAAGTCTGGTTATTTATGTCCTGCCTGCTAAAACTACAACACATGAGACAAACACAACAAAACAAAACAAACAGAAAAACAAAAAATGACCCCAAATATACACCACACAAAACTTCCACAAATTCCAGCAGTTCATGAACCCTTTATGTGTTTGCAATCACTTATGGGGTTCAATGATGCAAAGAACAAAATTATAACCAGATGATGATGTGGACTGACTGCCTATCCACTAACAATGCCCTTTGGGGGTCCTTAGAAGGCCACAATAAATATAAAATAAACAAATTTAGAGCATCCTTTGTATCACCTCATTATCTCCTTTGAATCTAATCCAATTCAGGACATCAGCCTCTCAACTGTACCCTTCAATCTTTTTGTATATGTTGAACATTGGTGTTTTCTTAGAAACTATACATACACTGGGTGGTGTAAAAATAAATTAGGATTTTTGTAATGTCGGACTGTAGATGCTGAAAGAACAGATCAGTCCAACTTCAGTATTCTTTTAATCCTCCTTGTTAATTCATATTCCTTTATTTTCTGCAAAAATAGGCAATATATTTCTGTACTGTGCAGCATTGGGTAGCTAGCAATCTGGAAAACAACAAAACAATTTTCTATTTATAAAGAACAAATACCTGTGCATTCTTTTTTTTTCAGCAGGCTACTTTTAATTTTGCATTAAAAAGACAGAAAAAAAACCATTTAGAAAATGTGTGAGATTCAAGAAAATTGAGACTAGGTTAACTCAGAAAAAAATCTGTATATGAGGAGAAACACAAAATAGAAGGTATCTCACAACTCTCCCTGTTGACAGCATTCATCTATATTTAAGTGCAATGTACAAAAAAAATCACGATAGTTGATATTTTTAGAAATGTAATCAAAGCAGGCAGGTCTAAATCCTCAGAAATCCAGTGCAAATTATGTGTGGGGCTAACAAGCATTGAATCTCAAACAACACACAGAGGTGAGTGAAACAAGTCTGCCCAAAACCATCTAGATCTTCCTCGATCTACCTGATAGATGTTCTTTGAAAAGAATAAGGGTTTCTGGAAAGCATGTTAAGTTTTCCTGTTGTAGAAATGGGCGAGATGAATTTTCCTAAGACTAGCAGATTTTGGTCTTAATGGCAGAAATAATTTACCAGAAAAGTCAGAGGAAGAAAGGAGGATGTAGAAAGGGACTGATTAACAGCTGCACTTAAGCAAGATCAAACAATCTAATAAAATTAATTATCTCTGCAAGACCAAAATAAGATCTAGAAAACTAGAGCCTATTTGATTCAAGTAATAAAGATGTTTTAGCCAATAAAAGTTTATGTGGAAACCTAATCCTCTAAAATGATAAAAACTAATTTAACCCGGAATAGTTATGAGGTTACAAAATTACCCTTTTTTTAAACTTTCTTTTAATGTCAGTCATATTTCATAGATCCTGTGACAGATTTCAGTGTAGCACTTCATTTTCCACACTGTAAAATGCTGAGCATCCACATCTCACCAGAGACCAGATAACAGCCCAAAGAGAATAAGACACATAAATGATTATTATTTCTCTTCTGACATTTCTGAGAGCCTTTACTGCTGTTCCAAGACTTTTACCTGCACCAGCATGTCAGGAAGATATTTCCTGCCCAAAAGATTTAATCATGTAATTGATTGACTTATTTTACATTTGTTGGATGGACAGGTGGAAAGTGCTTTTCTGCACAGCCCCCATCTTTATACGTCTGTAATGTGAGCACTTATAGCTGACCTATGTAATCAATGGAAAGAAATAAGCACTTCTGGGGGCTTCTCTTGACTCAGATGTCTGTTCTCAGGAGGTGAGTCATGCCTTTGCAGTGCCTACTTGTCTCCACTGATATTAAGGCAGACTGAGGTCATTAGGTCAAATGTAAATTTGATCAGACAACCTGCCCACCCCTGCTAATGCATCAAAATGGTAATGTCAAAAGAAATTACTCTTGCCCTAAATTATATCTCCTTCCTTTTTATCCTCATTTCCTGTCTGAACCAGCTCCCTAAGGATGTCATGCTGTTACAGGAGAAAGTTTAATTAATAAGTTGGTTCTCCAGAGTAGAAACTTCATGCTGTTCTCAGAAGAGCAATGTTTACCCACAGGTGTGGTGTTGGCCATGTCACAATTGAAGTTATTGTAGCTGTATTTGGGGCAAGCAGAAGATGCTACAGATAATCGCAGAATCATTTAGGTTGGAAAAGACATCTAAGATCAACAAGTCCAGCCAAAGTGTAGACACATCCTATGGCTCAGGGTGCCCAAAAGGCACACAGTTTGTGTCACAGAGACATGTCTTGGACCTCCAGACATTGTGTCTTCCAGCCTCCTTTCACTGCTTTCTGTTCCTCTGCCTCTTTGGACCAAGTGATGAAGAGTCATGTGATAGGAGAAGGATGGCAAAGAGGGAAGTTGTGGGATGGAGTCACATCCTCAAACGTGTTTTCTGCAAACAGAGGGTTTCTGCAAACATGGAGACCCTCAGGGGGATGGTTTCTGGGATTGTGCCCTGGCCACTCCCTTACTCTGCCAGGACAGAGGAGACACAAGCCACAATGATCCTCATTCTGCACCTGCCTTCTTATTACCTAACATGATTCTCAAAGTCTCTGCTTTGAGTTTCTAGGTTCAGTGAATCAAAATACGATTTATAGACAAATCATACAGTATGAAAAGCTTTCTCATTTCCTGCAGTATGCACAGTAATTGATATTGATGCCAGTTGACTGGAAGATAAAGGAGATAGGGAAACTCAGAAGTCCTGGCCCCAAATCCTTAAGTTATTTCTATGCTCTGCAGAGGCTTTGGGATGGAAGTCTCTGTGAGCTCTTCAGAAAGCTCAAAGTCATCAACACTGTGTTATTACTAAAATATATTTTTTAATTTAAAAAGTTAGTGTCTGATATATGATAGTTTTTCTTTACTTATAGAGAGCATAATACTAGCCAGGTGATTTCTCTATTGGCAGTGACAAACTGTGAAAGATTTGGGTGGTGTTATTCTCTCCCTGAGTCTGATGCAAAGCAGAATTTCATCCCAGCAATCTGCAACCCACAGCCACATCCCATGTAATGCTCTCCCAGTCATTACATCCTGTCACCTTTCATATGCACACATCAAATGTATGTTAATTTCTACCACAATAAATAATTGTGGCTGAAATAGTAGTCTACTGAGAATTTTTACTGATTTATAGTCTGCACTTGTCTATACTATAGATTTAAAGTGATCCATCTACTGCTGTAGCCAAGCAACTGCAGTTCTGTTTGGATGGACTTCTTCTGGCAATCAACCACTATTTGCAGGATAATATCCTTGCCTGGTTTCCAGCAGAGGTAATTCCCACTGGTTGAAACCAAAATTTTGTCTGTCACAATAAAGATTTGTAATTGTGCAGTTGTACCAGTTGGTGAAAGTGGGGAGATGTGAGGTGTGGGCAGAACTGTAGCACATACAGTTCCTTTTGGAGTCTGAGTTGCTCATGAATGAATTGCCTTTAAAATGTATGCAAATGAGATGGCGTTGTCAAGAAAGAAATACACTATAAAATACCCTATTCTGCTGGAAAATTTACTAGAACACCAGAGAGGAGGGCTGAGACTAGCTGTAAAACATAACAGTACTTATGAAACCTACAGCTCAGAAATGTCCTGAGCTGTTGACTAAGACGAGGGCTACACACTGCAGGACAGCTCTATGTACAAATTTTGTTGCTCTCCTAAATGTTTCATGGTTATCAGCACCTATTGAGTATCAGCCACAGGATGAAGTGTTAGACAGACTTTTGGTGTGACCAGTGTGGCCATTCATGTACACAGTATAAACAGAATTAACAGATTCAAGTCAAGTACTTGAAGATGACTCAGAGTCCTTTCCTGTGATATAAAACTGCCCTAAAGCCCCAGTCTTGTCCTTATGAGGGCATTTGCCACTGGAAACAATTTCAAATAATTAAATATTTAGACTTTAGGGCCTATTTGACATGTGTGAGGATTAGAAAGATGGGAATAATTTCCATATTATTTGTACAGCCTCAGAGGGCTGATTCCTTGCTGATGGATTTTGGATTGGGCTCACTCTGCTTTCAGAGGACCAGTCCTTAATGACAGCTACCACACTCACTGTAGTGTGGGTCTGAGGCACCATGGTGGAACTCAGTGTATGGTGAAGTGGCAAACACAACCCAGCTCACTGATGGAGCTGCTCAGGTAGAGTTTAGGTGGGAGCTGTTGAATTCAATAAGAATTAGATATTTAAAGGCTACAACAGAAAAGACATGGGATCTCATGGTCATAGAGGCAGAGAAACAGCGTGTGACCTCTCACATGCATAAAGTAGCCCATGAGCCTCCTGCAAGCTGATGGGCATGCTCCAAAGAAGTGCTTCATCTCATCCTAAATTAAGGTGTGTGGTATACATTCTTCTGTGGAGATGATATCACTTTCCATTTATTAAAGGATGACTTTAGATGTCTTACTTAGAACAGATGACTTAATTTATACAGCTAAAATTGAGATGAGTCCTCCACTCTGACGCTCTGTTTAGAACTGTGATGAAATCAGTGACCAAAATATCTGCAGGAAATACTCAGATGAAAAAAATCCAAAACATATTCATTGCAGTGACAGAGTAAGAAAAAGTAGAAAATGAGCCTCAAACAAAACAAATACATGGTGTTTATTAAAAAACGTAAGAGAATCTGTTTATCAGAACTAGGATAGCTGAGTTTTCCAGAGTAACAGAGGGAAAACCATCCACCATGAAACTGCATCTCATTTTCCCTTCTTTGGAAAGGTTACTCATGAGAACTCCCATCTCCTCTTTTCCTTTCACTTGCAAATCTCCTTTTTCTTTCTGTCAGTTTTACCCAAATTGCCCTTTACAACCACTTGATTAAATTTAGTCTGGATTCCTTCACACATTACATTACTATCTTCAGACAGTATTCTGTTATATCCAAAACAGTGTTTACATGGAAAACAGATATGTATAGAAAGGCAGATAGAGAGATAAATATATAGATATTCAAAGATTACCTCTTCACTCTTCTTATACCCTGTTTAATTCTAGCTGGTATGAACAGGCTCACACATTTAGATCATGAATCAGAGCCGATTAAACTCAATGAAAAGCTCACACTGACTTCAACAGACATTAGATCATGCTCACAGAGAGGGTAATAGACCTTTCAGTAGAGAAAATGAAAGTGTAATAATACACTGGCTTAGTGTATAATCATGTCTTCATCTAATAGCAAACCCCAGTGTCTGTAATAGTCCGCTGATTTCTTACAGCTAAAAGGCTTACTTTTTTGGCTCACATCTTAGTCTTTTGGTATCAAAGGTCAAGGATTCACTTCCCACCAATAGGCACAAAGCCATGGATACAATTCCTAGCAGTAGCCACAGTGCTTTGAAGGGAGGCAGCTGTATCTGTGTATGGAGGCAGCTGAGGAACAATGTGAACTGTGGCTTTTAGAGGTATTTATCGAAAAGGAATAATATCTAATAGACAGTTTAGTTTCTGAATTCTTCTTTCTGAATCATGTGTTCTTCCCCTAATCCTCAGCCTCAGAGGCTATAAACCCCAGGTTTTTACTAACAGCCTATGTAACTGGCACATAACTATA
This sequence comes from Climacteris rufus, assembly GCA_013398175.1. Classification (NCBI taxonomy): domain Eukaryota; kingdom Metazoa; phylum Chordata; class Aves; order Passeriformes; family Climacteridae; genus Climacteris; species Climacteris rufus. The sequence continues at coordinate 98,127 of VZRZ01006287.1, read as the reverse complement.
TGTTTGGTGATAGAGGTAGATTTTGAGTGCTGGCATTTGTGATACCAAAATATGTGTAACTGGTTATTGTAGAAGCTGTGTCTCTACTACTGAACTGAGAGATGTCAGGCAATGTCCCCAGACTTTGAAATGCTCTCTATCTTGGTGCACTGTCAGAGCGCTTCCAAGGGCAGCTTTGACCAACATCTCCCACAATGTCACAAGATTCCTGGGCATATTTGGTCATTCCCAGCAGAGTACATTGAAGCATAAGAGAACCTGGCAACACACATATGAACTGTTTTGCCTCATATGAACATTGTGCCAGTGCCAAATACTTGCAGGCCAAGGGTCTTCTGAGTCTGTCCCCTGATAGCATAATCCAGTCCAGAGAAAGAGTCCTGTTGTAAAAGTCAGTTCCAAGTGGCATCTCTGCATTTTGAAGAGTGGCCAGCCACACTAGAGGAAAGAATATTGCAACTTCTGGGGTATATTTCCTGTATCACAAACACTGGTCTGAGGAGGTTTTGACCAAAGGATTGGCTGCAATGACAATACAGAAAAAACTAGATAATGAAGATTTATATAAGAACATCTCCACCAAATGGACGTTTTCAACTGACATGCATCTTTTATCTGTAGTGTAGGATGTGAGAAAAAACCCAATATGCTACTGACTCAGCTGTTGATAACATCTTATCAGCACTGTACAACAATGACTCATGTAGAGCTTTTCCAGCTCATACCTGGGTGAAAAATTATTGACTACAATGAGGAACTATTCAGAAAGAAGACAGCAAAGAAAAGTATACATACCCTACATCTGTGAAAATACCCTCTCTTGTATTGTCTGTCACTGGAAGAAACAGAAATAACAATACTAAAGGACATTAAATTAATTTCAGAACTCCAAGAAAAACTGTATGGAGAAGGCTAACTCCAGATAATCAACTTTGGCAGTCTTTCGTGTGCTGCAATATACCATGAGTATTCTCCTACAGGCTCCTTACATGAAAGATGAATGGGAGTTTGAGGCAAGGAATTCTCTGTAACTATAGATTCTGACTGGCACATCTTGCTAGGATCAGTGAGAACATATTCCCAACCCATCATCACCTCCACCTTGCCTTTTACTGAGTGTCTCTTGTAACATTTTCCATTCCTTTCACAGATTCCTACACTCAAATTTTCATTTCTAAGCGAAGATGTAGGAATGCAGATGCTACCTTGATTTAGCAATAGCCTCTTTTTAAAGATGTCTTCTACCAAGATTGTCAAGAACCACGACTGCCAACCCCAACTTCTGGTATGTTCTCTACCTCATCCCACTGTCCATCAGCAAAACAGGTCTTCATGTGCACTGCAGGCCTATAATGGCAGGAAAAAACTTTCCTTTTAAAGTACTATATCCATTTACTTTGATGAGTAAATAGCATACAGTAGGATATAAAATTGGCATTATGTTCAGCCACAGCTATTAGGAAGCCAGAGCTTCTCCACTTTGATTCTCAAATTCTTATATTATCACTTCATAATAAGAATATTAAAAACCTGACATGACATCCCGCAGGTAGGACTCTGAGCAAAAATTCATAAGTGCCCATTTTAAATTATAAATGTTATGTTTAAGCCTGATCCATGAAGAAAGGACATAGACTTTTAACTGAGTAATGATTTCAGTTCAGTTTTCCGGACACAGTTTCTCCTCCTTTTCCTGACCTAGGAAATACATCACAGCATAATAACTCATAATTATGTTATTACTATTGTAACTATGGCATAACAGTGTAGATAATAATGGTATTACAACTAAAAATATGCAAAAAGTCGGATTCTGTTATCTTTGTGTTGATTCAGCTGTTCCACACACCTTGACAATAGCATCACTGACTCATACAATGAATCCAGCTTTACACCATTTCAGTTCTCACAGTGCCATACTATATAAAATCTTCCTACCTTGTCTCACAAAGTCTCTGTGGGTGGGATTTCATCTCGCTTTAAACATCCACAGAAAGGACGTCAGCTGCCAAACTAATACCTGAGTGAATCTTTATGGTCATCAGGAAGAATTAGATGATTCAAGGATGTGATTAATTTAAATTATTTTAGGATGAGAAGAATAGCACCCCATGAGTCCCATGTTTTGGCTCTGGTGACTGTAAAGGAAGGCAAGGATGATGAGTTCAGCTGTAGTCCTCTATGCAACTAACTATTGTGTACAGAATCTTCCTGTTGGATTTTTCCAAAAGAAATGGACTTTATTCAGGTTATAAGACAAAAGTTCAAATTGAACTATGTTTTGAATTAATTAATTAATTGAATTGAATTTGAATTAATTAATTAATTAATTGAATTAAGTTTTGAAACATAATTCAAAAGCCTGAGACTGTCCAACAGGCTTAACAAACTGTGCTTTCCTCATAACTTAACTGCCATCTCCCTCCTACTCAAACTTTTAAATGCTCAAAGTGATGTGGTCAATACAGCTAACAACATGTGATTCTCCCCTAAAAACTTTGAAAAAATGGCAAGTCCTAGTGAGTTCATTTTTTGACCTGTAATATCAAAAGAGCTGATTCAAAAAAAATAGTACTTGATTTGCACAAGGTTTGTGATAACTATGGAAAACACATTCTTTTCTGTGATGAGGCTTTGTTGGAATTGCTGTTTTAGGGACAGAAATAACCAACCAAGACAAATCAGGAAATGCAAGGGAGAAGAGTGAAGGAATACCACCTGAACCAAATTATTTTGTCTCATTAGTGTAAGTGCTACAGCTTAGAGAAAATCAGCACTTCCCAATCAGAGTACAGCTATGCCAGTTCCAGCAAGGAGCCATTACACCCTTCTGCTAATGCTTCCAGGACTTGTGCCCACACCTGAGAGGCTCTGAATGCCTTTGGCTCCCCAAAAGCCAGCCAAGGTGATGATGCTCACATCACCATGAGACTGGGAATTTACCATTCCTGTTGTTTAGCTTAGAGATTCCAGAAAACTGCATCTGTTGTGGTTAAACACCACACAGGCTCCTTCCCTCACCCAGTGAGATGGGAGACAGAATTGGTAAGAAGAGTAAAATTAGTGAGTTGAGATAAAGACAGTTTAATGGGAAAGAAAAAGAAGGGAAAATAATAACAGTCAATAATAATAATAAAATAATTAGAATACACAAAGCAAGTGATACACAATGCAATTGCCCTCCACCCACCAACCAATGCCCAGCCAGTTCCCAAGCAGCACCCCTGGCCAGCTTTTCCCCCAGTTTATATACTGAGTGTGATGTCATATGGTCTGGAATATCCCTTTGGCCATTTGGGATCAGCTGTCCTGGCTCTGTCCCCTCCCAGCTTCTTGTACCCCCACAGCCTCCTCACTGATGTGAGAAACTGGAAAGACCTTGATTTAAAGTAAGCACTGCTCAGCAACAACTAAAACTTCAGTGTCTTACCAGCATTATTCTCATTCCAAATTCAAAATGCAGAACTGTAGCAGCCACAAGGAAGAAAATTAACTCTATCCCAGCTGAAACCAGGACAATCTCATGAAACCTTTTTTCCTTCCTTCTCTGACTATAATAAAATGAATTTGTTGATAAGTAAAAGCTACTAATGCATATCTATAATTTGAAACAGAGAAAATATAAACTCTGGATTTTGCTGAATTCTGATTAATTTAGTTATTAAATAGTCTTGATTTATTATATTTGCCACCATAACCAACCATAAGGCAAGAAACATTGTAAACATTTCTCTTTTGCACTCTGAAAATCTTGTTCTTGTTCTTAGGACAATGAGTTAAGAAAAGTAAGAGAAACAGGATAAAACTTTGAAAAAACATTGACAGGAATCTTTTTTTAGCCACTTATTCTGACTGTCACTGGATCTCTCCGGAATATACTCAGAGATTTCCTATAACTTATGAGAGACTATTTAATAACAAGAAAACTAATAAACAGAAGAGACAGAACCCAGTGATTATTGAACAAGAATTTTTGATTAATACTGACTGAATTATTTATAACAAAATATTCATATAATTGCAAAGCCTAACATAAGACCACTGCCAGCAAATTCATTTATCTATTACATTTTAAAAATACTCCAGTATATATCCTTACAGCAAACATAAGATCAAAAAGAGGAAAATCAACAAATACATAACAAACAAGCTGAAAAATGAGAGGACTGCTTTCAAAACAAAAAGAATAAGTTCCTTTTTAATTATTCAGTGAAATTATTTAAAACTACAAAAGCAGTGGAACCATTATTAATGTTTCCATTAACAAGCAGTGTGCCTTTGTTCCAATTAGGTTTTTTACTGCTAGCAAGGGGCTGTCACTCTCTGAAAGCTAATCTGTGCTTCAAATGACTCTTACAAGAACAGACCCAGATCAGCCTCAGAGACAAAGCTGGAGAACTCAGCCTTCTTGAAATGAAAAATTAAATTAGTTAGAGCTTGTTTCCTGTCTGTTGCGTGTTTGTTGAGGTGAGAAGTGATTCAGACCATACCTAAAATTTAGTCCATCCCGAAAGGAAAATTATAGCAGTTCAGGGGAATTTTTTTTAAATATTGTTTGTAAGCTGTGCAGAACAGACTGTTAGTAGTTCAGAAAAAATAATATGTTGTTGAGCCAGCAGGAAGAGAATGATCTACCAGACACTGGATGAACCACAGACCAGAGCCAGGATCCCACACTCACTCTTTCTGATCATCAGTTCTGAACTGCAGAGAACAGGTGCTGCTAATTTTTTCTCATTCCTCTCTCTTCTGCTACAAGCACCAGATACACAAAGGCATTCAAACAACAGGTGAGTGTTCCAGCACAAACACACAGTGCATGTGCTACGCTCTGGTCTCAAGGAAACTTCTTCACTCCACTTCCAAACCCTCAGAAAAAAAAAAAATAATAATTCATGCTTGAGCTGATTCAGTCCAAACACTGATGAAAAGCCAAAACCAGTAAATATTTTGGAATATTGCCCAAGACAAGGTGCCTGCCCAAAAAATTACTGTGGTTGATTTTGTTGCCTTTGAGTACACTCAGAACCCAAACCTGTTGCAACGGGGATGGGGGCATTTGATTTACTTTGTTATGTGATGGGAGTTATTAACACTGCTGGATTTCAAGGAGAGCACCCAAAAGCACAGTAATGACTCCATCCTTAATTGTTGCCTTTCTTTTTTTTAACTTGTCATTTGCAATCTTATTTTTTATTTTTCACCTATTAAACTGTGATCTTTGCAGCTCATCTGCCACCTTGTGGACCATCTGTAGACTTTTCTTGGAGCTGAAAAGGAAGAACGGGCTCCTTAGCAAAACCTCTGCATCTGCTCTGCACTTGCCAGCCTGCGTTATTATTACCCTGATTAGCTTTTCATTCCACGGTGTGAAAAATTAGAAATCTAAATATAAACCAGCAGGCCACGCCTGTAAACTATCAATATATTTTGGTCTAATATTTTGTGTATGTGTATATGTGGGGATAAAAGCAGCTATATCTATTGAATCATATACATGAAGTCTGAATATATATATCATGTATCATGATGTATACATTGACAAAATGGTAGAAAATGAGGCAGAAAAAGACTTTGTGATCTCATCTAGTAAACATGCTTCTGCAAAGCTGGACCAGATCTAACAGATTATTCTTGATAATTATCCAAGCTTTTCACAAAATCTTCAAACAACAGAGGTTGCCCAGCCTCTCAAGTAAACTATTCAGGTGCTGACTGTCTTGCTGCTAGTCAGCTACTCTTCTTATTTCGGCTAAACCATTGCTTTTAATCCCATCATTTTCTGCCCAGTGTGAAAAAAAATATAGTTTATTCCTTCCTTTCACATGCACAGAAAACATTAATTAATTGATGTAAGTTTTAACACTTTCTCTGATAACTGATTCTGATATGGATAAATGGTGGATATTTACATTAGAACTATCTGGGTTCAAATTATTCACAAATAACCAAGGAGATTGCTTGTCCAATCTGAATCTCATTGAAGAGGCTTGATTTCTGAAGTGTCTCTCTGCAAAAATAGGTCTCTATATAGCAAAAAAAAATTGGAAACTAGAAACTGGGGCATCAGAAATAACTGGTTGTTTTCAAAAATCAAAATGCTGATATTGTGAGGAATAAATCAACATTTGTATCTCATGGTGATAAAAGTTTTAGCTAAAGAGGGTCCAGGTGCTTGATCTTGCTATCTTGACATCTTCCAAAATTACAGCACACACACACCCCTCCCTTTGAAAAAAAAAAATTAAAAAACATGGCTTCTAGTTTTTTATATTTTAGCTCACTTTCAAAAACAAGTTGCTACTCCATCTGCTGCAGCAGAACACGAGCTGCATGGTCTACATGCTAATACCATTGTGTGAGCTGCACAATTACTGCTCAAAGACGGATTAGATCTGCACATCAAAAGGATCCTAAAGAATATGCCAATTTGAGGTGTTCATAAAGAGCAGTCACTTTTACAGCTAGTGCCATGCCTATTAAAGGTACTTATGCACATTGCTGATATTAAAGATATCCCTCAATCTTATCTGGTTATTTACTGAGAGCTGTTTTTATATTAAATGTCCCTCAATCTTATCTGGTTATTTACTGAGAGCTGTTTTTATATTAAATGTCACCTGATATACAGCTTCCTTGGCTGAAAGGATTGAAGAAAAATATACAGCAAAACTCATCAGGGAGATAAAATAATTTAATACCCTTTTCAGTCTTTGCTTTGAAATATCCCTCCCATCCCCAGTTCTCTCAAGCACAGGAGGTAAATATACTCTTCTCCTTCTGTGGTGTTGCCTACTGATTTTTTTTTCACCAGTACTTCATTTGTCCTTGCCTCTTACATACCAATACTATCACAAGATTCTCAGTCAGCTGCAAGTATGACAATACTGACTATGAAGTCAGAGACTTCTCCTTGCCTACAAGGCTTGCAGACCCTTGGACCAGCTATCTCCAGGCACATTTAAAAATATCAACTCCCTCCTCACACCAGGCCAGAATATATTCAGCCCCATCCCACATGAGTACATGGCAACAGCTGTGGATCACACCTAGAGCACGTTCCATACCTATTCTGGCTAAAGCACTGGTCCTATATTTTTGGCCTCAAAATTGATTGTAGTGGCAAGTGGATTAATTTAGTCCTGAACATCTCAAGTGGTCAGAAAAACTTGCCTGCCATTCATTGACAAGAGATAGAAAACTTAAAACTCATACCACTGAGGGCAACAACTGATGCTTCACTTGGAGGGTCACTGTAATTTTTGCCTGGGTTGTATTTTCTGTTGCTGAAGAGTATCCTTCTGCTGATTTACTCATAAACAGATCAATATGTTGGCTGGGGGCAGAGAAAGCTGTAGGGTTTGAGAAAATTTTGCCTATCTACAGTTGCTGGACATGAAAAGGGTTGAAAAGATACCTGCCAGCCCTGTGGCAGATGCCTTCTATCTCTCCCTGAATGCAAAAATACAGCAGTTTTTGTTAGGTATCAGAATTGGGCTCAGCTTGTTTCCATGGAGGCACCTGATGCCCAGGGCTGAGCCTGCCGTCAGCTCCCCCTCATCTGTTCTGCTGGCTTGGGGCTCCCTCACAACCCAGTTCTCTACTGGCAGCCACCAGTGCAGCCCTGATGGTTTGCTAGCACTGGTCCTGAAGCCTGTGATGAAGATAGAACTCCAGCTCCTTTCCCAATACCGTGCATGTGCTGGAAATGGGAAGGGCAATGTGCTTGGTGATGGATGGCAGACAAGGGGGCTCAGCTGCTGCTGGCTCCAGGCAGCCATCAGGGGAAGCTGCAGACTGCAGTCAGCACCACCCTTCAGCAGCCTGGAACCCCAATGCTGTCGTTTCCCCTGGCAGCCAGCGATGCCAGAAAGCCTCTTGGGCAGCAGATTGGCCTGAAGTGGGGTGTGAGCACTGCAAACCCCTTCAGGCACACTGTCTGTTTTCTGACCACACAGCATTTACCTCAATGCAGTTCCTCGTCAACAACTAACACACGTTCTCCATGAGCCTTCAGCTAAAGATTTACTGGAAGTGGCCACGAAGTACAACCTGCACACGGCTGCTTTCCACTTGAAGTGTTTGTGCTGCAAAATAAAATGCTGGTGACCCCTTCTTTAAAAATCGCTGGGTTCAACAGGTCCAGCTGCTTCTAGGGTAGAAATAGAATGTGTCATTGCTGTTGAGTTACTACATGTGAAGTGTGTTAGAGCAGCAGGATCAATCCTCACAGGCCATCATCGCTTTCTGAAAATGGAGAACTTTCACCTGCTTCACCTGTTTGATGGGCAGGACTCTGCACTGGCAACAACAACAAGATGCCTGAGATTGTTTCTTAACCAAAATCTTTTCCTGTCACCTCTCTGTGAAATCCTATCACCAAGAAGTTTAAATAATGTCTGTGGTATTACAAAGGAGACCTTGGAATTGCATGGTATTACGAGGGAGATTGGCTTCTTTCAGATCAACCAACAGCATGAGGGTATTGCAGAGGTCTCAGAGCAGACTGTCCCAAATACCTTCCAAGCAATTAAAAAACACTCTAATGATGACATAGAGATGGTCAGAGTAGGGTACAGAGAATAGATCTTCCTTGTGGCCACTCAAGACCGATTTCAGATGAAGACCTCAAAAGAAATTATACCAAACAGAAGAAATAAAAGTATAAGCAAGCTGACCAATGATCATGTTCTTATCAATGTGTAAGAAGGAAGAGGCGAAGGGAGATTAAATAAGGTAGGCAGATACGAAGGATATAGGATGGAAAATATTTACTACAGCCTTTGGAGGAGGAAGAAGGAAAAATAAACTTTACAAGCTAGAGAGCACCCCTGCAGAGCATCTGATGGGATCACAGCTGGGTCCCATGTGTTATGTCTCCCTCAAATTTCTCACTTACATATGTATTTAAGACCATCTGCATACACTATTTGCTATTTCAGAACTGGTCCAAAGAGCTCCCGTGAATAATACATTTTTTATCTGTACCAATATTTTAAAACAAAGCAGTTCTGCATTATTTGTTCCAATCTGTCTGCAGTTTAAATTCTGCCGCAGCAGAATGTTTCAGCATGAACTGCTTTTGAAATATAAAATTGTTTATGGTGTTTTTTCCCTCATTCCAACTGAAAACAACCCAATGTACCAGTTGTAATGGATTTTAAAACACATTTATCATCAAAATATCTTTCCAAGGAGGAAAATCCAGTAAGTGGAACACAAATGAACCTTCCTTACAACATTTCTCCAGGGTATGACTGCATACTAAAAGTATGATGCCAGAGGCTTGCACCCTTTGATTATATTTTCTTTATATTTGCGATGAATGACATTTTCAGTTAAAAAAAAAAAAAAAGAAAGAAAAAGAAAGAAAAAAATCCTTAATTACTACAGTAAGCAGAACACTGTTTTCTCAACACAGCTTTCCCTACTGCCATTCATTATGTAGGAAAACCCAAACAAAACTCTTGAGACTATGGAGCATTCCCAAAAAGGACTTGTCTTTTCCCATTAAGGAGCAGAAATATAGCTATTTCTCAATTGAATAGAGCCAGAAGTAGCTGAGAACATCCCCAAACACCCAAGTTCAGTTTGTTCTAATTTTCATGGGGCAAACAATGTAAATTATTTGCCTGCCTACCTGGCATGGACACAGCCTTGTTTTGTTCTTACTGTAAGAGGCTCTAAAACACTCTGTTACACCTGTATTTATAATTCTCTGAATGCAAGAGTGTTGAAGAAAGGCCATATTGGCCATATTGTTATTGTGATGATATCTTGCCTCTGGGGAAACTCTTACAAGCAGGGAATTTATTTTATGACTCAATTTGTCCAGACAGAGTGAATTGTGAATGGTTTTTTGATTGTCTGGAGTAAGAGTTTGATTTGGTTTTTCTGAATATCTCCCTACACAATAGCTGCATTATGCTAACTTTACTAAGAATTCATACTAAGAAAATATCTAGATTCCATGCCATAGATATTTCTTTTAGCAGGAATTTATTTTCAAGGCATTAAGATTTGCCATTATTTGGGAATAACAAAAAGTATGTCCTTGACTTCCCCATTGGTTGTCTCAAAATAAAAGATTCCTGAACCTGTACTGTCACTAAATACCCAATCCATTAGTAAAAGATAGAGTATGTGTATTTTCAACTCCAAATTACCAATCCATGGGCACTGTTATGAAAATGTTATTGAGTAGAACATGAGTCTTCATTTCAACTTCAGAATTAGAAACAAATTGCCAACTGCACACTACATCCGAACAAAAGTATCAATAATTATAGAGGATATAGGAAAATAGTAACATCAGACCTATCAGTTATGAAAAGGAGGTTTGAGCAGGGTTTTAGGCAGGCTTAACAAGCAGCTGTAGATGCAGAGAATAGCAAAACTGAACATGTCAGTTGACCCAGAGATGTAAAACTGGCCAGGTTTTTTCACAGTGTTGCATCTCTTGTAGTAATGGCTGTTGTAATAGTTTTACGACACACAGGAGAAAATTAATTTATCCAGGTTGTAAGCTGTAAACTTGTGATCCTTGACACTGTGACCTGAAAATATGTGTTTCATCTGCTGAAGCTCTGTGCATCTTGCCACACACATCACTTTCAGTCTTGGCTCCATGCAGAACATAACAAAGGCCTGATTTTACCCTCAGGCAGGTACATGCAGACCTCAGAGATTTCAGACAGACTTACCTGGTCATCTCTGAACATATTTCAGCAGCACCCACCACTTTTCTGTATATTGCAGACACACATCTGTCCGCACCATGAGTCCAAGCCCCTTTCTTTATTAATAAGAATTGCAAATTTTGGCATTTTGAGTATTCCCTGTAATAGCTGAGCCAGCAAGGAGGGCTCTGTTTGTCAGGTGTTTGACTGGCAGGTCTGAAGATGTCATCAGTGCAGTCTGACCCACCAGGCATCCAGGAGAAATCCTGAATTCTTGCATACTTCTGACAGGCTTTGCACTCTCTCTGAGTCTGGCATTTGCACTCAGACATTGTACTGTATTACAACAGGAGCACAATGAGGTTGGGTTTGTTTGCATGAAAGACACTACTGTATTATAACAGGAGCACGATGAGGTTGGGTTTGTTTGCATGAAAGACACTGTGGAACATGATTCTCAGGTTGTCCTGACCCCAATCTTTTCCTGAACAGAGAATCTCTTTCTTGAACCAAGCTCAGCCCTGTAAAATTTCTTAACATTTAGAATTTCATAGTTTGCATATGGTGTGACAGAGCAGAGTACATCTCAGGTGTATCATTCCCCATTTCCCCTCACTCCCAGAACAGCAGTTCAGGAATTTCTTTGACGAAGTGATGTTTTACCATGGAATTATGGAAAACAAGACTGAGAAAGACCCTTAGATGCAGAAGCGGGGGGGAGGGGGGAAGTCTTTGTGATTCCTGACACAAACTTGTCCACCTTGTCTTTTTTAAAAAAACCCAAACAAACAGAAAAACAAACAGCAAAGACGATTCCTTGATCTCCCCATAAAGACAGTCAATCTCGATCCAAGAGTACCAGGGCAAGATTCATGGCTGAGAAAGAAAATTAATGATTAAAAATTAAAACTTGAGTAAGGAATCTTGTTTAAAACAAATAATTTTCTTATGACATATTTGTTTAGATTACAAAATAATTGTTAATTAAATTTTTTTTTAAAAATCACAAAATGTCTCTGCAGTTATAACAAAACAAAGAAATGGAAATGAATGCATTTATAAAAACGATGCAATCAGAAGAGGCCACTCTCCTAAAACCTCTTTTTCTATAATCACAGATGCATGAAATGTGTAGGCAAAAGCTCGGTGTTTTTCCCAGAAAACAATTTATGTCTTGCTAGGACAGTTAATTATGCTCACTGCTACTTTCCAAAAAAGCTTTAAAGGGAAGAAATCCCATATTCCAGAGACCTCAGCCTGACAGTTCTGACTGCATCGGCTCTTGTGTTCATTGACATTTTTGCATCTTTATTGTGCCTTTAATACACATTGACTTAATGTGGCAGACAAAGCTTAACTTCTCCCTGAATTTGCTCCAAAACATCTTTGAGACTAATGGTGCAAAAAAACTCCTCTCCCTCTGCCTCCTCCCATACGAGTGTGAAGATGTGTGTATGCATAGCAGTGCAAAGGAACATTTTTAATGCTGGGGTGCTGAGACAGTTTGTTAGCAAAAACACGTCAGTGATTTGTTTAGATACTCAAGTGACAATAAAAAAAACACAGTTTTATGATATGATTTTTTTTACTTTCAAGTGTGCCCACAGGAACTTAATTTGGACCTGATACTAGTAGAACCTGAACGTTTAAGAGTCTGCTTTTCATGAGGGTTTATTCTTGAGGCTCATTGGAAAATCTCACTAGTGATGTGTGTCACCATTGCCACAGTGAGAACATGGGATCAGCCCATTGCTGCTCAGCCTGTACCTGCAATAAAAGAAAATCCTGGTTTAAAAATTCTAGAGCTTAAGTTTTCTACATGGTGTGTATACCAAAAGAATTCTAGCCCCTGCCCTTTTTATTGATGCTCTGCTACATGATATTTGACTACAAACCTACTCATGCCTTGTAAAATGCTGCACAGCTCTGACCTCAAAAACTTGTGATAAAAATAACCAGGTGTTGCACTGGGTGGTGGTACTTCTGCTGGTAAGGGTGGAGTAAGGGAAAAGGCAAAACCTGTAAGAGATCTCTACTACCTCTTTTCTCACATCCTCCATAAGAGGAACAGAACTGTCATCAATATTAAGTCTTTGCTGTAACCACATAATTAGAAATCTCCGTAATTTTCAGGATTTATGCCTCTAACTTGCCTCCAGTTAATATTTTGCCACACAAATATAAACTTTATAGGTGATTATTGCTGCAAAACATGTTCATACCATTTTAACTGCCCTATGCTTTGCGAGGACAGGAATGACAAGTGCCCTGCACAGCTAAGCTTCACTCTGAAGTCAACAAAATAAAACAAGACAAAGTGCAGAATAACAGATCAATAGATGGAAAGCCTGGGGGTTGCTGACAAAGAAAAAAGGTGTAAAAGGGGGGGATTTTAGGAAGTAGGAAGAGGAAATAAATAGGAAGATGCAGAATAACAGATGTGTAACACTGGGAAAAGAAGTGCAGTGAAAGGAAATGTCAGAGGAATGGAAGAAGTTCAGCATGTGAAAGATAATGAGAATGAGCAAGAACATAGACAAGAGGAAACTTTCCCTAAAAATAGTTTAAATACACATTAAGCTGGCCCTAGTCCTCACAACTCTGCCAGGAAAGGCTCAGGAACAGGGAGGTTTCCATCCCAATCTATAAAACCCCATGTAGCTACTGTGAAGAAAATTGAACCAGCACATGCCATTATCCTGGGCAGCTTTTGCCAACTGGTTCCTCTGCACTGCAGAGTCTGCACTGAGTCAGACACATCCTGCTGCTCATGGCTAAGTTACACACAGATATGGTAATTGCCAGCCTGTGGCTCAAAGGTGCCTTCTTGCCACTTGCCAGCTCGGGAATGGCAGGAGACACAAATAAGATTTAAAAAGCACATCCCAGTGTGTTTCTTGAAGGTTAATCCAAAATCCATATGAATTATAGAATATCGGAATGAGCTACTATAAATTAATCTGAGGTACCATTCAAGCCCTAGCAGGCAGCACAGTTGCCTCACTCAAAATTCTTATCATACTTCAACAATTTTTAATGACAACAAGGCCCTGTGCAACCACTTTCTTGCAAAACTGTCTTCTGGTTTTAGGGATCAAGTCTTAAATATACCAGGAGGGAAGGCTGGGGAAAATGAGATCAACAGGGATATGTGGAAGGAGGCAAGCTCTCCTCTTTAAAATCTCCCTGCTGGAAGGCACTCAGGACTCCCAGGACTGGAGGGAAACCACTGAACCTGGGTCTGGTTTCCATGGCTCCCACAAGACTCAGAAGCTGTGGGGCAAAGCCTTTGATGGGTTTATTTTGCCTGGAAGAGATCTGAGGTAGAAAACTGCAGCAACCAGTTGAATTCAGCAAAGCAGTAGTAAAGAGGAGAACAGACTATTCCTGAGTGCCCTGTGCATTGGACTACATGTTCTTGGGTTGAAACACATTTTAATTTCCAGATTAAGATAAAACAGCAGGCACTTGTTGACAGAAGATCAGACACCCATTTGCACCAGCCAAGAATCTGTCCCTTAGGTGCAAATTAACTCTACAATTTCCCCAACAGGGTCCAGATGTAACTATGGATTTTAAAGATGCATATTTTTAGTGCAAGATGGTAGCATGAGCTGTAATGCTCTGCAATAACTTTAAGGGAATATTATCCACATGGTTTTAAATTTTATTATACTATGTTATAATGTTCCATTAATATATTTAACCTTCTAAATATAGTCTCAAAAACTTGAAAATAAACTTTACATAAAGACTATAAATAAGGAATAGGTGGCTGGTGGGAAGAAGGACACCTTGACAAAGCTCTTCAGCCCATCTTAAGGTAAAAGTCAGAAGAATCAGCAGGAATTTCCTTTGTGGAGTTAATGTGGGTTTCTACACGGTGTGTTTCCGACCTCTTAATCACACTGTGGTTATATAGAGAGCATGATGGGAACTGGATTTAGCTAATACCAACAAATTAGCTTTGCTGGTGTTCTGGCTTACCACTACAATTAAGGGAAAGAGAGGCAGCCATTGAGAGCAATACATGCCCCTTGCTCAGACACCGCTATTAAGACAGGATGAAATACCTTTGGATGCTGCTCACTCCCTGCCAGCTTCAGCAGAAAGCAGGACCATTATTCTGTTTTTCATTCTGAACATGAACACAGCTCAAACAATATATTTGTGCTTTAATGTGGAGTACAACCATAGTTTGATGTTTCCTTTTGCTAGTAGGTCTGTATCTCCAGTATCTTGCTGGGAAAACACAGTCTCTTGTCAGAGACGCAGTGAACCTGGACCCTGACTGAAAAACCCACAAATCAAAGGGTTGAGCTGTTTGCCAGGTCTGGAGAGAAGCAATCCAAACATTGTCCCATTAAATCTGACTACACTCACACATGTACAGAAGTGTGCAGCTTTCAAGTACTCATTTCACTCAAATCAATTAATGTTATACCCCAGTATTTTCTCCTCTCAGAAGAAAAGGTTAGGCATCCATTTGACTGACACACATCTCAGCCAGAATACCAGAGTAATACAGAAATATTGTCAGATATTGTCAGATAGCATTTAGCAGTGTATTTTAAAGTCATGCCTAAAAATGTAGGCATAGAAGTGCACTTGAAAAACAGCGAGGTGAGTCAGGAACCTAGCAATTACACTGTACTTAAAATGAGTGAGAAGGTTGCTGCTGGGAGGTCAGGAGAGATCACTTTGTCAAGCAGTGTTAAATGAAGTAGTTGCCTTGTGTCTTTCTTCTGAGCTGCTCTGTGAAACACGGGCTCTAGTAATTTAAAGGTGATGTGAAGAATAAGGCAGAGAGTTTTCAGAAGAAAAGCCTGGCCATGTCCATTTGCTTCCCTTTGCAAAAGCATGGACAGGAAAAGATGAAAGATGCCTTTGCATGTCAGGCAGTGCACCTCTGCAGGCTCCAGCTCCCTGCTGAATGGGAAAGAGGGACTCTGAGGCTCTTGGGCAGGATCTTTGCACAGCAGTGAGGCTTGATTTCCTGCACTGATGTTTAATTCTGACATCCACTGACAGGCAGGGTAGCCTGGATGTTGAAGATGTCCCAGTTCCTCTACTGAAGGTGTGATGCCATTATCAAAGTCGTGATGCAGCTCATAATATAGATAACTTTGTGGAGTGAGAAATTCAGAATGTACTGGACTGCCCTGGTGTTTCCATTCCCAAAATTTTCTTC
Organism: Climacteris rufus; assembly: GCA_013398175.1. Taxonomy (NCBI): domain Eukaryota; kingdom Metazoa; phylum Chordata; class Aves; order Passeriformes; family Climacteridae; genus Climacteris; species Climacteris rufus. Next base: position 82,257 of record VZRZ01006287.1, on the reverse strand, counting down.
AGCATTTTCATCTGAGCTCAACATCTCTTCTGTCTTCCTTTACCCTGAACATTCTCAACATGAGATATGAGAGCAATAAGCAGAAGCTTTCCCTTGTACCCTGAACAAGACAATCATTTGAAATACAGATTGAGCAGGCCAATTTCCTGCAACCTTGATGTGAACAACAGCTACAGTTCCTGTGATGTGTGCCGTGTGCCCTGCTTTGGCTGGTTCCCTGATCCAACTATGGATTTTCTGACCTTGTGTCCAATATTCTGGGCCTTCCAAAATTATTGGCATTCCCCAAGAATCTTCTTCTGCATGCAGTGCAGATATAATTAACCTTCCTTCATCAAACAGCAGCATACAAGAGTTTGGCACTATTTTCCTTGGAATAGCATTTATACATAATGTAGTGATGGCCATTGCCCCAAGAGGCAAGAATCTGAGTGTTACTGATAGCAGTGGGAAGAAGACGTCCAGTGTGAAAGTTAGCCTGTGGCACAGTTTAGCATATTTAAACATCACTAACTTTATGTTGAATATTCACAGTGCTTAAAGAGCTCCCAAGTGCTGAGCTGACCCCCTAGTTTGTCCTTTGTGACTGCAGTGGAAGCACAGGGTAACATTTGCCCTTTAATGGGATTTCAAAAGCCTTTATGATGCTTTAATAAAAGAAAAGTACAATCAACAGAAAATAAAGCTGCACTTTCAATTAACGAGGACAATTACTTCTAATTGTAAAGCTCATACATTTTTCAAACTAAGAGATATCATTTTGCCTTAATTGCTAGGTGCAATGAATAGGCAATTAAAAACACATTAAATTTGGACCCACAGATAACAAGAAGCAAATTTCTGTCCTGAGAAGATTACAGTTGTGAATGTGCCTCCATTGTCACTTTAAAACCAATAAAGGGACTCCCTGGGCATATTTCATAGTTCCTCCATTATTGTCAGTGCAGATAAGATATCAGCATTTCTATTACAAACAGTTGATTTTCAAGGGAAGTCAACTAAATGATCCTGCAGACAGAAGTGTGCCATCACTCAGCCCAGGAGAGCTGAGAATGGTTTTAAAAACACTGGGTTGCTTTGTGCTCCCCTTACTCATGCAGTGCCTGCCCTCTGCACTCTGGTGGATGAGCCCCAGCAATTAAACAGTGCTGGGGACTGTGATGGTTCTGAAGTGCAGATGCTCTAATAGAAATCCCTAACAGAAATATGCCCCTTTACCCCTTCACACACACTGATGTATGCTGTATCTGCTGCTGACAATTGTACAAAATAGATAGGAAAAAAAGAATTTCTCACTCTTTCCCCTGATCTCAGTCCTGCAAACATTGAGCATATCTGCCAGCTTTACAGAGGAACTTGCTACCCCCTGAACTGAACCAGATAAGCCCTGGAGAGCCATGTTCCTTTCTGCTACACAGCATCATCATGGGACAAATTTACATGTGAATCCACTCATGCTGCTATTTATCTGCAAACCAAGAATGACATATGCAAAAAACCAGTCACAGTTGAATGTACTTTGCAAACTAGGAGAGTTTCTGTTTTCCAGCTCTATTCTTCTTCATTTAAATCCTGTTTCTTCCCAACACCCTTTCTCATTTAAGGAAACTGAGGCTCTCTGAGGGCACTAATAAGAAATATAATTAGCAATTCCTAGGGACATCTGGAGGTTGAAATGATTATAAGTGTAAGATGACCTCTGAGACCAGAAATTATGGCTGTCCATCATCCTGTGATGTTGGAGGGGTAGCAGAGGGGTAGAGAGATGAAACCTAGGCCTTGCTCACAACTGTTAAAACATCATTCAGAACAGCTGCTTGAAGACCCACACTGTAGTCTCTGAACTTTCCTCAACAGTAAAGTTAATTTGGATTAGAAAATTCTTCTAGTTATTACTCTTTTCATGCAGCTCAGAGACTTTCAGTCATACCTAAAGTTAATAGGGGACATCGCCATACGAAGGATATTCAAAAGAAAAATAAACCAGATATTGCTGGGTTTTTTTGGGGTTTTTTGGTGTGTGGTGTTTTTTTGGTTTTTTGGGTTTTTTTTGTTAGATCTATGCTCAGGAAAGCAGAAAACATGTAAACACATATTTCATTATTGTGATTTATCGTGCACATAAACTTATTCCATCAAGACATCTTTACTTGAGCTGCTTGCATGCCTGGAGCTAAGACAGTGAAGAGCTGACTAAAAGTAGGACTATCAGATGCTTAAAGGTAAGTCTATCTAAGCACCTGGTTGACTTGGGGCTTCTAATGAAATCAGTCATGGAAACCCAGTTCATTAGGCTTTAGTCTTTATTGATTTCTTGCCAGGACAATTTATAGAGTTGCAGAACTCACAGCTTTTTACAAAGATTCTTGTAGAAGTAGTAGAAGTGTGAAAGGCAGAAAGGGACCTCATGCTCATGGATGAGCAGCTGTAGCTCCTGCCAGTCTCCCAGAAAGCTCATTTAGTTCTCCAGAAGAAAAGACCCAGGAACAGCTCAGAGGTCAGTCTTACATTGGTCACAATGGGGGACTAACCCAGTTAAAGGATGCTATGGTCTGGAGCTGGGAACTGCCACAACAGACCCAAACAGAGGGGCAGAGAAAGCAGTGGGTTTGTTTCAGGGGCTCTGACCAGTCCAGTGAAAGTATAGCTACAAGTATTGCTATAATATTGGTCTTTAAAAATACAGATAATGTTGTTTCTCAAGACCCATTTGCACAGCTCAGTCTTTTAAATGTTTTCTTTCTGCAGCATCCAAGCTGATGTCCAGAACAGTCTCTGTACAGATGAGATCTTTGGTAGCCAAAAGCTCTATCTATTTATTTAGCAGAGAAACCTAAACTGGTTTTGCTAGATGGCATTCATGGCACCATGCTGACGGCTGCTCTACTTTGTACTCTCAGCTCTTTGCTGAAGGACATTGTTCATTTTGCACTTCACAGCACCCATTCCAGAAGTTCCCTGCTGCCATAACAAACTGAACCAGGCAGGTTCCTCTCAGTGCCTCAAGCGAAGTTTCATGGCAATGCATGTAACCTGTAGGGAAGTGTTGTGACATCTGTGTTGCTTTTCAATCCCAGGTGCCCAGGAAGCAAAGTGTGCCCATGCTGCACTGGGCATTCCCCTGCCTCTGGCTGACTTCAGTATCCACAATGCTGCTTCTGAAAGGAAGATCCTGTGATTTCAGACAACTTCTAGATTTCCAGACACCACCGCTCCAAAAGCACTGGCCCAGCAGTTAAATCTCTACAAGAGAGACCAAGAAACAAAATGGCAATTGAAATCAGGACTCTTGAAGTCAGGTCTGAGTCACTCAAGGGGCAGAAAGAAAAACTCCTTCACTTAGTGATAGAAAGCAGAAGTCCCTGCCTGATGGATGGTCAGGGGTAGCTTGGAAGTGCAGAAGGCCATCACATCTCCTGGTGCTCCCCCTGGCTACCCCAGGTTCCACAGCCACCAGCCCAGAGCCATGGGACATTGCCAAGCTGTGCAAAGGGAGGAAGGAAAATAATAAATATTAATAACAAGTGATATGAATGAGCTGTGTAAATGAGGAGAGTTGATATTACTGAGAAGGCTCCCTAGGGCTCCAATGCATTTGGGTTCTGCTTCCATGATATCTCATCATTTTGTGTGTAAGTAAATACAGCACACATGGAAAAAGGAAATTGCAGGGCTTCAGTCACAGAGTGTGTCAGTAGAACTGGTTGGGAATTTTCTGTTTAGGGGCTTCTGTTCTCTCAGGAGATGCAAGTTCATCAGAACAGAAAGCATTTGAGTGAAAGAGGTCACTGGACTTGAAAGAAATATTTCACTGTGCTATCAGAGAAAGGGCACATGTTAAACCTCTTGTTTTGCATTGTATTTGCATCTTAAATTCAAAAGCATTGCTATAAATGAGGATTTTAAGACATCAAATTTTATTCATATATCTGAAAAAAGTACTCTAATATTAAGGTGCTGAAGAAATATTTGCCTGAAAAATGTTGATTTTTACAATATTAAAATATTCCATGTACAGCAACCCAAGTAGACTAAGACAGTATTTCATATGTGGATTGTGAGATGCATAAATATGATGCATTACATCAGGGAGCGTTAAGATGTATTTGTAATTTGAAGGACTTTAGAGACTGAAGGAGTTTCAGAGTGGGAGATGAGACAGCAATAAAAAGGGAAGTAATCTTGAAGAGAGCTGTGTTGTATCCCTCAGAAAGCAAGGCAGCAAAAGAGAAACTGTGACCACAGGCACATACTTAGTTGTCTACCTTTATAAATATGTATCAGCTGAAAACAAGTACATCTAGTACATCTGTCTCAATATGTGTGTAAAAACCTAATCAATACAAAGGTTAACAGAGCATGGGTTCAGTCTGGTGAAGGCACAGATGTTGTGAGATATGAATATGTTAATGGAAGCCTGGGATGGCAATGAGTGCATGGATTCTGCTATAAATACACAGGCGTGGGCTCTTTGCACTGATCTTTGCTCTTAAGGGCAAAGCTGAAGCTGCAGTTTGCCATTGCTCTTCCTGACTGGTCACTGCTAATCAATAACCTTATAAATCACTGCATTTAGGGCACTGCCAGCCTGATTCCTCATGTAAACACTTGTCAGGTTCAATTAATGGCCAGCCAGGTCTGCTGCTCTCCCCTTGCCTTCCCTTGATGTAGCACTGAGCCCAGGCTGCATTTAGTGTGGTAGCTGGAGTTGTTCTTCTCTTCCAATGTAATGAAGGAAAGAGAAAGACACCACAGCCTTCTTTATCAGTGGGATTTCTAGACTTGCTGTGCTGCTCCTAACCCCATTGGCCTTGTTCCCAGTTTGCTCCCACGAAATCAATGGAGAAGGTCTCCCTTTGTGAAAAAAACCTCAGCTGGAGGAGGAGCATGTGAATATGGATGGGAAGTAATGTAGTGCAACCACAGGCATGGACAGACCAACAAACCAAATATGTCTTTACAGATTAATGTGTCATTAAAACACAAGAAACAAAAGGAATAACAAAAAACTGGAGAGAGAGGTAAAGTTACCAAGGAAGTCGCCCAAGGATCTGTCCCAGAGTTTGTTCAGTTCAGCATACTCATAAATGGTTTAGGGAAAGGAACAAATAACAAAAAACTATTCAGAACAATAAATTCTGTGCTGATTTCAAAGACTCACAAAGGCAACTCACAATGCTGAATGACAGGGTGATAAGATTGCAGTGGAATTTCAATACTAATGCATACAAAGTAATGTGTTTGGGGGTAAAAAATACTGTAACCACACATACAAAATTATAGATTGTAGGAATGAGAGCAAGAAGAAAAGGATAGGAGAGGTCTGTCTAGGAACTGTGCAGACAAGAAAAATTGCAAATAATTATTCATGATGCCCAAGAAACAGGGAGTCTGAAATAAAATAATCAGAAGGAAGGTAAAAAGAAAAAACACAACCAAAAAACAGAAATTACTTTTTATGTGATTTGTAATTAAATCATGGAACTCACTGCCACAGGAAATTGTAGAGACAAAAGTAAAATCTGGTTCATAAAAAAATTTAATCTCATTGATAGAGAATATGTCATTGCAGATTAGTGCTGGCTCAGAAATTCTTTGAACTGCTGTTTGCCAGGAGCTGGTAGGATACACCAGATAAAAACAGCTTCCCATACAACCTGTTAATCCTCACCCATGGAAATCACTGATTATTAATAGAGAAAGGATTGGACATTACCTGCTTTTAATCTAGCCCAGGATATTGGTTCTTATATTTTTAATAACAATATTCTTAATCACTTTTGGGAAAAAAAATAACAAAAACCCACAACAAAACAAAACAAAAACCAAACCAAAAAAAAAAAAAACCACCAAAAAAAAAAAAACCAAAAAAAAAACTAGACCAAACTGCCATTTCTATGAAAACTAGAGAAGGTATGGAAATAATGGGAATAATACTTTTTAAAGTATTTCCAGCCTATAGAAAAAGGGATTCTTTCTCTTACGTTCCTACTTACTGGGATAATATCCACATCTTAATCAGCATCTCTGCTTCACCATCAACCTGACTTTGCCACAGACTCAATTCTTCCAAGCTGGTACTTGCCTGGCAATATAGGGACTGTCAGTCATGAACAAAAAGTGTCCTGCTTGTCAGGAGTGATTCACAGCATGACCTTAATTGTATCAGAAACTCAATCCAGTCCCAAAATACAAAAGCTGTGTCATGAAGAATACAGTTTAAAGAAAGACGGTTTTCTTGCAGTTCTCCCACAAATCAGGTCTTCCACCTTCTTTGCCATCCACCCCAATCAGTATTTCCAGCTCCCTCCAGTAGAGCTGTGTGGGTTACAGGGGACATGGCAGGCAGGCCCTGGCTGAGTGGCTTTTACCTCCAGGATATCTGAGCTTATAAATGCCTCTTTCAGAGGGTCTCCCTTTGCTCCTTCTTTGGCATTCTTGTCCTTTATTTACCTAAGTTTTAAAAATATCATTAAGACCTTTAATTCTCACAGAACCATTTAGATTGGAAAAGACCTTTAAAATCATCAAGTCCAACCCTTAATCCAGCACTGCCAAGTCCAACATTAAACCATGTCCTTAAGTGCCTCATCTACACTTCTTTCAAATATCTCCAGAGATGGTGACTTCACCACTTCCCTGGGCAGCCTGTTCCAATGCTTGACAGACCTTTTGGTGAAGGATTTTTTCCTAATATCCAATCTAATTTTCCCCTGGCATAACTTGAGGCCATTTCCTGTTGTTCTATCATTTGTTCCTTGGGAGAAGAGATTCATCCCCACCTGCTTACAACCTCCTTTCAGGGAGTTGTAGAAAGTGAGAAGGTCTCCCCAAAGCCTCTTTTACTCCAGGCTAAACACACCCAACTCTCTCAGCTGTTGCTCACAGGACTTGTGCTCCAGTTCCTTCACCACCTTCTTTATCCTTCTCTGGACACTCTTCAGCACCTCAATGTCTTTCTTGTAGTGAGGGGTCAAAGCTTATCACGAGACTCGAGACGTGGCTTCATCAGTGCTGACAGGGACAGAGTCACTCTACAGTCACAGAGTGAAAATGGCCAGCTGCATGTAAAGCTATAGAGGGGAAACAGACAGACCAAAAGCTCTATTACACAAGTTTGATTCACAAGAAGTGTCACATATCACTCTTTGTGTGCAGAGCTTCTGAAACTTCAACCTCAGGGGCAGAGTCATTAAGACATAACCCCAGTTTGTATTAAAGGGTGTCCACCATTTTCCCTGTTATCGGTAACAGACAGAAAAAAACAGCTTAAAGGACACATTAATTTATAAAAACATATTAGAGAAGTAAAGGGCTTTGCCAGAGGTGCCCAAATGTGTAAATATTTTTGGTGTTTTCTGTTTCACTATGAACAGGAATAGTTTTCCCTCTGCAGCAGCTGATGAAACAAGAAGAGACAAACACAATCACGGGATGGAAACAAATTACAGACCCCATCCAATTACACAGTTCAAATTCTTAAATCATATAAACTGCAAGTCATGCATTTCAGTTCAGTTTAGTTGAGAACAAGAAGAAAAAAAAGATTATTTGAGAAAACTCGTTTTGTCTGAAAGCAAAACATTGCAAGCAAGTCATGAGCTGCAATCTAAATGCCTCTATTCATTTGCAGTTTATTGGATAGCATGAAACTGCCCATTCTGGTTATATTATCTTTTTTTTAATGTTTAGAACTGTAAAATATAAGAAGATTAATCATATGCAATATATATTTATTAGGTAAATATTCAGACAACGAATCAAATAGATTACTTTGCATAAACATTTCTGATACAATATGAGTGGGCATCACATTTAACAAAAATCACAAACAAGTGGATACTGATTGCCCTGCATGCAAAAGCAATATAAAATGAAAACCTTCATAAGCAACAGCCTCACCACAAGCTATTCATATATACAATCCATTTATAACAGCAAACTGGGTCTGGGTTTTGCCATTTTACAATTATTACTCCCTCAAGAGGGAGATAATATGAAACTTTATGGAAACTTTTCTTTTACTTAATAGTGCACATAAATTATTGTCAGGTCACAGGGAGCAAATAAGCAGAGTAAGTCCCATTTTCTTTCCATTCCTCCTCTCCTTTTATTAATTTTTTTATTACTGCTCCTTTTGAGAAATGTTTTCCATGAGAATATTTTCCTTCCACATTAAAAATATAATCACTATTTGGGGGACAAAAATGCACTATAGGTCAAGTTTTATTACTGCCTGTTAAGAGATTTGTCACTGCTATGGAAGGGCACAAAATCAGCTATATTGCAGAATCAGTGCAGCACTGAACAAAATGAAAATAAATTATTTGAGTATCCAGTGAACAGTTTGTTAGAGCAACACAGAGCTTTACCATAAAAACCTCTTTCTTTTCAAGTGAGAGCCTGAGAACCATCAAGTCCCTTGGGGACCACCAGGCAAGGCTGCCCAGAGCTGGCACAGCACTGGAGAAGGGGAACAGCTACCCCAAACTCCCTCACTATAAAGATAAAATCTCATAAATCAGTGTCCATAGGAGACAGTCTTTCCTCCTGGAGCAATGCCTGGCACAGAGGTCAGCACCCAACTCTACCTGGAGCTGTCTGGCCTTTGGACTTTGTATAAATCATTGTACATGAAATTTTAGTGCAAATACATTTCAAAGCAAAATGACAAATAAATAGGGAAAGAGGTGTTAAATGCAAAGAGCTACCACCTCCGGCTATGGAATTTGCTGACTCACATATCAGAGGTTGGAAGAATACGCTGGAAAATATCACTCTGCATTTCTTACCTCTACTATTGCCCACTGTCAAAGACAGTACTGAGCAAGATGAATCTCTGCTCTGACCTACAGCAACATTCTGTGCTGCAGCTGCAATTCCAAGCAATCTAGTGGTTCTCTCAGTTCAAACCCACTGCTGAAATTACTGCTTATAAAAATATTGCTGTTAGTCTGCACCCCACTTTAGTAGAANGTTCAGTTCAAACCCACTGCTGAAATTATTGCTTATAAAAATGTGTTATTAGTCTGCACCCCACTTCAGTAGATGAGGGCTACAAGAAGCAAAGAGAACTAACCATGTGCTGCATTTTTTTCATCAAATAGAAGCTTAAGTATAAATAACCGTGTATGTCTGGTGAAATGTGCTCTAGGAAGAACTCCAGAAAATTAAGCAGTAAAGGAAAATCAAGAGAAAAAGTTGGGTGAAGAAAAGTTGCAAGCTATAGGATGCAGAACACATCTAATTATCTCTAATGACAAACAGAGTCAAATACAAGGTCACAGCATTTACTGCAAACAAGCACTGATACCACCCTGAACTTGTCAGTGCTGTATATCATTTTTACTGACACAGTCTGACAGTTTGCTGAGGAAAAGAGAATGGTTTTTCCTTCACTGACACAAGCAGTCCAATGACAGGGCTTTAAGGAGAGACAGCAAAGACATGTTCTTGTCAGAGACTGTACTTCACAAAGGCCTTCATGGGGCTTGGACTCTTAAAAAATTGCTTTTCCCATGATTAGTCTACACTGTGTGTTTTTTACCTTATGGGGAAGGCTCTTGAATGTGAGAACCTCAAGGGTTTAGCTCTATGTTTCCAATTGTGTTACTAGAGAATAGTCCTGGGTACCAAGTTAGTACTAAGTCAAGAGAATAATTAGGGCAAACCTTCATGTGCATCCCCATCAACCCAGAGAGTTTTACAATTCACAGACACATCACAGAGCAGATTAATGGCCAACAAAACCTCCAGAGGTGCTTTAATGATTTACACCAGCTAGCCTGGAGTTTGAGCTTTGGGCTTTTCCTTTACAAAGGGGTGAGATTTTCTCAAAGGAAAAAAGTAGGAAATAGGAAGTAGGAATTTAGGGGGTGAAGAGAAAGAAGGTGTATTGGAACCCTTCTGTCAGAAGAAACTCAGCAAAGCTCTCAGACCATCCATGAGGATCCACAGGTTGAACTGCAACAAACTGCAGCTTGTGTTCAAAAGGGACTGAGCTCCAAGATTGCTATTTTGCCCACCTTGCTATATTGTGTGTATTTTATTGCTCTTTCAACAACCTCTTTATCTTTTTCCTGTGCCTTATTTTTAAATCCTCCCCTCCTAAATCTAAGCATGAACATACACTATTCTGAAATGGCATCATCTATCCTACCGAAAGGATGAAATCCTACCACTGGAATTAAAATGAGGAAAAATAACCTGGATTCTATCTTTTCAGGGTGAATTATTGTTTTAATCCATCATGCTGGCTACAGTGATAAATGATGGCCCAGAACCACTGGGAGACCACTTGATTAGCTTTTAATTACCCATCACACTGATGCTGTGATAAGAGACGTCATAGATTCTTGATTTCTACATGATTTGCATGAATGGCTATGAATAAGGTAAATGCTGTGAGACTAATAGGAGTACGGTTTTGGAAGAGACTATGATGAAATCTTCTCAAACAGAAGAAAGAGCAAGCCATGCTTTGTGTCATAAATTAAAATTTTGCTTCCTCCCCCTCAAAATTTTAGTGCAACACTGCCAGATAGTGTATTGCCTTGCATGCTCTCACAGCTATTTGCATTTGTAGTAGGTACTTTATACCTGCTTTTCAAGGGAGAAGTGGCTTCATCACAAAAAGATGCTGAAGAGTCAGCTTCAGAATGTGCAAAACTGACATGAATACTCCATAGCAGTGTTGTCCTTCTGCCTCAGCAGCCCAGTCCTGCAGGATAGTCTGCAAAATAGGAATACCACAAATGGACAGATGTGAAAAGGATACAGAAAGAAAGGGGGGCAAAAATTGGAAACTTCTTGTCTAAACAAGTGGCACTATCAGTTATTGACTTGACCTATTACATCACTGCGGTGGGAAAACTGTCGAGGAAGGCAGAAGCAGGAATAAGAAAAGGAAATACTGCATTTCCCAGCCATAAATATAAAAACAAAAGCAAGCTGATATTATTTTCTAATTTCTTCCCCAGGTATCACACTTTTTGACAGTGCAGAGATTAACAGCCTCACTCTCAAAATGTGTGGCCAGCCTTTGCACTTAAAATAGCACTTTATGTTTCCATTCCCCGAGAGGTCTTGATAAGGCTTCTGCAGAATTTTTGATTCAGAGCATTATCATGCTGCTGTGATATTGATTGATCCACTGTGATATGGGCAGGAGGTGCTCACATAGGCTTGAAATCCCCTGCTTGGGTTTGCAAATAGTTCCCCAAGGCAAGATTTATGTTACTGAGATGGGAAGAAATAAAGAAGAGTTCACGGGAATTTTAGAGATGTAACACCAGCTCTTAAATAGTTTGTGTACTTTAAAACAAATGTGTAAAAAGTGCACATATTATTTGTATTCATTGTTCACAAATACAGTGTCACTGGGGATTTCTCAGGGATTTAGGGGGAAAAGCTCATCTTCCTGCATTTCATCACACAGCTGTCAGGTTTCTCAGGCTGTGTACCACAACACATTTCAGGATCACTCTTAATTGGTGCCTGAGAGAGAGCTGTAGTAACTCGATCTGATGCTCCTCCTTGCCAGCAGACAGCGCAGAGCACCCTGTGAGCTCAGAAAAGAGATTTATACTGGCTGAAACTACCAGCTCAGGGGACCTGCTGTACATCAGAGCACAAAACAACATCCAAGAAAGGGGCACAAGTGAAAATACAGACAGAAAGAGGCCATGCAGATTGCAGAAGACTGACTTCATGAGGATTCTTGTCCTATTAGAAGTTGCAAACAATGACAGCTGTGACATTTGGCTTATACAGCACCGAATTGGCTTAGTCACTGAGTGAACAATACTGCATTTTTTAGGATACTTCAATCACTGAATTGGTTTCCTCCCGATTGAATTTTTGTTATTATTATTGCAAATTGATCTATACTCCCAGTTCTCTTATTCTGTCAGAGCTCACACTGTGATAACAGCACCATGAAAGTGCAAGTGCTGTTCGTTCCAGAAGAACTTCATTAGACCTAAGTTATTTCCCCATATTAGTCATGTATTAATTTCCATTAGTTACTAATTACCCGTAGTTAGTATCTTCAGGCTCATGCAAAGAGACAGCATGAAGTTCCTAAATCTCCTGTATAACTTGGCATTTGAAAGGAGCCCTGCTGTAACTCAGCTCTGACCTAGAGCTGGTGGGATATGCTACAATCTGTGACTTCAGTCTCAGAAAATACCAGGACATTAAATTCTGAATGCTTCTATAAAACTCCCCTAGAAAAAAAAGTGTTCCAGTGAACTACATCCTCCCTTATCCTTTAGATTTGAACTTTGCTCTGTTCCAAAATGGTTCCATGACTGTAGTTAACAGCAGGCACACATACTACACATGACTGGGGGAGAGATGCTCAAACAAATGAAAAATTGTGTGCTATTTTCCAGATCTCTTGCAGATAGTCACTCGCTTCCTGGACACTAAACCAGCCAGAATTACAGTGAATATGTTTAACCTAAGTATGTTCTGTCTTTCAGCGTGAAGGATTGATAAGACTGTCCCCTTGTAGAAGCAGCTTGTAAGGAATGTGATGCAGAGCCCAAGTACAAACTTCACAGAATAATCAACTGGATAAAAGACAGGAAGCAACTGATTATGCAGCTCTTCTACAAAACGGATTTGGAGTTTTCAGAGGATCACAAAGTAAACGGAAATAATGTCAAAATGCATTAAAAAGAGGGAAAAAAAGAAAAAAAAGAAAAACACTCGAACCATAAAGTAACTCTTGAAATACAAACAGAATTTTTTCTTTGCAGCTCAAAGCTGACCAAATCACTAAGAAAACACTCTTCTTTTGAACATCACAGTTCAAGGAATGCGTGGATCAGACAGAGTGGAGAAAAACAACAAGAGCTCTACTTAATATGACCTATGGGAAAGACTTAGGGTTCTGTTCATTTTTGAAAAGGAGACCAAGAAAACAAACATCAACAACATGAAAGACATACACCAAAAAAAGACAGTAATAAGGTGTTCTTCATGCCTGCTGTAGATAGGCGATGGATATTCAAAAGCTGGAATAGATGGTACGGAAGGGTTTAGATTGTCATCATCAGATGTTTCTTAGAAAATGGTAGCTAAACTTCCCCCTGCACCGGAGAAAAAACTTAATTCCTGGTGTCAGCTTTAATAAGCACATGCCCATTTTGTCCAGCAGAGCCATCATCCTTCAGATCCAAATCAGACAGAGCAAACCACTTGTGCTATTTGTAAAGGTAGGTCTGAAACTGCTGATTAACTCACTGCTAATTTACATTTGCAATGCTCAAGATGAAATTTACATTCAAGATGCTGTAAAAGATGAAAGTGGGCTTGGAGCATGGAGGAAAGCAGATAGAACAAAGATTAAAACAAAAGAAAAATACCAAACAGTAGGTCAAGCTCTTCTCCTGTGAGTTGTGCTGGAAATCTGGGGCAGTTTTCCACAGGTTCACATACATGCAATTAAAAGCAAGAAATCACCTCTTCTGTTGCACAGACTAGTTAAGGATGTTATTGGCATGATTGGCATCCAGCTGCTCTTGCCCAATCCACGTCTTTACAGGACAAAGGGAGCAGTCTCCTCATGAGGTGGCCCCGTGTCTGGTGGATGTCCCAGTCTTTCAGCTGCATGATCCGATTGCTGATCTTGGTGGGAAGAACGTTGTTATAGTAGGGCAGAGAACTGGAAACAACTTTAGTTTTTTAACAAGAGGTTCAAGATGAATCCAAACTGTATTAAAATGTTCTAATGCACACTGTTTCTGGTCCAATTGAAGGAGAGTTGGTCCTCCAAGAACTTTTCTGTGTGGGAAGGCAGTCTGATACTCATATACCTCAAAGCATTTCAGGTTAGATAACATGTGAATTCATATTTCTGCTTCTTCTATGAGTTTCTCATTGCATTCTTCATGTTGACATTGTTACCACTGCAGCCTATTTTTCAGCTACTTGTACAGTACCAGCCAAAAGTCCTTCTGCTTAATATACTATTCCATCTGCCATGCCTTCACATGGTTTTGTTCTCCTTAAAACCCTCTTTCCCTGTTAATTCCTGTGCAAAGATCATTGTCTTCAGTGACTAGTTATCTAAGAGGGATTTAAGGTCTATAATCCCAAAACCAGGTCTTTTTAATCTCTGCAGTACTGATATATTGGAGATAGCACCAAGGAAGAAGGAGCAACTCACCTACAGTACCAGCAGCTGATAACTGCAGGTTTGTATCTCATGGGCCACTTCAGGCTTCTCTTCACATGGGGCTCTAATTTCTGAATGTACTGCTTGTACTGAGAAGAGGCTAAAGATTGCAGAAGTAAAGCAAAACTTTCCCTCTTGTTCCTCCTTCTTCAGCCAGGTGACATCTAAGGGAAAAAGAAAAGCAATGAGAAAGCTGTTGGTCTTGAAACACAGAAATAAAAATCCTGTGGAAATTAAAATATAAACTATGCTTACAAATTACTAAAGTCAATACCATACCATCGTATGGCTAAAGTGATGAAAAGGAGGCTAAATATCAATCTTTTACACTGGCATGTCCTAACTTTTTGAGACACTGATTTTTCAAATTGAGCAGTGTACATACAGGGGGGGAGAGAGTTCCATGTGGTTTCTTATAACAAAAAAATATATAAGTATATTCAATTAGCACTTTAAAATGCCTGAGTACAAGTTTTATAATCTCACATAATCTGAAGTATTTTGTTCTACTCTTTGGAAACTCTTCTACATCTCTGTATTAGTCTATTTTCACAACCTTTTGCTGATTCAATGCACCCTCTCCCTATGTTCCCATAGGGAAGACCAGCAGAAGTTCTGAACCCTGCTTTGAACTTGAGAAAGGAAAATACTACTGGAACATCCTCTCTGAGAATGCTGCAGTTTGTAATCCTCATTTTCTCTGCTTCCAAAGGACCCCAGGTCTGCTCTTGGGGACATGTGAAAGTCCCATTGGGGATGGTCTTTACAGGGTTTCAGGGGTTCAGGGGGTGTGTTTGCACATAAGGACTGAGATAATCTGAAGGAAATGTAGGAAGAAGGAATCTGGTTTTTGCAGATTCCTGTTTTTGTATTCTTAGTTTGTTAGTGCTCTTCCTTGTCTTATTTTTGTTGAATTTTTAAGTATGTGGTAGGGTGCCTAGATCCAGGAAGAGGATGTGCATGTAGAAATTTGGAATGAATAAATAAATAAATAGCCACCTGAGGTGCACTATTATCACCCCAAATTGCAATGCCATACAGGTCTTTCTGCTTAAATATAACATTAAACATGCATTGCAAGTTTTCTTATTTCACACAAAATCAACCATTCAATTAATAATAATTTTAAAAAATATGAAAAAAAGGAAAACCCCTCATGTTTACTCCTGATTCTTCTTTTGTCTAGAGTTCCAAGAAGCAATCTCTTCATGCCCAAGGGGTGTTACTTCTGCAGAACATTGCAAAAAAAATCCCACCCCCACATCACAGAAAAAAAGAACAGTCTTAGCACAAGTGGACTCACACTTCAGAATTGCCACTCTCAGCATTCAGCCTTTGCAAGTTTTCCCACATTATTAGAGACATTAGTGATTGCTGATACACATGGATGCAATTAAGAGGGAGCAAAGAAAAGATTCACAAACAAGCAGATGAGCTTTGTATTTGGAGAGGGTATAAAAGCTGAATAATTTATTCATTTTTCTGTTTAAGCTGGGAAAGGAGGGTATAGACTCATCACTATGAAGAGTCTTGCAGCAAAGCTTGTAGCATAGATATAAAGTGGATTAAAGAGGGAAAATTCTTTTATTCTTTGTGCTCCTTCTCTATTTATAGCATTTATGTCTGCTTTCCAAAGTGAGGACTGTGTTTTCATTTGGATCTCTATAACAATGTTGTTGACACAGAGGGCATAATTCTACAGACCTCTGAAGTCATCAGATATTACTGACAGAAATATCTCAGTTCAATTTTTTTTCCATTTTTATCTCAGCCCAAGAGACCTTAATGATTTTCAGCCAAAATTTCGCTAAAATAATTTAATTTCCTGATAACCTACTTTTAATCTATAAACAGCACCTATGTTCCCTCTTTTGGAGAATTTCCATTTGTGTATATTTCCGGCAGAACATTTGAAGATCCTCACTGGGAATTGCCACATAATGAACTAATGCCAAAGCTGAGCTGAGACCCCGAGTTTACCTCCACAGCTCTCTCTTCATGCTTTCCAGGGACATTGACATCATTCCGATTTTACTTGGGACTCCAGAGGAAGCCTTGACTGGAATTAATTTTAGACAAGAGATTCTGCCCTGTGTGCTACCCAGGGGACTCAGGGTTATTATTGAGATCACAAGGCAGTCATGAATATACACTGAATGAGAACAGTTGTCCAAATGGCCCAAGTGAACCAGAGTAGCTGCTATATTGTCAGTTAAATCTGTGTTTTACCTGATGAAAATCAGAAGTTCCCCATTTGTTATGTGGAACCCTGGACAGAAGGAGGTTTGTAGGACAGCAGAAAATTATATAAGCCTGAATTGTCCTTTGCTTTTCATTGCAAGCAATTCAAGCACAACTTCCTGGGGTGCAGGAATGATTGTATGCAGCACCTCAAACACGTGAATAGACTGAGTCATGGACAGATTCAGTGCATCTCAGCTCAGCTGTTACGGTAGGAGCATGGGATGACTGGCTTAGTGATAGATGTCAATAATTCAACTGTCCGGAGGATTTTGTCTCCACAGTTTGTGTTCAGGAAGATGAACTGCTCTTTTCAGGAGCTGTAAACACCCCTTTTTCCAATCCAATTTTTTAAATAAAGTGCTGACAAAGATTCAAAGCTACTTGAAGGTTCCCTTCATGGCCCCTTTTTGAGATATACGATTTGCACATCTGCCCTTAAAAATAAGGTGAATAAACTGATAGTGAAATCTAGACTAATTTTGGAGCTGTAACATAAACAATCCCATTGAGTTCAAAATTCCTCAGCCCAGTAAGACTGTTTTGACTTAGTCATACTGAAATATTGGTCTATCACATTTTGAGTAATTGCTGTGAACTGGTGGATAATCACAGGCAATTTCCACAGCGCATGCAAACTGACTCAACTCTTGCAAGCAAACCTCAGGAGAGAACAGCAAGAAGCATTTAGTTACCAAACTTCTCAAGATTTCCTTGAAAATGTTCCGTTTCAAGCACCAGTGGCTTTCATGAAAACAAAATCTTGATTTTAAACACAGTTGTGTCAACAGGAGCTCTTTGTGGCTATCAAGGGGCCTTGTGTCCCTGCCCTAAATTTTGGGGTCTCCAAAGTTGGAGATCACTTTAGTGATAAGATCTAAGTCTTTTCACTCCATGAGAAATAGGTGAACATTTTGGATGTGGACCTTTATCCTGAAGCACTGCCTGAAAAAAATCTTATGAGGCACCAGAACTAACAACTTGCTAAGGAGTTATTTACCAGAGAATTTGGTTGTATTATCCACAGGAAGCTAAGAAGTCGGTAGTAAGTCACGGTTTGCTTCCATGGCAGCTAGGAATAGCTATGAATAAATTGTAAAGATGCATAGGAGTGTTCCTATGTTTGAATTACAACAGGTTTCCCACACTAATTAAGAAATATTCATCTGACTTATTTGGACTCTGTCACATACCCCATATTGGTCATGTCAGCATTATACATATCTTCTTCCTGAAGCCTCTCAGTATTGACAGACTAGTTTGCAGCATATGTATTACACAGCCTCCCTAGCAGCCCCTAAATAAAAAGGAGTAATTCCCAAGAGAAGTTTTCACTATGGATTAGCATCTCTCCTCAGTTTATTAGATCATCTTCACCCCCAGTTCATAATATCTAATTACCCTGTAGCCTGTTCTCAATTATTTAAAGCCTAGTCTTCACTTATTGAATTTTATAGTTTAATGTTAACAGATCAGAGGTTAACTGGCTCAATATTAGAAAAGGAGTCGCTGGTTCAGTAATACAAAAGGAGTCAGGATTACGTTGAGCTCCTCAGTATTAATAATCGGGCTTTAAAGAGGGAACAGAGAACAGCATATGTCAGACACAGCAGGGTATGGAGGGGGAAGTCAATATTTACAGACATCAGTGTCTCCTACCTGAGCTGCAGACAATTCTGAGCAGCTGGGGCTTGATAAAGTCAGCTTCAGTCTTCTGTGGATCAGACCAGAGACAAGGAAGTGATATCAAAAAGTGATATCAAAAAGGCAATACTTTATCCAATTAAACCTGAATACTCTTAACACTAAAATAGATACAGTATTAATAGATGACTGTACTAACTGGGCAGGAATGGTACAGGATTATCATCAATCAGACAGGAATGATACGGGATTAACTCCCCATTTTTCATCTGTTCTCCCCCCCCTTTTGAATGTGTTAAGGATATGGCAGTGGTGATGCTGTAGGCTTTTAAGGGTACAAGGAAATAAAGGGAAAGATGACTTTATTTGTATTAGAATAGCTGATGTAGTCAGAAAAAGCATAAAAGCTTTTGATCATCTCTTACCTATGGGGTAAATGGGCTGCTTGCCATGGTATGAGAGGGGAAGACAAACCAGACAGCCAGCAGCTTTGATCTTTCTGATAATGGTAAAGTAAAATCCCAGTCCCACTACCTCTGGTGCTTAATGAAGTGTTCAGACCCCTTTTTGTCTTTTTTCTTTTTTTTTTTTTTCCTTTCAACCTATGCATTCAGGTTATTGAGAAACAGCTACCATGGGCTAGCTGAGCCTTGATAACCATCCACAGGCACTGCTGCCCAGAGCAAGTACAGTGCGATACAATTTATTTTCATCTCAGTGGAAGAGGCTGAAGCCTCATTATCTCACGTTTACCAGGACTTAGAGACTTAGGTCCCAGTACAGTTATTTCTGCTATTTTTCTCTTGTCTTTTTAGATATGGAGAGTAACATTTTATGCCACAGTTATGAACTAACATTTAGATCAGTTTCCAACAGCCTTTTCCCTGATTTTTAGGAAGGCATTTTTGACAGTTTGAATTAATTTTACACAAGAAACACCTTTTTAGGATAACTGTAAACCACATCACTCTTCTTCCAACATAAGTCTCAGAAGCACTTTCTCCCACTTAAGCAAAGAACAGTATTACTATTACTGAAATCAGGATTTCAGTTCATGCCTCTCTTTTCCTTATAAGCATGAGTTCAGGGTAACAGGACACTAAATAGAAATTGTTCTAAAGATTCACACAAAGCTTTTCTGAAGACCAGGACTCAAGAAGTCAACCCTCTTCTAATGACTCAAATTATTAGGCCAGTTATTCTAAAAGCCATAATATTCCCAACCCTGCTGTTCTCAGCACTTACTGTCCAGAGTAGGAGTTCATATCTGTATAATAAATGAAATCATTCCTGTTGAGGAAGATAACTCTATTTGGAGAATTCCGTAGCTTTTAGGCTTTTAAACCCACCATGCTCCTTCTAAACCAAACAATTCCCATTACCCTTATTAGCGCTAGTGAAATTGCTTGCAATATCTTTGTAACACCCACACTGAACACAACATTTTGGCACTCTAGCAATAGCCTTTCACCTGGAGTTTGCTTTAGAAGGTGTACAAGCTTTTAGGGGAAAGGTGAACAAAAAAGCATACTATTGAATTCATGGAAGAGCACTGAATCAAGTTGAATAATTTTAAGAATCTGGAGTTCAATGACACTCTGACTCAATTATCTGCCACAGGGTGAACCTAAGCCTCCCAAAATTTCAAACATTCCAGCTTCCAGAACAGCAAGAAGTTATCAGTCTGTATGAAAGCTGACAGCAAAAGAAAACTGTTGTTGTGGAGCAGACAATAGGATTCAAAGCTCTTTGCCCAGCTCTGAGGGCTGAGAACCATCTGGGTCACACCAAGTTCAGCAGTTAGTAACAGCCTAGAGCAGAGGGGCAGAGAAAGAACTCACAAGCAACACTTGCAACAAGGATGTTCCTGCCCCATGGAGTCTCCAGATGTCTCCTTCACAGAGCTGTTACTTCCCAGCTCCTCAGCAGAGGCAGAACAGCTGTGCCCTACTTTGAAAATCCACCAAAAATCCAAGGAAAACTACTCAGCTCATTGTGTGTCTAGCAGAACACACTAAATCCTGCAGCACTTGTGGTACCTCAGCACAAAAAGAAATGGACATGCTCACCTGACAGATACCAGCCTTTCTGCCAGGTGACCCTGGGTCATCCTTGGCTCAAAAAAATAAAAGGCTAATGGAAAAATCACCCTCTGGACAGCTGTTTTGAAGAACATTAGCAGGGATAATCCAGTCTGTCTTCTTTTGGATTTTTTTTGGGCTTGGTGTTCCTAAGTTGGGCACCATGGCCCTTGGGTTATGCAGGGTCATGCCCCCATAGATAGGCCTCATTCTCCAAATCCTGTGCTGATGATGGCTGGTCCCAGAGGCAGATCATGGTCCTACAAGCTTCTGTAATTACACCTATAACCCCAGCCTCTGCCCCCAGTTTCCCAAATACTCAGTGCTAACTACAAACTACCAGGTCCTTGTGATATTGTAAATGGCATGAAGTGAGATTCACCTTTCATACTATTGACAGTTGCAGGAAAAGATAAGAACTTGCACAAAACCATGAGCCCAGCTTTGATTAGTTAGGTGCCTTTTGTCTTATCTGAAACAGAGTCCTATCCAAATTATAGCTCTATATATACCGATACAGGCTGCTACATTTCTCCTTCTGTGAAGGGAATGTGGCTTTTCTCAGATGAATGGCACCAGCAATGCCAAGCAATATCCTTGTTGGGAAAATACTGCCTTATTTCTGAGGAAACAGGTTTGCCTCTAACAGATCAGGACAGTTTTATGCAACCACTGGCAAAAGTCAACAAGAGTTCTATAATAATTATCTTCTATTCAACTCCTATTCCCAAAAAGTCCACCAGCAGCAAATCCTTATCAGTTTATATACAACTGCTGCTGGAATTTCCTTTACATCAGCAACATGTACCTAATTACTTTTAGTGATCTCATTAAGTAAAACACTTAAGTGACCAGGACCTAAAATTAACAGGATTTTAAGGAGCCAAAAGATAAAAGACCATCTTATTTCATTTGACTGAACTCAATTTATTTTTATGAGATTCGCTTTTTTAAGCTGTCATTTTTAACCACTCATTTTATCAGGAAAATTTTTTTGAGTTAGGAAATTATTCAGCTTGTGACACTGCTGCTCTTTTGCTGACACAAGGGCTGAGAGTATTGCTGGAGACATGCTTCTGGTAGCCAGTCAGTCCTTCCCTAAGCTTAATGTTAACAAGAGCTGAAGAGTGGGAAGATTAAAATGAAAGATCACAGCTGAAAACAAGAGATTCCTCCCAAAAACACATTTTACAGCATCACTGCAAGGGAAAGACATTCTTTGCAAAGTGCATGTCGGGCTCTGAACTGTCTTATAACAACCTCCTCAGATAACAGAGGTGGGACAGCAGGGGAGAGAAGTACTGTGCTAAGGTATTTCTTTTTAACACTACAAATCGAGACATTTATGCATTTTTCATTCTTTAATGTTTACCTACTCAGCATTTCCTAAAAAGAAATCAAACCCAGTGCTGGAGAAAGATAAGCAAAGGAAAACAGCCAAGTAAAATCAGTAGTAACTTTTGAACCAGGAGGTCTACATTCATCTTCCAACCTTTTCCAGACTGGTCAGGGCTATAAAATGGGGGAGAAGCAGGAAAGAGCCCTGATCCACAGAGGGAGATTGGAAAGCAAAGTGACATCATGTCTCTCTCCACATGGTGCCTGTCCTTGATGTTAATGGCATGGGAAGGGAGCAGTGACTCCTTGAGTTACCTGTTAGGGCTGTTGCTGATTGCTCAAAATTGTCTCTTGCTTGAAATTTCTTCTTTTCCAGCTCATGCTGAGGTCCTTGTTTTGAAGTGCCCTGTGCTCATTATCAACATCAGTAAACACAAGCTTTTTGGGGGAAGAAAACAGCGTGTGAAGGATGGGTGGGATATGGCTCTCCTCCTTCCCCAGCACCAGGCTCTTCACATCAGGCCTTGATTGTGTCAAAGTAGTGTTGGTTTTGAAAGATGGGGCCTCATGTTCTGAAGTTAATGGAGCCAGGTGTATTGTAACAGAGAAAGAAAAGTCATCAGGCCTGATTTATGTTTACCTCTGGAGCACTGCCTGTGACAGCAGAAGATTTAGGAAGAGGTGGTGTTGTTTAGGTCTCCTCCATACACTCAGATAAGAGACACTGGAAAGGTACCATGGCTCCTCCATGATGAGGAAAGACAACAGTGCAGGAAAGCAAAACGAATTAACTTTGCCCCAGGGAAGGCAAGATGTCAAAGGATAAAGGAGGACCATTAGCTATGGAATGTATAGGTCCAGAAGACAGGGAGTCTGTTGGCTCTGGAGAGGGCTAAATAGAAAGGCCAGCCTGCTCTAGCACTGTTCTATGGAGTGTTTAACATCAGATTGGTTGTTCTTTCTGACCATCTTCTACACTGAAAAAATTAAAATTCCAGCTTCATGGCTCTGCTCTTTTGGCCATTCCCTCCCAAAAAAGCTAAAGCTTACCCCAATGGAAAACTCTGCTATCCCAGCCTTTTCTCACACACACACAGCCTCTCCAACAAGCCAGAGGAATTCAAACCACTCATCACAGAAAGCCTCATGGCCTTCTGCAAGGCAAAAACCCACACAGTCTGAATCATCCACTGATCTTACTCCTGGTCCGTGTTGTGTGGAGCCACACAGGAATAAGACACACAGTACCTAAGGTGGAAGAAGGAAAGAAGGGATATCTGAGGATAAAAGGGAAATATGTAAGGGTAATGTCTTCCCTATTAGGGGAATATCATATAGAGTGCAGACCAGAAAACATAATTATTCTAGAAGTTATTTCTTTAATTGAATTTAATTCATTCATCCTCCTTTCCAGATATTATTATTTTTATGGGTTTTTATGACACGTACAGAAGTGTCCTCTGGATTTCAAAAACTTTGTCTCGAATTGAATAAAACAAAAACCTTAATACACAGGCCAAGAGAGGATACAAATTCCTTTTCTAAGAGAAAAATTTAAGTGCACAGGAAAATCAATGTGCGAATTGGAGACGAGTCTCTCTGAGGGAAGCAATATGAGCTTTCATTAAAAAAAGTGAAGAGATTTGAGCAGAGAAATTTTACAAAAATAATTTCAATCATGCGGGCAAAATAAATTTACAAAAATAATGCATAAAGAAAGTATAGCAAAAAGACTAAACTAAAAGCATGGAGTAATTATTTGTAGTAGCACAAAGAACAGGAAACTGATATCACAGGGAAAGGGGCAGGAGTTGTCCTTAAAGCAGAACAGGATCAAAGTCAGCAGAGGTCTGAAGCATTATGTCCAATTAATAAGATTCATTCGAGCATGAGTGACTGGCAAATGCACCTGAAGGGGGATTGAATTGTCACATGAACCTCAACGGAATTATTATCCAGCTGCAGAAGACTGTCAAAAAATTGTCAGGTTCAACTCAGTTATGATAACCATGAACTCAAAATATGGTTTTGACCCAAAATTTTGCCAGCAAAACAGAAGTTATATTCTGATACTTAATTTTTTAAACAATCAATAAAATTTTAAAAAAGAATCTAACCCCACCATTCTCCTTGCAGGAGAAGAAAATAAATTTATAACTTTCATCTCTACATTTCATTGAAATAACCAGGTCAACTAACAATGCTAAGAAATGAAAAAGTAAAAGACTGCAATAAAAATATTGCAATATTAGTCCAGAAACATTTTTTAAATACTTGAGATAACCTGTGCACAGAGAATATAACCAAAACACGTATCCTTACATGCCTCTTAGTTCTAGAAAAGTCCCCCTTTAATCTGCAGAAAGCTGTCTTTATACAAAAAGAAAAGTGCTATTGAGTGCTGGTTTAAGAACCAGCTTTGTGCTGATGCCAGTTGAATTCCTGACAAGGAGAGCCTCTCCTGTGATTTCAGAAAACCTTGCTGAGGAAGCTCTGAGCATCCTTCACTTGGTCCCTGGTGGGAAACAGAAAAATATTTGGCTTCAGCTCAGTCTGAAGAAGGAAGGAGAAGTCTCTCTATGCCTTTAGTTTCTATTAAAGCTAGTAAACTTAAAAGGTGGAATGGGCTTTTTCCTTCTAAGCAACTGAGCAGAGGACTGCTGAAGGTTATTATTTCCCTACATAGGTCATATACTACATTTATCCATAAATAACTACAGAATGTACTAACAACTTGAAACTCTGAGGAAAGTTGTAATAGATTTTTCTTTTTAATTAAAAAAACCAAAATAGCTAACATAGTTTACACATTAGAGGTAGAGCGCTTGTAAGTGTATAATATGTATTTAACTCTGCATGTAGTTCAGTCAATGATTTTGAAAGTCCCTCCCAAAACCAGGAAAAAGATTTATGACATTTGGGAACCAATCCAATTTCCACTGCACTCCTTATTATTTCAAGGAAAAGCAAATGGTTTCTCAGGGGAGGCATAAAGCAACACAATTAAAATTGTATAGACCAGCTCATGCAGGGCAATGAAGACAGATCTATGCAGGACCAACTGCTCTGCTCAGAAAACCCAGAGTAAATTCACTTTACTACCGGTCACACCATTATTTCTCTAAATGCTCACCAGTTTAACAAGCAACAGAAGAAGACAGCCCAATGCCAGATAAGTATTCTTCTAAGGGAAAAAAATTAAACCAAAATGGAACTAAACTACATTAACAAAAAACAAAACAACAAAAACCAATGACAAAACCCAAAGGTTTGGCAATCCACATGGACTTCACACATGGTCTGCATATTGATACAGAAACATACCTGACAGAGACACCCACTTTACACTTCAACTCTTTTTACATGCAAGAAGAAACATACCAAACACCACAGCTTATAGCAAATGTTAGCAATAATCATTCAGTGAGGTTTTGATGACAGAACTGTAGAGTGGAGAAAATGTAAGCAGTGCCTAATGTGTCTACAAGAGCTCTCCATGGGACCAGCAAATCCAGAGGGTGCTGTACTTCCTTCTCGCTGCAATCAGCACAGTTACAGGTGACACCTGAGAATAATCCAGGCAAAACAGCAGGGTTCTACATGGTGTTCCTCCAAGAGCACAGATGCACTGAGAGAATCCCTCGGAGGACAGTGTTGCAAGGAGCATTTCTGGGGATGAGAAGTGCTGATCTGTTTCTCATGACCTGCAGCATGGGTGACGGTGTGTGCCCTCTCCATATGCCCTTGCTCATCAGCACTGCTGAGTGACATTTTAAACTAAACAAAACCAGAAGGATCTCCAGCTGCTGAGAGGACCTGACACAAGCTTCTTGTGCAAAGCACTGTTCCGGAGAGATAATCATTCAATGCTGAAATGCTGCAGGAACCATGACCCCTTGGCTCTCGTGCAGAAGCTGCACAATAATTCCCATCCTTCACCTGCTCCTACTGATTTTCCTCCAATTCTAAATCGAGTGCTTGCCCTCCAGAAGACTCTCAGAATCAAAAGCTGTGGAGCCAGGCTGCCGTGTTTTGCTGAGGTTGTTCAGCTGACAGCTTGCATTCTTACCAAGGACAGAGGCACAAAACTTTAAGGTACCTTGCAAGTGCAATGTAGCTGCTTCACCTGCTTTGATCTTGCTGCTCTGTGTTTGCAGGTGAGCGATGGCATGCACAGCAGGAAAGGAGGAGATACTGCCTCTAAACACATCAGGATCAACAGTACAACATGAGCCAGTGGCAAATCTCATCTCCTGAAAAACTGATGCTGTTGTTTAGTGCTCATAACACAGGTCGCACCCCCCAGACCTGGTCTTGACTCTCCATCAGTTTTTATGTGATCTTTGGTGCAATTTTGCGGCCTAAGAAAGGGTTTAGAAACACCAGCAGGTGAGATCCTCCACAAAGGCTGCTTTTCAGCTAGGAAGGGGAAAGATTAGGGTTAAAGCAGATTGGCAGGGATCCTTAAATCCATTCTCCCTGTGCCTCAGAAGTGGCTAGATAGTGATGAGGAAACAATCTCTTCTTTTGACTGTTTAACCAACACATGGCTGGAATAAAGCTATTAATGGACTGCAGGAATCACAAAGGAGCCAGTGAATAAAAGTATGTGGTTTATACACAATGTTTTCTTTGTAACTTAGTCCCATGTCTTTCCTGGGATATGAACAGCCAGGTTCATACTGGCTCTTGTTCCTCTAGAAAATTAAATACAGGACAAATTTTGCTGTGTTCTTTATATTTGCAGTCATTACCCTTTTAAATTAGAGGAAGGAGTACTTGAAAGAACACACTCTTAAATTCTTTTCCTATAGTTCAACTTTGTTTTCCTTTTCTCTTCATAGTTTGCAACAGCCTCTTAGGAGCTTAAAAACAAACATTGCTTCATTCTCCTTCCAAATGTGTCGTCTTCTATTTGTCAAACACTAATTCCCTGCACCCCTTGTGTTACCAATTAAGCTTAAAATTAACATGCGAGTAAACAACTAGAACCTCGTTTGTGCATCTGCATCATCAGAGATGACAGGAAAAGAAATGTTATGTCGAGTCCCTATCCTCACAGCACGTCTCCTGGAGCACAGTGATAGCAAAACCAGTGAAGTTTCAAGCCTTGCTATTCCACAGGGCTACCATAAAAAAAAACACTGGATCTTCAAGGTAACTTTCACCGATCCTCAGACGAAGGGAAAGGAGAAAGGCTTTGGCGTGGAAAAGTCCACAAAAAGTTACCAAAATTTCCATCCGGCATTTGCTTCTTCTGAATTCCCACTCCTCTGTTGACATATAAAAACATTTACTCAAAAGCAATGGGCACAGCAGGTGACAGGCAACCACACAGGGAAGGTGCAGCTTGAAGCATTATAGAAAAAGAAGGAGGTTTTAATGGTGACAGAAAAACAGGCTGTCACACCCTTTTGTGCATCACAGCTAATGAACTGCAGTCATATAAGGAAGTGAGATTATTTCATGTCCATACATTAGGTT
Source organism: Climacteris rufus (assembly GCA_013398175.1). Taxonomy (NCBI): domain Eukaryota; kingdom Metazoa; phylum Chordata; class Aves; order Passeriformes; family Climacteridae; genus Climacteris; species Climacteris rufus. The sequence continues at coordinate 55,284 of VZRZ01006287.1, read as the reverse complement.
TAAGGTTATAAATTTTCTCCTCCTCTATATGTCATTTTTCTACAGGTTGACAGGTGAGTGCTGAGTGCATTTTCTTTCCACTTTCCAGAAACTTAGCAAATTGGACAAAGCCTCAAACAGAAAAATCAAGACTGATGTAATACGATCTTACTTACTTGTAAATTTCTTTTAAAATACATAAATACATATAAAACTGCAAGCTCTAGTCTGACTGACCTGTATTGGGCATATTGAAACCCTACTGACAGCAAACTCACCAATTCTTTGAAGGACACCTGTGTTTGGAGAGCACAGAAAATTCCTTTTACTCACTGAAGGAAGGGTTAATTCCACCCCAATGGAACCATCTGGAAGTCGCAAGAACAAGGCAGATGTCTAAACTTCCTCCACTTATGTGGAGGACGTGTAGCCATGTTCCACCAACACCTCATGTATTTTTAGGAGGAGGAGGCTCATGGGAAGTTCTCAGGGCTTGTGACACTGCTGGTGTCTGAAATACAAAACAGATATAAACCTGACCTGGAGGTCTCCTTTCTCCCTGTGATAATGACTTCCTCTCACTAATTCTAAGAGGAGCACTGACAATGGCTGTCATTACATGCATGAAGGGAGCATTAACACAACTGAAATGCTAATGGCTCTGGACAACTTGCAAGAAGGTATTTTCTACCTGTAAGCACAAAAAAAACCCAACCATATCGACTCTTTATTGTCTCAGCCTGACCACAGGAGAGACCATGAGCTGTTTTGATCCTCAGATGCCATTGTCCTCCACACCTACACACAGCCTATGCATACAAAAATAAAACAAACCACCTTTGGTTTTATTAGGAAGAGACGTACAGGAGGCACTACCCACCATGGATAACAGTGAGGGAGTTAATGCCATGAGTTACATAATGCCTCTGATTAGAAGTCTATTTCAATCCACAGATGTCTGAGACCAATCCCATTGACATTTCTGTTCCTACCTTCTTCCACTGTCATATTCTGATTTCACTGGGACTTCTCCACAGAGCAGAGCACCGGGGCAGTGCTTCACAACAGTGGCATTTCTGGAATTAATAATCTTTTATTAACAAAGTGAGAGACATGTGACCTGTGGTAAGTATGTTTTGTATTTCTGAATCTTTCCATAATTATAGCAGTTAACTAGAGAAGTATGAAAAGGCCCAATATTTTAAATGCAAATATTTTTCCCATTTTGAATTTAACTCTTGATTTTTTTCCTTAAGTTTTGACATTCACAGGTTTGGGTGTCTCTCAAAACAAATTTCACATCAGATTCTTCTCCCTCTCCATTGCAGTGACATCCCATGAGAACAGTTATAACATCAGCTCTTATCTCCTCTGTCACCTGAACAGTTTTTTGACTTTATAGAAGATACTCCTGCATCAAGCTGAATAGTGTTTGCCTTAAGCCTATCCCCTCAGTAATTCATGTTGGTTTTTTAACTTAATACATGCTTAGAAAAGCTCTAAGAGCTGTTCTTTATGTATCAATTCACCAAACCACTTCAAGCTCATATTCTCAGGTGATTTATGCCTACTTTCTTATGTGGAGCCACTTCCTTCAGCTCAGAAGGTGGCTTAATGCCTGTCTGACTACCTAAGTGGCAATTTCATCTTTAATTAGAAAGTACTATTTCCACTTCTCCACATGCTTTGGAAATGAACTGTCTGTAATATTTCCTCTGTACAGAACTGATCAGAAAGAAAATTTGGCAAGGGTTCAGCCATTTCCTGCAGTTCACACCAGAGGCTAGGAGTGGAAAACACAGATGTTAGTAGAGTTGGATGCCTGAAGAGATAAATTCAGCTCTCATTCTACCAAATTCAGGATGACAAGGACAGGGAAGTACTGTTATCAGCTAGGCAAAGCTGGGATTTGAACCTATTTCTGCCAGAGTACAAGCTGACAAGCTCCACCCAGCCTCTAGAGGTAGTAAATACACATGCACACTGCTGTGTCCTTATATCTATGCAGAGTGCAGAATTTACCATAAAAAGTGGCTCAAATACCACCATTTTCCTTTTTTCTTCTTAAAAACTGAATGCCACTTAAATATTTAAATTTCTATACCAAGAAGTACATTTTCTAAGGGTTGCAGTCACCCTGAGCAGGGGATGAAAGCTACGACAAATGCAGCTTCCCTGTCATCACCTCATTATGTACCTCAGTATCAGCCCGTCTGCGACAGTATTCAGCCTGTGCTTCCAAAGTGCACAACAGGGTTGAGGACAGCTGGGTTTGACAGCAGAGATGCTGAGGAGCAGCCCAGGGGAAGGTGTGGTGAGAAGGAGTGATAGCAGCATCTGACAGATGGACAGCATCTCCAAGATGGGGATGTTGGGGGAGACAATGCCCCATGTAAAAGACTGGAAAGGGAAAAGGGCTCTAAATGGGTTTCTGAGGGAAGACTCAACCTTGCCACCTGCTGAAAGCTACAGAAAGTCAAAGCAGACAACTCTGAGAACTGAGGTTCACAAGTTCAACTGGAGGCACAAGGCCATTTGTGAGGAGTCCAGTGGTCATAGCTGAAATTACTTAGTTCAGGGATTCTGGTGTTGTTTTAGTTTGATTTGGAGAGAGTGGCTGGGTCAGCCTTGTGTCTCACAGAGAAAAGGGATTTCTGAAAGTAGAATGAGATGTTTAAGGCAGAATGAAGCAGGACGCAGACATGTTGGAGCAAATACAGAGGAGGGAAAGAAGAGGATCAGAAGGCTGGGACATCTCTTCTGTAAGGAAAGGCTGAGAGAATTGGGGTTGTTCAGCCTGGAGGAGAGAAGACTTTGGGGACACCTTATAGCACCTTCCAGTAACTAAAAGGGACTACATGAAAAATAGATACAAACCATTTAGCAGGGCCTGGTATGATAGCATAATGGGTAATGGTTTTAAATTAAAAGATAGATTCAGGCTAAAAATAAGGAAGATTTTTTACGATAAGAGTGGTGAAACACTGGCACAGGTTGCCCAGAGATGTGTGGATGCCCCATCCCTGGAAACATCCAAGGTCAGGTTGGATGGGGCTCCCCATCCACTTGAAGATAACCCTGCTCATTGCAGGGAAGTTGGGCTAAATGAGCTTTAAAAGTCCCTTCCAAACCAAACTGTTCTATGATTCTGTGAATTTCACACTAGAAGTATGGAACACATTTTGAATGGGGGAGTATAAAATACAGTAAAATGATGAACTCTCCATCTCAAGGGACAGCTGAACAACAACTGAGTGATGTGCCAGAAGCTGTTAACAAAAGAAAATCAGCCCAAAGCATGAATATGGTACAGAAATTTCTGAGTAAGGCCATCTTCTGACCATGCAGAGAAGGACGCAGCAGGCAGAGAGAGCACTGAGGCAACAACCCGTCACATTTTCTTATCTAGTGGAAATACAAGACTGGAGATGTCACACAATCCCTCACGTGTGAACACCATGAGTTCCCCTTGCATCACCTCTTGTTCAACTGATCAAGCAGGCACATAAGCAGCACTCTCTGAAAATGAGATGTAACAACACACAAGCCTCCAAATTTACTGAAAAGGGAATCATGCTGCTCCTCTAACAGTCTCCAGTAGGGAATTGTCATTCCGTTATTTTTGCTTACTAAATTAATCATTCAGCCTTACAAGTATGCAAACCAAAGGAGTATTGATCTGAGAATCCATTGTGATGTGTTGACACAGAATGCTGTTACTGGGGGTCTCCATGGAGCTCTCCAGGCAGACCCAGCCTCTCCACCTGCTCAAGGCAGCTCTCCCTGCCCTACCCCAGTGAGCTGCCTGCTGTGGTAAATTCAGACTCAGAGCTGGTGCCCATCTCTAATGCATGGATGAAAACGCTTTATTGCCTATTTATGCAAAAATATAAAATTGTAATAATATATATGTGATAATATATAATATATATAATATTGTATACACATAATATATATAATATAATACTGTGTTATTTTTAATTTTTTTTCCATTTTAACCAAATACTCTGAAAATTTGGGTTGAAGTATCTGTGTCCTCTGTAGTGTCCCAGGATGGACACTGACAAATTAAATGAGACAGAGCTGGAATACAAGTTGTCCATTCACCTAACATTTGTTTTCCATCCTATTTATCTCAACATCACAATGACAGAAGAAACTCACTCCCATGGACAGAAAAAAAGAAGAAAAAGAAAAGGAAGGAAAGGAAGGAAAAACTGTGTTCTTTATGATCCCCAAGTCTCTTCACAGTTAACATAAGCACAAAAGCACTTTTGTTCCTATTCATAAGCCACCTCCCCCTGTACTGTTCTAACAAAAGCAGTTCCAATTATATTACATATCAAGAATGCAAAATGAACCTACCTTTTATATTGCAGCACACCATTTTCCATAGGATAACTATATCTCACAGTGCCTTAAGTTTTGCTAATAGATGTGGTTGTTTTACTAATCCAATCTGGCCAAAAATGGCACTTACATATTTCACTGTTAGTTCAATGGCTCGTGGCAGAAGAGCTGGGACATAATTCTGCTTTTGTATGGGAATTTAGTCCTCTTTTGGAAAGATTAATCAGTTTGTAAGATTCTTTCCTTTTGCCCATAAAAGTGAGACTCTTCTTTAAGAGCTTTTAGCTTTACAAAAAGTTGTTGATTAGCTGGCTTAAGATCTCAGCACCTCTGTTATTGCCTATTCCATCACCCACACTCACATCAGCTTTACCCCAGCTGCCCTCCACCTTTTCTGTAGCCTCTCTGGCCACTCTCCATTACCTTCCCAGCAGGCCCATATTTCATAATGGTCCGGGGAAGCAGGACTGGTTGAGTGACATACAACAAGTCACGGTCTTGAACACTGCAGAGAGAGGTCTGTAAATCTCCTCTCCTAGTTCATCCAAGAGTAGAATCCAGGTATTCTTCTCTAATACATCAAGTCCAGACCTTCCACCTTTTTCTTTAAAGGTCCTATATAAATCTGCCTACAAAGACATCTCTTTCCCTACTGTTTCTTTCACATCCCTACACTCCACCCGATTTGTAACCATCCCAGATTTCTCCTTAGCGCCTGCAGCTTCACTGATCTGACCCTGCTATGTTCAGAAAACCTTTTGCTCACATTTGCGACCTTACTAGTTTATTTTCCCCCTCCTTTGTTGTCTTTGCATGGAGATTACCAAGATTTCCATCTTTTCCCCATCTGAGTTGATCTTGATCCTGGCTTTGAGAGGACAATTTAAATACACATGAGCTCCCACAATTCCCAGTTCTGAATAGGCAACCCACATCCTGAAGCAAACATGATACCATTCTACTTAATCTGATCGGTGGATGGGGGAGTGAAGCCAAATCACTGTCACTTCACATTTTTCCAGGCTAGGAGTATGTTAGCTGACTTTGAGATGGGCTGTCATTTAATCTCCGGGGTAATTCATATGTTTTTGAAAACCTTGTGTAGACTTGGATACAAAAGTAAACTTAGTTGTAATGTTGTGAGAAATCACAAGTGGGTTTGAAGCCTCAGCAGCATATAATACCTGAGGCAAAGAGAATCTTAATTCTTGTCCAATAATGTCTTTAATGTATCTTATTTGGTGGGAAGTTGGTGGTAGTAGACCTGTGTGTGCACACATGTGCTTTACACAAGGGTGGTTAATTATATATACTGCTCTGCCAGTTTGGGGATTTCCAGCAGAATATCTGATATCTGCTGCATGGGCACACAAATTCACAAGAACTGTGCAATAGGTACAAAGAGGAGGGAGAAAAAAACATTTTATGGAAAGAGTCACATCTGGAACATCCTGTGTCAAGGTGAAGGGGCAGTTTGAGTGAGCAAAATATGGCTGTGCAGCAGAAAGCTACAAGATGCTTTCCAGAAAAAAATGGCCCTTATTTTAATTTCCATGTGTAACAAGTAATTATTCTCTCCTTGTTAGTATTTTCTGGGTAATAAATAACCTGTATTGTTCTTGTGTTGTGCAATGTGTTCTCACAGAGGCTTGGTGCCTCAATAGCATACCACTATTAAGAATAAATAGCAAAGAAATGTTTGGGCAAGGCCTAAAAACTTTTGGAGGGAACTGACCCAACTATATCCAAAGGAACTTTGCCAAGTAGTTCCCTGTACAACTTAGTGGAACAGTTTTATAATGAAATAGCTCTGTAATTGATTAACAACTTTTAGCAGCAACAACAGTAAGCAGAGGTCTGGGTTGCTTGTCTTGCTAGAACTGTTAAAGCAGGAGGGTTTTTTGAGGGGTGGGGCCTGTAGCAGAGTTCTTTGCCACCAGCTGTTGCTACAATTTCTATTTCACCCAGCAGCCAGGTAAAGCTGTGATTTGTGACCAACAGCTGTGCTGAAAAAGCTTTGCAGTGTGGTTGTGTAGCACATGTGACACTGCTACTGTGCTGCTCAAGGGAAAGGATTAAGCTGTGGCAGTAGAAACATCTCTTTCCCAGTATAAGTTGCCTGCAAATACTCATCAATCTGACTACCTTGGCCGACAACCACCAACCTTCAGGTCTTAGTCTTCTGAAAAATCAACAAGACATTGGTTTTGGATTATCTGTGTAACGTCAAAAACAGGTCTGGTCTCTTCTGTTGCTTGTCACTTTTGACAGAATTACTTCTATTTTCTTTTCTTAAGTTTCTCCTAACTCTATGGTTTTATATAAAACCAATAAAAATGAATCACCAGAGCACTGGGAAGCCATCCCCACCTGAATTGTTATGGCATCCAGGTTGCTTCCAGGCTTCTTCTTACATCTGTGGAGGGAGTGACACTGATAAGCTCTCACAAAAATACTCTTGCTGGCTGTTATTAACCTGTTTTAACCTTGAGCCTAATCCTCCCTTTTCCTACATTCTTCTTCAGCAGACATTTCATTTATTTTCATTTTAAAATAATTAGAAATACCACCCAAAAAATGTTACCCACACAAAAATAAAAAGCCAGACAATGTCCTGCTGTTCACACTTTGCTGTGCTAATTCCCTGAGATACATCACTGGTATAATCAGATTTAAATTTTCAAAAACGGATCAGAGTAAGACCAGGAGTGATGAATGGTGGACTAAGCCTATATTATCATAAAAACAGATAAATAGAAGTGAAAATGGAAAATCAACCGTATTATGTATAAGCAGTAAAAACCTTTCCAAAGGATTAGCCGAACACTATTAACAATGATGCCAGGGAAACTACTTGATTGTGGATGCTCATGAATAGCTTTATAATTATGTTCTTCCTACCACTTTTTAATTATTTACTTTTACTGAAAAAAAACCTGAATACTGGAATCAAGACTGAAACTCTGTTGTGGCTAGTGCTGTTCATTCCTAGAGACAGAAGAGTTTCCTCCAACAATACTTTCTATGAAACCAAACCTCACAGAAGCAGATCTTTCACAAACCACAACCACCTTATATCTTTCAGGAAACTGAATTTAAATCAATGGTCACATTTCACAGCTGGGCTCTGGCACTGAAGTTTTGGGACATACAAAATGAGAAGAACAGAAAAGAACTGTAATATCACTGGTTTGTGATATAAAGGCTAAATAAGTGTAGGAACAAAAATAGGTGAAAATGAAGTAAAAAAATTCTAAGAAGTTGATCATTTCAGGGGGGTTCAGTAAAATTATGATAAAAGGTATGATGTTTTTAAAGTCCATTTACATTAAGATTTCTGGTAGATTTTGAAATGCATCTTTCCTCCTGCTCTAGTCACAGAATACTGCAGAATAAACCTATGTGACAAAAAGAAATAAACATCTCCCTGGCTCAACTCGGCGAGATGACAATAATTCAACAAAGGAAAAGCAACATTTCAGTGCTCAATACTAATTTTTTATTGATTCAAAATTATGTTTAAAACAACATGTAATTAACTTCGGTTCTGTCCCTTTCAATGACATTATAGACAACCACTAGAAAACAGGCCAGAAAGAAGATCCTTGCCCTGGCTGGGGAGAGTGACAGGATCCAGGGCAGCAACTTTCTGCCATCACCCATTTCAATCTCCCTTTTGCAGACCCCTTGGCAAAGCTGAGCTGCGAGTTCAGCTCAGCTTGTGTTTATGTGCTCTGAACTATTTAACATCCTCAATAAACCCCGTGGCTGGGAGTTCATCATTTTATGCACTGAGAGCTCCATTAGCAGCAGCTGTAAGTGACACTTTACATTACCCAGCTGCTTGCAGGTGTAGTTTTTGCCAGAGGATTCTTATTTGGAGAAGAGTGCACTAAGAGGCATTAATTACATTTCTCTCTTGGTTTTATATACACTGATTTATTTCCATTAGCTTTCTAAACTCTGAGGCAAATCTTGCATTCTTGGACATAGAGATTTATTTGCTGTATTTATGCAGAGCAGGACAGAATTATTAGCCCAGTTTTGATGGCTACTCCTACATAAAGCAAGCTTCTGATTTTATGAGTAGTAGCAACGACATCAAGACTATTCTCATGTCTAGGTAGCAAATATTATTTGTAAGGTTAGACTGTAAACCCCTGTAACAGCTGGATTTTGGTTCCCTCTTGAAAAGCTTTCTTCACTGCCTGCAATGGTGATGTAACCAGACAAGGCATCCCAAGGTATCCTCAACACAACCTCCTTCTTCTGCTGAAGGTCACTCACTCTCTCCCAGCTCAGTCTCCAGGAGAGTACTTGGGAATACATGACAGTAAAAGACTTTTTTGTATGAGTGAAGACAGGCTTTGCAAACCACTACAATTTTATAATATTTGTTTTGATATAAAACATGCAAATGACATCCTGCATTGAAAAGAATTAGATGTATGTTATGTAAGCTTTCTAGCACTTTCCATGTTTATCTTGGAATACATCTAACATTCACTTATCCAGACTCTAAAATTGGGAATTTATTTGGAAGAAGAGGTTCTGGCCTTTCAGACATTCTGCTATTATTTTATTTGAAATTATAAATTGTCATGGGGATTTTGTGGGTTTGTACTTCATTTGCTTTGATTCAGTACATAGAAAGCGACTCAAGCAGATCTATGTCTAAGCTACGTCCCAGCTGAGGATTTGCCATGTCTTAATTATCCCAAGAAATGGTGAACCAAGTGCTCCTCAAAGACCGCCAGTGATGGAAATCATACATCTCCCATACAGCTCTAAAGCTTTTCCAAAATTTTTTTTCTTAACTTCAATGTAATTCTGACCTGAATATCTCTTTCCAAGGGCTAAGCTCACTAATACTGGTCTGACTCCCAGAGCACTACAAAATTCACATTCTCTATTTTCAGTCTGTTGAAGACTTAAGTCACATTTTCTAGGCCTCTCCTTCTGGAGTTCATTTTTCAGGATCTCTACAACTGCTCAGCATTTTCTTTAAATGTCTCACTGATGTGTGTCTGTAGCACTCAGCTGAGTTCTTACCATTCCCAGCTACAATGTTTATGGACCTCCAGTCTCTCCAAAATAAACATCTGTACATACATCTCCATCCCTACATAGGGGTTTACAATTGCATAGTACACCAAGAGTCATAAAGATGTCATAAAAAGACAATGCATAAAATTAGACTTTCCTACTTTCCCCGAGATGTTCTGAAAAACTTTCCCTCTAGGATGCCACAAATTAGTTTTCATTAAACATTGACATCTAGATAACCTCCCCCCAAAAAATTAATATATTCAATTTTTCTGTTACAAATTTGCAAACAATGTCTTTACTAGCTTGGTTTGTAAATATGTGAAAAAACAACATACTTTTGAGGAAAGCTGTCTAAAGACCCCATCCTCTTGCCAAGTCTGCATCTCTCACATGAGTCTGTGTAGAACAAGAGTTTCTGCTGCAACCACAAAACAGACACTTCTATTCCCACTCCCTCCAACTCTGCCAGAATTATAACACAGGCCAAAATCTCTATTGGGATCTGGGCTGTCTTTTTCATTTAGGGTTACACTGGAGACTGTAATCTCAATGTTTTGCTACCATAATTAGGTTAGTCAGAAGCACAAAATGAAGTCATACTTCTGGCTGACCAAATTAAGCTTGGCAGTACAGTCAGTCCTATAACTATCACAGAATCATAGAAGGTTTGTGTTGGAAGGGACCCAAAAGATCATCTAGTTCCACCCCCTTTGCCGTGGGCAGGGACACCTTCCATGAGAGCAAGTCACTCAAAGCTCCATCCAACCTGGCCTTGAACCTTTCCAGGGATGGGGCAGCCACAACTTTGCTGGGCAACCTGTGCCAGTGTCTCACCATGATCTGAATAAAGGACTTCTTCCTAACACCTTCTCTAAATCTCTTCTTTTTAGTTTAAAACTATTCCCCCTTGTCCTATCACTGTCTGACATGCAGAAAGTGTCTTGGTGTAAGACATCAGGATGAAACCCTCTCACCAGGAGATTTGACAACTCTGTAATACCTTTGTATTCCTTTGTTGCACTGGTCAGTGGTTTCTAAAGCTTAAATTTAAACTTCCAGCCTTCATAGCTGCAAAATAGATGACAAGAATTACTGATTCAGTCTTTAAAGACCTTCAGTGACTGTTCCTGGCTGATCACCTGCTTTTCCACTAGGTTATGATGCATTGCTACTGGATGCAATTTGTAGTGCAGTTTTACAAACCCACCTTGGTGAAGAGAGAAATGTAGAACTGAAATAAACTGAGAGCAATCAAAAGGGCAAGTCAGACCACAAAGAAAGTAAGTGGCAGTATAATGTATTTGACAAGCAGAAATATCAAAGCTAATAAGAGGCAGCAAAGCACAGGAAGTTATGTTTGATTTTGAGTCGTTTATAAGAAGCCATTCAACTGCCTGTCACCATATTAGCATATTTAAATAGTTCTAATCTAGTTTCACCACTGTGATTAAAATTGCTGACAAGGATGGATAATAATGATGAGCAGAATCAAACAGCAAAGAGTGAGAGTGTAAATGGGTTTATAGTGGTATTAGGACCAGCAGCATACAAGAGCAAAACCAGATCCCAAAGGGAAAACTCAGTAGGCAAAATTACAAGAAGTGACCATGTTTCAAAACTTTCTTGCCTTTTTTCATTTTAATTCACTCTTTGAATTAGATCTTAGGTGAAGTGGGTGTCAAAGGGGGTGGAAGATACATGCATCATTCAAAAGGCACAAAGGAAGTATTAGTTCTCAAGTAATTTGCTCAGAGGCAGCAATTCTGATATGTCCTGTACCGTCAGATCTGTTCATGGGCACAGTTGGTTGGCACATCACTGGTCCTGTCAAAAATAACTGAAGAGGATGACAAATAGTCAGAAACATCACAAGCCTGAAAACTCATGAGACCTTTCTGAAATCATTTTTTGCTTTAGCATTCTAATTTAAGAATTTCTTAACTGGGAATCTAGGAGAGCATTTTATTTGATAATCGAGAAACACTGCAAGCAAGGTTTCAAAGAAAAGCACTGATGGCTCTTGAAGAAATTGAAAGACCTGGAAAGTACCTCCTTTCTGCATGCCCCAAAGTAATTCAAGCAAGAATTAATTTCAATCCTTGAGCAGAGCAGTAGCAGCAAACTCATTTCCATATTAAGAAACAATTGATGTGATGTTGAAGAATATTCACAATGTTGAGGAAGTTCCTCTGTATTCCCCAATGTCTGCAAAAGCTTATTTTGAGCTGCTGGGTTTCTGCAATCCCTCCTCACTGCAGTTTGGAGATGGGGCAGCTGCTGTTTCTGGAATCCCAGAATAACAGAGGACAGCAGTGTGGTTTTCCTGAAGGACTCCTTCCCTTCCCTTCAGGTACGACTGCCTTGGGCACTGCACACTCAGAGTGAGCTGACATCTGTCCCAGAGTCTTCTCCAAATGCCCATCTCCATTTTTTAATCATTTAAGCACCCCAGAACATTTCAGATCCCCACACACAAAGAAGATCTGCATCTTTAGGCCTTCAAAAAAACATTAAGAACCTGCTCTCTTCTAACGTTAAGCCAATGTATATACAGTGCTTTGTGCTATATACGGGAATTAAGCTCATGTACTAAATATCAGGCTACCACCCAGGTGACCATTTCTTTCCTTTGCAGGGACTAAAAGCCTCCAGTAGGCTGACAAAATCAGCATCTCTTTGTTCCTACCAAGAGATGTTACAGGGCAATGTCCCCACACTTAGATGCTGCCGTAGGGTTCACTTCCTTTTCCCCATGGACAATAATTAGGAGCTGTGAGCATGTGGACCACATCCAGCATCTGCTCCTGTCCCCCATCCCTCCCCCAACCCCCCGTAGATTGTGGCTTTGTCTGTTTTTATAGAAGTAGCAAAACTGCTTGAAAGCCTGCAAAAGCTCAGCAGGAGGGTAAAACAAGCAGAGAGAAACCAACTGGTGTGTAATCAGAGACAGGAGAAATACATAAGAAAGAGACCCCTCTTATTCCTACAGATCCATCTCCATTTGTATCCTTTTCACCTAAGCTTTTTCCATTGAAAATGACAGAAGGCAATATGTCACTGAGAACAGAGATGACAATTGCAAATGGTAGGTGTTTTCATTAGAAATTGCCAACACAAATTCTGATATCTGTCTCCCATGGAGGCCTTCGGGAAAAAAAATTATGCCTTGGAGGTTTTTTGAAAAGCTGGAATATTGCAATAAAATATAATGCAGTACAATGCTATATAAAATTTATGGGGCACCTTTTATGAGAACATCCCAAGGGGCTTCATATAATAGCTATAAAACAGTAAAACACATCAGGGCACAGATTTAATTTTTAAAATGGCAGAACATATATTAATGATTTACCACTGTTACTCCTCATTTGAGGTCTAAGAACACTAATAAAATGGTTCTATCAAAAGTTAATTTAGGTGAAAAGCTTTTAATGTCTGAATATGGTACACATTTTACTAAGTTCAATTGATTGATTAAAACCACACCACAGCAAAAACAAATACGATGTGTTTCATTCAGAAAGGGTTTCTGAATTATTAGTCACTGGAATTTTCTCACTGTTCCCTCAGGTTGCGCAGGTCTACCCCTCCCAAACTAGCAAAGGCACATTTGAGAGAAGTTAGCTGAGCAGAATACTGTGCTTATGCTGAGATAGTCATCCTTGTACCATCCCACCTGTCAAAAAGCTTCTACAAAAGACAGTATATAGAGAGGAAGGAGAGTCCTAGGAAAAAACAGCAAGTAAGCAAAGCAAAGGAACATAAATGATCAACAGTATTAGAAATGTCTTGGCTCCCTTTCACACCTCTCCTCTGGCATTGCTATAACAGAATTCTATGTCCCATCACCACCTGCACCACCTTATTTATTAAAAGTTGACAAAGGCTGCACAGTCCAGAGCTTTCCCTGAACTCCCATGAGTTAATAGCTACAGACTGATTTCTGTTCAATCTAAGTTTAATTTCTTTTCAATGAGAACTGGAACCAGATTGGACTGCAGCTTTGCAAATGAGTTGTTTGAAGAAAGATAAGCCAAGCACGGTGTAACCCACAATTAATACACTGAATAAGTTATGAACTGACCTCAGGGAATACAAAGTAAAAGAATGGTGTCTGTGTTTCAGCTCTTTGATAATGAAAAAGAGGTCAAAGCTGGAAAAAAAAAAATCAAAGTCATAGACCAAAGTGGGAACATCAAATCAGATGGGGAAGGAACAACTAAATGTTTTAGAGATTGTGAAAGCTCAGTCACTGTATTTATCTGCTGCTGTACACTTGACTTTAACACTAAAGTGATCACCAGCCCATATATGTCAAAGAACATCTGAGGAATCTACAAACACACAGGGTCTTGAAATAGCAAAAAGCAGCCTGGGCAGTCTGCTGGACTAGTTGTGTTGGCAATCCGCCTATGGGAGGTCACGTTGAAGAAATAGAGGTCTTGTTTTGTTCTAGACTCCAAGGTCCTTAGTCCCACACTGGAAATGAGCTGAAGGACCACCACAAGACAGTGTCTGGGAAACAAGCTGGATCCTTGGGGCAGCTGTCTAGGGACAGGGAAAGTCCTTTGCCATGGACAAAGACCATATTTATGTGAGACGCATCCAGTGACATGGAAGATCAACACAAAATACAAACCCACATCCTTGAACTTGACCTGCCCTTTGACAGTGTATCTGGGAAAACTGGGCTACAGAGATGCCTTCAGCAGAGCATCTGCTGAAACTGCACAGGTTCAGCTGGAGGATGTGAGTGACAGCATTCCCACCTGAACACCCCCAGTGCACACATTGCTGTGGGTGAGAACAAACCTAACACAACCACCAGGCACACCCACTGGTGTGGAGAAGGCCTCTTATAGCCCTAACTCCTGGTACGTGGGAGGCAGAACCAGGAGCAGGATGGGTTTTTATCCTTGGAAGGGTAATTCACAGTGATCTTCTGACCCTGCTCATGCTCTTCCTGCCACCTCTGCACTGCCTTCAGAAAGAGGACATACAGGCACACACTTATATCCTCTGTCTGCAGCATCCATAGAGTGGTAACTTTGTCTTCTTGTCTGTGAACCACTGTAACAGTGAAGTGAGCATCTGGATTCCTCATCTTTCCCTCCAAACACTCTGGAAGCAAGCACCAGATGAAGCCTGGTCTTGTGCAAAGGCAGATCAGGGGTAGCTCTACAGTAAAGTAGACAAACCAGCCAGCCGGCCATCCCCTGAACCATATTAGAATCTGTCCTTTTCTCTGGATGAAGCTGAAGAACCTTACATCCTCCATATTAGCTAACCAAAAAATCTTCTGATCCCAAAACTTTATGGGTATTTGGCAATAGAGAGGCAAGTTCATTCCCCAAGGACACTCAAGTCCCTGTATGGAGGGACTGGGATCCCCACAAGGGCTGAGTGCTCTGTATTGACAAAGCCAACAGAAGCAAACCTAGCCTGTAATAGAGCTTGTCAGCCAGGATATCACCCAGCAGGCTTAATTGCTCCAACTGATCTAAAAAGCTGTAAATTAACAAAATCTGTATGTTTTACAAAATTGGGTAAGTAATCAAAGCCTTGCAGTACTGAAATGATAAGCCCAAAGATACAGCATAGGAGAAAGCTCCTTATTGTTTAATCCTCAGTTCTCAAGCAAGCCAAGCATAAAATCCTTTAATCAACTCTAATAACCTGGGATAATCTTCAAAATAATGACTGTGAGGAATAACATATGCCTGCATTCATTAAAGCCTGAGATTTTCAAAAAATGGATTTTCATTAGTAGCAGTGCTAAAGGTATTCTCACATGTTGCATTATGCATAACTTCCCACAAGTAAAAGAAAAAAAAAGAATATTTAAAACACCATTGATTACTCATTCTGACGATGTTAAAACCAGCTCCTCAGCAGAGTACAGCTATTTCCCATGTACGGGAACAAATGACATGTAAGTGTAACCATATCAAACACTGAAACATGATGCTCTTTGTCCTGAAAAAATCGTCCTAGATGTCAGAATTATTCATGGCTTATGAGAAGTTTTATTAAGAAGCCTTACTCTTGTCCTTGATTCATCAGAGGTTTTTTTAGCTGCTAAACAGTCTTTGAGGGCTTTGGGTTCATATGTATCAATCAACCCACAGCATTATTTATTTCTAGGAACTTCTGTCTACAAATATTTTCCAAAATTGAGAGTACACAAAGCTGAAACTTATTGTCACATGAAAGGTTTAAACGCCATTAAACAAAACAAACTGTCTTAATACAAACCATCTCAGAGTCTAACAAGAGTCATTTATGCCTCCTCTGCAACTGAGAGATGACAAATGATAGACAAGTCCTAACTCCTTGCCAATTTCTCTCTTCAGCAATTATATTTTGCCTTTCTACCATATTCGTTCAGATTTATTCCATTCTGAACAGTGACAAACAAGGGGAAAAAAAGATACTCAGAAGCTGGCAAAATTTACTTCATTTCATAATGTGAACAGATTTGTCTGTATTACAAACAAATGATCACAAAGATGTTTATTTTTCTGCTCACTCATCCATTGTGAAGTGATAATGTGGTATTTACACATTACACACAGAAATAAAGAGTTTTCAATCAAAGGCTTATATATGAATTTCACTAGCTGTCTGTATAAAGTGAGAAATCAGCTGTGCAATGGGAGTTTATTCCTCTTTTTCTTGACTAGATGTATGAAATGAAAGATAGGGCAACAAGAAGTGATTACTGTCAGCAGTATTCCTGTTCATCCTCATGTCATTCTGTTCATAAGCCAGTATGGCATTAGTAGGGAGAAGGGTCACTGCCTCTAAATAGTAATGCAAATAAAAGTCTCATTCACTCACACTGCAGAAAATCAGGCTGGAAGAAATCCAAGAAGGCATTAACTGCTCCACCCATCTACCTGCCCAAGGCATTCCTGATGAATATTTGTCAAACTTGCTCTCAAGTCAGCTCTGATGATGGAGTCTCTGCGGTTCAACTTGAAACTTCCTTGCTGAAGGTCAAGGCTTTTCCTTTTTTCATTTTCAAAATTAATTTAGAGTAGATATTCTCCTTTTTTCTTTAACTAGAGAAAATAGGGGTGGAAATAAGTAAAAAGAAAATTAAATAAGGAAGATAGTATGTTCTTATCAGCATTTGTTCTTCAGCTTGAACAAACCCAATTCTTTCACTATTTCTTTGAAAGTTCTGTTTCAAACTGTTCTCAGTGAGAGAATAGATCATCTCTGTCTTGAAGGACAGCACTAAAAATGGCACAATTCTCTGTCTAAGGCCATCCTTTTGCTACACAGAAGTAATTACATCACATGGCAGCCTGTGCTCCTGCTCACACATTCCCTGTGACACTAAGTACTTTGCAAAGCTTGCAATCATTCATCTCTGTCTAGTTTGCAGTTCTCTATAGCCTCTTCATCCCTCTCAGAATGTCCAGATAGTTTTCTTCTAATCCTATACTCAAATACTTGATTATTCCTACATAAGTGTAATCATTCCCTGTTAAAAATACTCTCATTTTTCAGGTCATACCTCCATTCTGTCAAGATCGTTTTGAATTATAGTCTGTGTCGTGCTGATGGGGATTCTCATCTCAGTATCCTCTCTGTTGTAAGGTCAGTAACAAAAACAGAGGTCACAACCAAACTCTGAGGAGAGCCCTGAAGGACTTCATTTTAAAGTGAAATGCTTGTGTTATGTTGTTCTGAGTACTAATCAGACTACAGCCATTTTCTCTAGACCACAATTCCCTAGTGTCCATCCCCATTCTACACCCATTGGGTACCTTATTTATCTCCAAGCACTCCCATGGGAAAAAAATTGCTAAGGGCTGCTAAAATTCCTTTGACAGAAAAACTTTACATGATCAATTTGAAAACTTCCTCTGCTGTTTTGCTCTCCTCCTCTGGGCTGTCATTTCACTCCTTTGTGCAAGGTGTTAATAGTGCTGTCTACCTGATGGCAAGTGAAGATCAGAATAAAGCAGTACAGAATAAAGCATTCGTCACTTTAGGCTTCTCCAAATCTTCTGTCTATTAAGTGTCAACGTTTGGACTTGTCCTAAGTAATGTGCCTTGATATTTCATCTCACTTCATGTCTTAACCTTTTTGATTAGGTCACTGAGAGCTCTCACAATGCCTTTATTCTCCTTCTTAGTAACCTGACCTAGTTTCTACTTTCTGTATCCTTTCCTCCTGTGTTTGAAGTCAATGAAAGGCTCATAATTTAGCCAAGCTGATCTCTTACTGACTTCTTATCTCTCCTCCACAAGGAGAGAGACTTATTAATATTCTTCTTTAAGGAACTGCCAGCTTTCTTACATTCCCTATTCCATCAGGCTTGCCTCTCAGGCAATACCTACCAATTTTGTGAGTATTGAAGCCTTCCTACTTGAAATCGATTGTTACTGTTTTGATACTTATGTTCCTTCAAGTCCTGTGAATCATAAACATATCATTTCATGATCATTCTCAACTAACCCGATCTTTGGCTAAATATTGTCAAACTGCTTCTTCTTCTTGATCAGTATTTAATCCAAGTTCACCCTGTTTTACTTACTTTTATTATCTTTACTAACATCCATCAGAAACACATTCAAAGAACTTGCTAGACAGGCTCTCTCTGAAATACATTTTGTTTGCAACATATATGTGGGTAACTAAGAACCTGCAAAAATATTTACAGCTCTTTTTGCTTGTTTATCACCCTTCTTGCATGACACGGAGTGCTCTCTACTCCTATGACTTTATGAAGAACAACACAGCCTGGTTTTTATGTCCACCTACAGCACCATTTTTTGTGCTACTTCTGGTACTAATTAATTCTAAATCAAAGATATTCACTGATCTCTGTTTTTGCTCCTCACCATGTCAAACATCATTCTTAGGTGAGGAAAACAAAGACCTCCAGGTATGTAGCCATACATTTACTGTCAAGATGCGAGGTGTCACTTCCTGTACACTGCTCCCAGACTGAGTCGACTGAAAATAACATCAACTGTGCCCTTGTTTCTCTCATCCTTGCCTCTACCCAGCAGCCTTATAACCACTTTGACCTGCAGTACTGAAATGTTCATTAAAGAGAATAAAACCCCACAAAACTGGAAACCTGAACAGGTCAGTGAAAGAGAAAGTTGGGTGTACATGGCTGAACATAGCAGATCAATTGACTTCAAGAGTTCAGTGAAAGGAGTTTAACTGCTGAAAAAAACCAGGATGATCCAGCAGTTGCACTGTGAAAGGACAGAGGACAGGACAGTGAAAGAGGGAAAAAGACATTCACAGACAGAGATGCTCAGAGCATCACTGGCTTTGGAGATTTTCAAACTGGACAGAACAAGGCCCAGGTCCCTAAAGACTCAAAGTCTGTTCTACTGAAGTCTGGGGCTGTGATCCTGCTTTTTACCCTCCTTTCACAGTCCTGACTTTTGCCATCATGCAGTCAGTGTCAGCAAGGTTTCTGTCACACTTCACACGCCCCAGCACTGAGTCCTTGCTTGTAAGCATGAGGTTCAGCAGTGTCTCCCCACTCATCAGCTTCTCAATCACCTGTGTCAAGAAGCTCTTATCAGTGTTGTTATCAGAAACCTGCTGCATTGCCTGTGCCTTGGCCCTGCTGGGCCTTTCCAGCACTTATTGTGGTGGTTTGAGCTCACCATGAGATCCAGGGTTTGTGAACATGAGGCTTCTGCCTGTTGTTTGAAGAAAGTCTTATATACTATTTTTTTCCTGCATTCTGTAAATGCTATGTATTATGTGGACATTAATACAAAAACTCAGCAAAGATAGAAATGCATTTACAAACCCAGAGCAAGTCTGGAGCACTATGCATTACTTACTAAAAAACTGCAATGAGGAAGAGACAAAACGAAGAGGCAAATTTAAGGATCTTTTCCTCTGAAGATGGGGTCATAAAAGACTTTCTTATTAAAAACAAGACAGGTTATAACTATTAAAAGCCAAGTCTGTGAACTCTAGGGATGGATTTCACACCACTGTACTCAAGATACATACAAATATGCATATATCAAACAATAAAAGAAATAGCTACACAGAATCCTAAAGAAAGGTCAAGAAGATACTTATCATTGTATCTGTAAGCAAAATCGGGAAGCAAATGCAACAGAGATGAATTTTGCAAAGGGTGGAAAGGAGGAAGCAATGCCAGAAACACAGCAATCAGCATGACTACAAGGGGAAAAAAAAAGAAGACTAGAGAACAAAAAGTTCAGGCAACTACACAAGCAATGGAAATAAAGCTGTGTTGGTGTGCAACACCTATGCTCCAGTGCACCAGTAAGTCAGTGAGATGTGTGTTTTAAACACAGAAAGGAATTTTAAAGCATTTTTCTCAAGAGATATTTTCAATTAAATAGTATTTCAGTAACACACATAACATACAAGATGGACACAGAGGGGCAAGTGTAGCTAAAGAAAATGACCAAATTAAACACAGTGGGAGCCACAAACTTTCACCAAAAGAGTATCCTACAGAGCCAGAATACAAATATGAGCTAACACTGTATATCAGTAAAATCACAGGAGTTCAGAAGAGACATGGAGCATGCGGCATCTGCCAAACAAAAGAGGAGGCATCATTCAGAGAAGAGCCCAACCAACAGATCTGATTTCTTGTTGGTTACCAGTAAGGCAAGGAAAAAGGTAATGTTGTATTAGAATTATAAAATTCTTTTTCATACCACCTAGAGAATCTACCGAATCTTCCTCATAGAGGAGTTTTTGAAGACAGGCTAGGGAAGTGTCATCTGCGGATAGTCTGGGGTACCTGCACAACTTCGTCAGAGGGAAGAGGCCTTCTTGTACATTTTCCCTGCACAACAACTTCTATTACAGCAGGCACCATTTTCTTCACCTTGGAAGAATTCTGGGCCATTATCTTGGGTTGCACAATTTTCAGTTCCGAGATGCAACTGGTCAAAATTATGCAGAGGTGTCAAGTGTAATGACATAAGAAGTTGAGCATTCACCTTCCCTCATGGCAAGGCCATGGGATGCAGCAAAGAATCCAAAATGACATTTTTGTACCTTCTGTGCTGTGACAGAGGAAACTGGTAGAGCAGGATGCTAAATCTATGAGCAGAACTGAAATTCTTACATGTGTTTCCACCTCATGACTGTAGAGTAGAATTTAAATATTCTGCAGGAATATATATAGAAATTTCCCTGGACAGCAAGCCAGACACAGTTCATCTGAAAATGTGAAAGGGGATGCTGATGGCCTAGGGATATGAGCTGTAGCACAAGCTAGGAATGATTGAAGCAAAGGGTCTTAAACCATAAAAGACCAAATGTTACTTTCAAACAAGAGCCATATTATTCTCAAGTGCAATAAAAATTTGTCTCATGGCCTCATTTTCAAGTAATATTGCATGTGCCAAGACAAAATGGTTCAAAAATCAGAAGGGCAGATGTAAGCTCCCTGCAAAGCTCACAGAACCTGTGCTAGATTAGCAAACAGGCACTGATGCTATAGCACAAGAAGAGCACAACAAAACAAGAACCTTTTTGCATTCATCTGAAAACACCAACTTTTGACCTGTTTAAAGAAATCAAACTCTCTTCACAGATGCAGCAGGGAGGGCTGGGAGCAGAACTGCTGCAGAATCACAGAGCAGGCTTTTTATTAGCCTCTTACACACCCACAGGTTTGGGAGCTACTTGAAGATGTGTACACAAAGTGAAATAGATGGTACATTTGCTATATTGACCCAAGCAAGTATCTATGAATAACATTTTCAAGCTTCCCCTGGAGTTGCAGTTTCAAAGCAGAAACTAATCAATGAGCACTGCCTGTAAGACCCAGAAGAAAAACTAACAGATACCACCAAAGGGGATTTTGCAAATATGGAAGTACTTAATCACAACTAAGGTTCGGCTTGGGTCCCATTAGTAATAGCACAAACAGTTTCAAGAGCAGCTAATGATCTGAAACAAGCAGTAAACCTGCATGCAAACATGATAAAAAGCTTTGCATTGAATCTGCAAGTCTGCAAGATGAACTAGAAACAGATCACTGAAGAAGAAATATTGCAAATGGAAGAAAATCAGTCTGTGTGCATGTTTCTACCATCAAAATTCTAACACTGTTGTCTAGGATACTTTACAGGGCTGAACAGACCAATGGAAGAAAAATGTCAGAATGAATACCAGAATCAGAAAATCCCTATAAAGCCAGATAGTTCTCATGTGGCCACAGAAAAATGGAGACAAAAGAAACATTAAAGTAGCAAAATAACAGAAATGCTGAATACAAAACTTTTCAAATAAATGAAGAAAATTGTTCTCATGGTTTAAAACAGCAATAGTTTTGTAAAAAGGACAGTCCTAAGCCAAGCTATTATGTTCCAGAAAGAATCATTTCAATCACAGTCACTAAGGAGAGATGAAGACAACACTTTTAAAGGAATCAGGCTTTTGAGAGAAGCCTTTCGACAGAGGGAAGTGAAAGGGGCAGGCACCTGATAATCCAGGTATTGACTGCTCAGCAGTGTGTTGTCCCAGAGGGCTGCAAAAGAGTGGCTTAGAAAGACTGTGCCCCCTCCTAAGACACTGAGATACATTATAGCTGCATGAAAACAAACTAAAGGGCTATACCAGTTATTGGATTCATCAGAGCTTACTAACTTAATTATATTTTATATAGAAAGGGATCAAAAGCCAGACCAGTGAGGAGAGATTTCCAGGAACTGAAGTCTCCTTTTGCCATGATTTTTATATCATCTATTGTGTTTATTCTGCAAGATTTTTTGTCCAAGTAAAGCAAATCCAGATTGAGTCTGGCTAGAAGGTGTTATCTGTGAACAAGTATTTCATGTCCTGCATGGGTAGATTCAGACTAGATATAAGGAAGAAGTTTTTTCATGAAATTTCTTACAATAACATTCTGTGAAAAAACTGGGACAGGTTGCCCAGAACAGTGGTAGATGCCCCATCCCTGGAAACATTTGAGGCCAGGTTGGATGGGGCTCTGAGAAATCTAAAGTAGTTGAAGGTATCCCTGCTTATTGCAGAGGGTGGGACCAGATCACCTTTAAAGGTTCTTTCCAACCCAAGTCATTCTATGCTTCTGTAATCCTTACAAAATGTCCTTCATTTAAACAAAATTGTCTTTGATGGTCAAAAGGTACAGCCAAAAAGCATTTGTTTCCTGTCACTTTGAGTATCACACAAGAACCCTACTTGGCTAAACAGAATTCAAAAATCACAAAAAAAGGGTTATTAAAGAGCCATTTCATAGCCACCTTCTGTTCTGGCTACACACTGCTCCTGAAGTCCAAGTCACCCTCCTTAGCACTCTGTAATAAGAACGAGTTAAGTTTACATCATTCCTTATTACCACTGTAATCACAGTCTTGAGACAAGATTCATATTAGCCATTTTCTGCTCTTGTTGCATCATTTGTCAGGAAAATGAGGAATAATAATCTCAGCACCTAATATGCTCTGTGAGTTATAGGACTGCACCAGGATTACACTCAGCTTTCCTGGTAGTTGGTAGCTCTGTCCTACCTTTCTCTGCATACAACTGCTTGAGAGCTGACTTATAACCAGCCATCATTTCAGTTTTCTAGGCAGAGCTTTCACTGCTGGATCTGACTGAGCTGTGACACCCAGCAAACAACTGAGAGAGGATAGTAAATCTATTAATTGAACATTAGCCCAGCCATAAGCCTGTTATTGGCTTAACCCATTTTGGGGATCTTGCTTCCAGGTCTCAGGTGAGATCCTTAATATGCATATAGACCATTTGAGTGGTACAAGGAGACAGGGATGCCAGGGCACAAGGTTTTCTATGTGTGTGTCCTTTGGCTCCTGTGTGTGAATCAGGTGGGTATGGATATAAAAACATATCAGTCCTCTCACACCCCTGTGCTTAGGGCAAATCCAAGGGCAGTGAAGCACTTCTGGTTGTAACATCAAATTAGAGACTATAAACCTGTACCAAAGTATATGAGAGCAGAAGGATGCATCCAAAGGTGATGGTTGATGCATTAAGAATCTGTTCTCCATGTCTTTGAAAGGTCACAGTGGCTGGGGAGGCTTGTGATGACCTGAGCAAGACAAACATCATATGCATCTTCAAGGATGGCAAGAGAGAGTGGGTGCAGAAGCTTAACAGACTGCAGAAATGAGCTGGCAGAAATTTCCCAGAGTTCAGGAAATGCCCTGTACATGTGAAGGATTAATATGCATGCTGGCAACAGGCCAGAAGCCAAACAACCAGAAGGCAATTCCTCCGGTAAGGACCCACAGGTGCTGGTGGGCAAATTGAGCACAAGTGAGCAATGCACCACAGCAGCAAACAAAAACCAACGAAATACTGGGCTAAAGAACAGACAGCTAGTCAAGAGAAGTGATGTTTTCCTCTTTATTTGGCACTTGCAAGACAGCATATGGAATACTGAGCCTCATTTGAGGCTCCTGTATACAAGAGGGACACAGATATACCAAAGCGAGTACAGCAGATGTTCCAGAGCCTGGAGCACATAAAGTACCATAAGAGGCTGAAAAAGATGGTTTGGTTCTGCCTTGAAAAGATAAAGGGTCTAAGGGAGGATCTTATTACTGTCTTTAACTACCTAGTGGGGTGGTATAGACAGAAGACACACAAAATCTTTTCTCCGAGGTGAAGAGCAATAGGACAAAGGGTAAGAGATGCCAGTTAAGACAAGGGAAAACCCATTAAATATAAGTAAAAGCTTATCATCGTGAGGGTATTCAAGTCTGAAATCAGCATCCTCAGAGGATGGGGAATCTCCACCTTTTGGAGATATTTACAACCCAACTGGAAAAAGGCCCTGAGCAACATCACCTCACACTGAAGTCAGACCTGCTTTTATCATGGACTTGGACCAGAGGGTTCTCTTCCAACCTAATTCACTCTATCACTTTGTGATACGAAATCAAGTTCAACATTATCCCTTTTCTTCACTGCCTTTTTCTTCACCCTTACAAGATTGTGTTGTTGTCTCACACACTCTCAAACACACCCTCCTCAGGGAGCCTTCTTCCGCCTCTCTAAATCTTTTAAAGTATTCTAATGCTGCCAATAATTACAGTCTACCTTTGTATTATGTATGGAAAGTGGCACATTGTTAAATATGAAAAGTAAAGTCACTCACAATGTACATTCTGACAAGAGGGAACTTAGAATGGAATTGATGACTGATGAAACCACAATGAAGAGAGAAAAGGGTAATGAGCTCCCTGTAGCCTCTACTGTGCTGCCCATGTTCCACTATCTGCTAAAATCTCTCTTCAAAAATCTAGATTCCAACAATATGTGAACTGAAACTAATGAAAACATCATTTTAATTAACACAATAGGGTAAAACAGTTGGAAGGCACCTCTGAATGGCAATGAATAGCAGCCCTAGATGCAAACAGACATATGCATAAATGTTGCAGAGAATTCTTTTCTGTAATTAATTTCTTGCTTGGGGGTTGATTCCAGCAAAGAATTTACACCTCTCCCTTACAGATACATTTTAGTATTTCAAATTAGATGTTCCAAAATATTTACAGGAAAACATTCACATCAAAAAAGATAATAGGCAGATTAAGTTTTCAGGTTTCGCCATAAACTTGCAGCCCAGATTCCAGTGGAAACTGCACAAAGCTTTTGAATGTATTTGTGCTACTTTATGGCTTTCAGTCAAATTCTGAGGTTCCTGCAGACCTTCCAACAGCTGCCTCCCACACAGACAATATCAGAGGAGAAAGAAAAACAGGAAAGCTTCTCTCCTGCTCCAAGACACTTCTTGCATACTGATTTGACTCACAAATGGTATCACAGGGAATTTTTATAGAGACATTGCCATCCCATTTCACAGTCACCATTTTAGAACAGCAAAATGTCTCTAGAGCTCTGCTGGACAGAACATTTGGGTTTTAACCATTGTCAGGGTCCTCAGGGGACAGATATTTACAGAAGAGGAGAGAAGGTTAACTGTTAGTGTCTTGGAGTTCTTGGAGTCTTTGCTGAGGGGGAAAAAAATTTTCCCCCCTAGATATTTTGCTGCTGTATGTTGGACTAATTTAGATTATTGCACAATTCCTAAGGCATAAATTTTATTAATGCACAAGTCAGTCTATCTCTGGAGACATATATAAGAACTTTTTAAGAGATCTTTTTTCTCCAAGTACCTAATTTTTGAAAAACTGTCTGTATTGGGTGCAAGCTGACAGGAGGAGACAGAGTGGGTTTGTGGTACCACTACACTTCTGATTTCAGGTTTGGAAGGGGCCCAGGGTGCCCTCACAAAAGCATCCTCACATTGTTCCTTCAGCCATGGAACCACTGTCCCAGCTCACAGCCCTGGCAAGGACACACAGGTTCCTGTGAAGCAGCTGTTTCTTCTTCCTCAAGCTCTGTTGGGAAAGTTAGAGAAGGTATTGGGGTGAACTGTGCAAAAATCACTGTCTAGCAGAGTATTTGTCACCCTTTCCATTCCCTTCAAACCCTGCTGCAGTCACTGCTGTCCAGGATCTGCGCCTGAGGATGAAGTCAGGTTTAAGGACAACAATGTTGCCCATCACCACAAATTGCAAGGCACACAGCACTGCAGTCCTTGTTGTCATGCAAGGTCAGTCTTGGTATTCTTTCCTTTCCTCAAGAGCTCCAAGTTATATTTGCACATGTTCACTGGGGAGCTACTGTGAGGTGGATTAGGAGGTGCAGCAAAATAAAGCAGCACAAATGACAAGGAAATGCTATAAGGTGGTTTCATATTCCCCTCACATTTACAACAAATTTCAGACTTCTTTAGCTTTCACTGGGCTGCAGTAATCACGAGAGGCCAAAACTTGCTCTTCTGTCCCAAATCCACTCTTGCTGTGTGGAGAGTCAAGGCTCAGCAGCAACATAAGCAGCACAGGCAACCTCCTTAAGCTAGAGATCCATAACAGCAATAAAAGGGAAAGGAAAAGACATGGTGTAAAATAAGTGTACTTCACAAGGACTGTCTGTGTGCTGTCTCCCTGTCATAGCCCTGGGGCCTGAGCATTGTGCGTGGAGCACCGTCCTTCCCCCATTGGGATACCTGCTGCAAGTGACTCCAGTGCCAGCCACTGCCCATGAAACACAAAATGCTCTGCAGGGTTAAAACAGTCAGAAAGCCTTTTTGCAGCAGCTTTTCTCATATCCTACAGTACCTAATTGTGGATTTGCACAGCTTGGGGCAACCTGGGCAGTGCTGGCTCAGCCGCTCACCCAGCTTCTTGTATCAGCACATGTAAACCAAAGGACGAAAAAATATAGACTCATTAAGTTTGGAAAAGACCTCTAAGATCATTGAGCCCAAAATTAGCCTAACACCACCATGTTCACCACGGGTTCATGCCAGGTTTATGCTCAGGGTGGGGTTGGTGATAGCCAACACAGCACAACAGTCAATATATTGCACCAGGTTATATATCTGTCCTGGGTTGTAACCTAAGGAATGTATTCTATTACCATCTCCATTGATGAGTCGCTAACGATAGATCGTTCACACAGCTAACTACACCCTCCGAAACTGCAAACTGGGCATTAGATAAGAAGCAGGTGATGCCTCTTATCTTCAAAGACTTAGTGTTGATAACATCTTCTAAGAAGCATCTACTCTGTCCAACAACGGCCCCATGAAAAACTTGCACCTGGTCTTAATGGGCCCATCAACATAGATAACTCGTACCTGGTCTGTCTTACCTCGACTTCCCATTGTGAGATGCTCTGCCCAGGGGGAGAAGCCAGGCATTCCCATGTGAATATAACCTGGGGTTTGGAACAAGAGACAGCCTTACCTACTGGGATCAGAGAGGACAAGAGCTACACAACCACCACTGGACTTTCCGAGAAGGACCAGACCTTTTCTACACCATCACTGCTTCAACAGGACCACTTCAAAGAGAACTGCAGCTACCACCCAATCGGACTGCTAACCCAGCCCTGCCCGGCAGGGTGTTAGGTCATATCCCTGATTCTGTCAGGCTAAACCAGTGGGTTTGTATCACTTCTCTGTTTTATATATATATATGTGTGTGTGTGTGTGTGTGTATGTGTGTTAGTAAAAGAACTGTTATTTCTATTCCTCATATCTTTGCCTGAAAGCCCCTTAATTTAAAATTTATAATAATTCAGAGGGCAGGGTGTTGCATTTTCCATTTCAAGGGAGGCTCCTGCCTTCCTTAATAAACACCTGTCTTTCAAACCAAGACAATATCCCAGGTAAATCCCCTGCTCAGAGGCAGGATAGAGTCACACTAATATGGGCCCATTTCTTTCAGAAGTGGATCAAGAGCAAAACAAGCTCTACAAAAGACTAAAATTATCTGTATTCTGCCTCCTTTTGCAAAGGTTAGATCCCTACTTCATTCTTCATCCAGCTCCCTGGAACAAACACTGTTAGGGTCCAACTCACCTAACCTATTGACCAAAAGGATCAAAGGCTGTCGGGGTTTAGCTGCAAACAGCTTGATTACAGACATCCAGAGATGAACAGGATGAGGTCACCCTGAATACCTGCTTGGCAGACTGAACCAAGGAAGAGAGATACCAACCCTGTGTTTTGTTCTGGCACCAAACAGATGGAGCAGACCCTCCTCTGGGGCTGTCTGAAGCAGCTCTGCTGACTTCTGTGGAGCTGCACTGCAAAGCATTACTACTTCCACCAATTAAAGACCTGTCTCTTTGACATGGTTTCATTACAAAGAGCATTTCTAGAGTATTTTGAGTGCAATGAATACAACAAAGATCTCAATTAAAATGAAAGATTATAATCCAGGTTGTTTTGCTGTTCTTTGTTTCACCTCAATAAAACACTTGCAGATTTATAATTAACAAGACAAAGTCCGATAAGAGTTCTAGGTGGTAGGTTTTTGTATTGATAGGATGTGGGTTTTCTTAAAAAAAAAGAAAAACATTCGTCATATATTACAGCTACTGTTGTATGCATTAGCACATGAAATATGACCAAATTCCATCTTCAAAGCTATCACAAGAAATATTGTTTGTACTGAATGTTCATAAAATGCTCTAGCAAGTTTATATTCCGCTTTTTTCCTTTCCTTAAGATTTATCTTCAATTTTTACTCAGAAATCTGGGGCCAGAAAAATCACATTTGAGCTTGAAAAAAATAATCTCTTACACTCATTTCCTCTCAATTTGATAAGTTAGCCTTAGTACCCAACTTAGAGATACTTTCTCCAGAAATGCATAGTTACTATACAGGCACAATGTCTTAAAGCAAAGAACTGATATTTTATGAGTCATTACCGTAAAATAGAGTTTAGAGTAGACTTTAGTATTCCTATTTCCCAGCTGTATTGCAGCAATCTAGTTGCCTTCATGAAACATCAGCAAATCCCTTATCGCCCTTAATACTTGTTGCTCTTTTCTTTCTGGTTTCAGATTAATGTGCTAACAACAGAGAAAAATAATGAGAAAATACATTTGCTTATTGCCCGGAGAGAGGAAGAAACTTGATAGCTCCCTGAACTCCATTACTGAGATCCTTTCCTTGGAGTGTGCTGGGCTGGAGTGCTTTGGGAGAAATGAAAAACTAAAAAAAAGTTCTAACTCTGCTGACTGATAATACCAGAATAAGGAACAATGAAATAAAGAGGAATACTGACTAGTTGCCTTTTGCCTTCCTCTGAATCTGAGATTGCTCCTTCATCAGCTTTTAGGACTTGGCTGAGATACGACAAAGAGTGGAAGGCAAATCCATTTGGGAGACTTTTTTATCTCTAAACATCTATTGTTTACTTAAAAATTAATTTCTGTGAAATTTTGTGGTAAACGGGCAAGAGAAGAGCGGGAAAAGAAATGCTATAGTTTACTTTAAAGTACCAGTGAAGCTTAAGAGACAAAGCATTAAATTATTAAGCCCAAAAGAATAAATACACATTTCGCTATAACTCCGGTTAACAGCACTCCATCTGGGGTGGTTGTAGAACTGTGAAATCTAAAAACAGAAACATCCCATGGGAATGTACAACTGCCTGTTCGCAAGAGCATGGAGACACCATGACTGGAGATCAGTCCATCACATTTCTGTCATCATTCCCAGAGAGCAGAGGTTAACAAAGGGTTCACAAAGGATAAAGAAAAAATGATCCAAGTTCTGCAAAATCAACTTTCCATCAAGAGTTTTAAAAATGCTCAGTTTGACTTAAATGATTAAATAGTCTATAAATGTCTACTCCAAGAAAGAGATTTTTCTGACTTAACAGGAACTTTAGGTTAGCAGACTAAGGCATGACAAAGTCCAGTGTAAAAGTGAAATAAATTCTAGCAAGAAATAAAAGCAAACTTTCAGGAGAAAATAAATAATCACTATAGGATGCTTATAAATTACAAAAAGGCACCAGCCACCCCTTCAAATTTAAAAGTGTTTCTAAAATACATGTCTGGGAAAATAACATTTATTCAGGGAGATTTAATGTAACAAAGGTTTGCCCAAATCTCAATATACATTTACAGGCACCCCCTTTCTCTGTGTTTCTGCAGAGGAAAATAATCCTGTGTTCAGAAAGCACTTCAGAAACTGGTTTCCAAGTGGTTCCTCACAGCAGGCACCATGTCTGTGTTTTTATCTCTTTAAAGTTCCAAAAGGCAGACAGGCATTAGCCATCAGCTGGGATGCCAACACAGAAAGGTATTGCCTTCAAAGTCCATGTAAGTCCAATGCACAGGGAGACAGCAAAGTGAATGGGATGAGTTTAACTTTGCACCATCACATGGGTTCATTAGAGAGTGTAAAACTAGGGAGCAAATCCTTCCTGTTTTCACGGTCAGCATTCTTAGGTGGACAGGCATTGGTATTTTATTTCCTATCTACACACAAGAGCAACCCACTCCTTCCTGCCCCCCACCAGTACCCAAACTCTGCCAAATCCCTTTTGTGATTTCCCCATTCAGAACAAGTTCCCAAATGAAAGTGAGAAGGCCCCTCTGTGCTGTCCAGTAACTATGAAAGCCAGATGTGAACTGTACCCACACAAGCAGAATCTCTTTCAAGTCAAGTGCACAAGTGTTCTCTGGCTGCTTAAAAATATGGATTTCTCTCCAATAATTTCCAAAATTAAATTCTTGCTTTTCACATAATTTATTTAAAAAATGTCCATACTTTCTAATTCCATAAGGAATAATTCCATAAGGAATAATAATTCCATAAGGAATAATAATTCCATAAGAATTACAAAATAAGTCTCTGTGAGAAGCATAGACACATCTTAATTTTGCTACAGAGCTGTATTTCCCGTTGTTTGCTTAGAATGAAACTGTCTTAACATGTTATATGTAAAGTAAGAATAATCCTTGTTCTCTACAACTTCTTGCACACCAAGACGGTTTCCAATGCATCAGAAAGTTACTGACTCTTTGCACTAAAAGACAAGCAGTGATTTTTGTAGACAATCCTCCATCCACTTCCATTACAGGGAAACTGTTACCAATTTTCAAAAGATTTGAACCATGGGTCCTGCTCCAATCACTTTTCTAAGGTTGATTTGAGCCAAAAAGGAGTTGGGCTATCCCACTGCCTTTGTGCATCCTCTTAACATTGGAACCACTCAACCAGATTCAGTGAGAATTGGAAGAGAGGAACTGAAGTCTTAGATGCATTTAGTCCCTGAAAGTTTTGTGAAAGAGGTTGCAGTGCAGAGGAGAGAAACTTAAATTAGTTCAGCATAACTTTAATTATGAAGTCAGACATCAGAGAATCCCCCTGAGTACTGTTAAAAGTCCTCTTAGAAAATCAGGAAGTTTCAGTCAGAGCCTGCTCTTAATTTGATGGGAGATAATTCAACCACACAATACAAAACCACAGAAAACCAAGATTTCAGCTTCCTCAGTCACAGAGCGAGCTGCTGTATTTTCACACCTGAATCTCACTTCTGCAGCTCTTCTCAAGGCTCATGGCTCAGCACTAGCAAATTAACTCACACCAACTCAAAGGCCAGTTATAGTAATATTTAGAGTTTGCAGGCTAGAGCACAAGAAGGGTATTCACCAGCAAGATCTTCCAGTTTAATGAATTATAATATTCAGGAAAAGCAGTTTAGACTCATCCAGAGGCTGCTGTAGTCAACTCAAGAGACATCAACCAGTCTCAAAACGTTTGGTTAGAGCCTAAGTGATTTTTATTTGAGCCTTAGAAAATATATGAGATTTGGAGATTTGAAAAAGGATAAGGATGGCAATTAGTACACAAGATAATGATTCAAAAAGTGTGGAGTACTGCACGAAAGGTAGAAGGATGCCAGAAGCAAGCAAAAGATAAAAAGAGAAAGTTGTGAGGTAGGAGGCTGTGGTGGCAGGCTCAGAACAATGTGCAGTCTCAGAATAACAGGCAAATGATTTAAAAAATGACTAAAATACATCAGACTGAGAAAAGGAGCCAGACAGACTGACAAAGACTGTGACCTGTCTAAGAAATGGTACAAAACCATCAGAAAATTCTGCTTGATCTAGCAAACCTGCAAGCAGTTCTCTGGTAAAGGTGTAGCAAATTGTTTGAAGCTGCTTTGCCTAAGGCCATTTTCACCATCATATTTACTATATCTTATAACACTATTTCACAAGTCAAGTTTCATTTTTCATCTCCTCCAAGACACCAGTTTCCTATTGATCTCTTCATTTCAGAATCCATTGACCTCAATTTGAGCACAAAGGGGATTAAGATGACCATTGATTTAGCAACAGTGGATTAAAGTCAGTGTTGACACACTCACAGCTACTCAATGAGGAAACAGAATCACCCAACTTGCACTGAGGGCAAATATACAGAGCTGCAGCATAAACTGACAGCCAGAGTAGACAGCCAAAATGTTAGCTCCAATGGAAATTAATTGTGTCTCTGGAATCAAAATCTTCAGTAGGTACATTCCAGTTTTCTCAAAAAAAAAAAAAAAAAACCTAAAAAACAAAAACACAGATTTCCCCTCCATCCCCAGCTACAAGTAATCCAAATTAAAGTAAGAAAAGATGAGTAATGCTAACTTATCTTCTCCTAACTACATATTTTGGCATGTACTTAGCTTTTCAGTCAAACTCTTTCACTTCTTTAAACCATCCCCACGACTGTTTACTTCGGCCCTTCAGACATCTTCATTAGGCAAGGTGCTGTCCCTCACCCTGGTAAATTTGAAACCACTGTAGCAAAGCCAAGCCCTTAATTTATTAAGAGAAATCATTTTGGATCCATGCATGCAGCTAGAATTGAGGCTTTGCCCAGTGATTGTTAAAAGAAAATGTGCATGTTTAAACCTTTAAGGCTTCAGAGTCAGATAGAAGTTTTCTTTACTCTGCTTTACACATTTTGACAGAAACTCATTAATACCATCACTCCTTCTTGCTGCATCACCAGGTATGAATTTTATACACTCATTCATCAAACTGTGGCAAGGGTTTAAGACCAGACTAGCCACATTTCATGTACAAGAGAGGCAAAGGTCTGAGCATAGGAACTGAGCAAGGTTTGGGCAGGAGATGTGTCACTGGCCATTTGCTCCACGTGATTTAACAGGCACCAGCAGAGGATGCACACACACACTCAGGGGACAGCCCTGTGCTTGGCTGTAACAAAGGTTTCCAATATGGTCTTCTTAGTGGACTAAACAAGTTGTCATGATACAATGCTCACAGACAAAACCCTTCATACCTAAGGGGTTTAACTGGATTGACAAGAGCTCAGTTCCATCGATCTCATTCAACAAATGAGGATTGGGGTAACACCAGGCTAAACCCAGGATTAACACAAACCTCAGGATCAGCTGTGGATTGCCCCACCTTTGTTTCTGTTGGTGCTGTTAACACAAAAACATATTAAATATTATTATGAACTGAAAGCTAAAGCATTCTACAGTCAGATAGACAATATTCCAAAGAGAGTTACTGTCTAGGAACACCTACATTAATATTTACTGTTCCATTAGAGGATAATGAGACATTTAATTCAAAATCCTCTCATTGATCTAAGTGTCACATGTAATTTAAACCTGAATCAGAATAAAAGAAAATGCAGTTGCATTTAATACATTATCCATTACATCACAATATTCTATTATCTATGGCTGATCTTTCATTGTTACTATCAGTGCCATGAAAAGTATCCACTACAATAACACTTAAGGTTAAAAAATAAACTATAAATTAATATTTCATTATTTCTGTCCCAAACTTTCTGTTCTCTGTCTAAAGATAAAAGAACAATGTTCTCTCAGTGATAAGAACTGAACAGAAACCCTAAGGGGACTGGAAGAATAATAACAACTCATCTTAAAATAATTAAAATACCTCTGCAGCTATTTACTCTTGCCAAATTAAAGAGGCTTTCCTCACACACACACCTGAAGTACACTGGGGAAAAGCTGCTATCAGAATAAGTGCAAGGAGATGAAAGCTTGTTGTACCTCCTAGCACCACATGTTAAAAAAATTATTTTCAGTAGCCATCAAATACGTTGGTCAGGGTGGAAAAATGCCTCAAAGAAAAACTTTAATTATTTGCTTTAGTCCCATTCAACTCAGCAGGAGTTACCCAGAGAATGCACTTCAGGAAGTACAGTGTATTTTTCCTCAGTGTGGATGGTCTGCTAAATTCCAGCTAGGTGCTTGGAAGCATATAAGGATTTCTCATTAGGTACCTGCACCACAGTCATTTTTGACCTAAAACTAAAATCGATGTCTCAATTGGTGCTTTCAAACCACCCATTCTGCTCTGATCCACCTCATCCGTCTGCCAGTAGTGGGAAAATATAAAAGGGGCAGACCCAGAGCTGCATTCTGGGCAATTCAGCCTTCCCTCTGTGAGAATCAATAGCACAACACCCACTAACTTCCCTAAGACAGGAAAAAAGCTTCAAAGTCTGGAAGTTTGCTCTGAAGTCCAGCAATGCTTAAAACACACACACAAAAACCAAAAAAACCCACTAAACAATAACCCCACCAACAAAAAAAAAAAAAGGCAGAAATTCCTTCATGATATTCCCAACACATTTACAACCCGTAAATGTGCAAATTGTGTGTGAATTTACATATCATTCCATTTTCCAACAGAAGGTAATGGGGGAAAAACAATTTCTACAAAATTGTCCAATTCTGTAGAATTGGATAATTACTTATTGAATTGACAGCATAAAGTAAGAACTGAAGGTTTATCTTCCTGCTTAAGGCTTCTGAAAATATTATTTACTGCCAGCAAATACTCCTGCATTCAGTAAGAAAATGCCATGCATCAGAAAGAAAACTCTGGAAGTCACCAATGAACCCACCTCAAAACTTAGTTGTTACTATGACTTTATACGTTAAGGCAAATTCTGTGAATGCTCTTTGAATTTTTTTATGGCCACAAACATGATTTAGGTAAGATATCCTTCCCTGACTGTCCTGTATCCTTTAGCAGATGTAAACAGCACATGGAGAAAACCACCAGAGCACCAGGCCACATGGCACAAGTTCTCTTCCTTTCCACAGTTAACCAGAATCAGGAGGGCTCACAAATACCACAGACAACTGGCACGCTATGTATTTCCAACCATTCCCTCCCCCCATTTTTCTGGCTAGAACATGGCAAGGCTTGACTTGCTGTTGAGATTTGTAACCTGCACTTGTGTTCTTTAAATCAATATTTGTGTTTAATCCCGTCTTTCATTTCTCAGCATCTCGAATTGACATTTTCTTGTAAATGCTGAACACTACATTAATTCTGTGACTTTCTGTGTCTTCATGGAGCGCCAATGATCAGAAACATCCCATTCTGCTAATGCCTTGTTAAGAGCACTTGTTGTGTCAACCACACTCGTTCTATTAGTACAGACCCATAACCAGCAAATTATGTGAGCATGCAGCTCCTTCTTTGCTCCCTCTCAGCTTTTGAAATCTCTTCTGGTATAAATCCAAAAACATTTCTCTAAATGCTGTTCTGCAGATACAGTGTTGTGACATTAACTTTTCCCTGTTTACTCTTTCCAGTATTAACAGCCAGGTAAAGAAGTCAACCAACAGAATTAGCCAGCTCAGTGCAAAATAAACACCCACCTCTCCATTCCACTTAAGTTGCTCAAAGCTAGCGGAGCAAACACACAAGATTAATGTTTCTTGTAAAACACATCATCTTGTTTTGAAACAAATCCTAAGTTTCAAAGGTTAAATCCTGTAGAACAGTACCGTTATACAGTTAATTCATTAATTTACTAAGAGAATGATGGTACCACTATTTTTAGAAAATCCATATTAGTTACCAGAGCAAACAAAAGCAGAATGTTCTTTCAGTAGACTTTTTTCCCACCTGCACTTACATATGGCATAAATTAAATAATTTATTAGTACCTCCAGTATGGCTGATGAACTACTTTTTTTTGTCTCTCTTGATAATTTTGCAAGAAAACATATGATTGTCATGTGTTTCAAGGCAAGGAGACCATCTCTTCATGTGGATGTCACCTCTTCCCTGCAAAGCTTCAACTTGTACTTCTGGAAAAGCTGGACTTAGGAAGATGTTAGCAAAAGGTTCATTTCTGATTAACTCAACATTTTCTGTTGCAGTGTATATCACTGCTATCTGGACAGCAGGCGAGACGAATAACCACACAGCAACTCCAAGTATCAGAAGGCAAAAGGCCAAAAGGCCCAGAGGCAAGAAGCCTCCAAAAGGCAAAGGCCAAGAGCACAGGCCAAAGGTAGGAGCCAAAAGACTCCATTTTATTTCACCAGGTGCTTTTTATACATCTCTTTACCTCCAGGACACATTCTCGTTGGCTTTCATGCTACCGTCCCACGTATCATGGATTACTTATAGCTGAGATTAATCTAGAACAAAACACAACTCCCTGAACACAGGTGCACATCCCTGCTTTGCTGATGTTGAAAGTTCTCATGGGCACCGGCTGATAAGCAAAACCGATGCCAGCAAGGCTTTCAGAGTAACTGTCTGTTCCTACAGTTTGTATATTTCTGATATTAACAGTATTCTACACTTCTGTTTTTATTCCTCTTGATTTTGTGTACAATTTTAATAACTGCTGGGACAGGAACTTCTTCAGTATTTATATGGGCAACAGTAGGAATCCTTCTACCCATCATCTTCATCAAGTTATTTTCCACTTGAGCATCCTGCTGTCATGTATTGCACTTACCCAACACTTTAGTAGTGCTTTGTCTTTAGAAGTACACATTTTATTTCTGAGAGAAGTACTGCAGCTTAGCTGCTGTTGATCAACTTGCAGCTCATCTCAGTCTCCATGAAGTTTCTTTCATTAGAATCCTAATGCCCAGGTTTTTATATTACATTTAGAAGTGTTTGTACCAATAAACTGCTTCAATAGTTCTGAGAATTTTGCATCTGTGACATTTCCTTCTTAATGAACTTTTGGTGGCATCAGGAGATGGAAATGGCTGTGGATCTGGGAAGCTCAGAAGAATATCCCATTAAATTGCATCCACTGCTGACATTAAATTGGCAGTCAATATTCTTGAAGTAGCAATTGTCCCTTGCCAGAAAGGGAACATTATTGACTCCTTCTTCAGCATCCACCTCTTCAGATGACACAGGTGTGTGATCTAAAATTATTTTATACCTTGTAGGCAGTAAAACTAGTTTGCTAACATTTTTCAAATAAAACTAGAAATATCAGATGTACAAACAACAAAGGATACAGCATAGGTGACTATCTGGAAGGAGCTACTCATCTGGCAGTTTTATCATATATAGAAGGTTGGACTTCAGGGAAGACTGATGTAAACCCCTAAGACAGTTTATTGCTCAAAATCAAGTCCACTGCTTTAGATTCTGGGCAAAACCATGCATTCATGCAACACTTTAAAGAACAATGGATCATAAACCTCACTAGAAACTTGAAACTGATGACATTTCTACCAATACTGACATGCAGAAAAAAAACCAACTGTGAAAGGATTTCTTAGAGTAGCCTCAGCCTGGCCTGAAAAGAAGATTAGTGCATAAATACTACCATATGGACACACTCTTTTGCTTTCCAAAATTTATTTCAGCTGTGGACTGACTGCCCGTGGTGAACACCAATCCCAGAGTGCCTGGGAAGCTCTAAGCTGACACAGAGGGAGCACAGGCAGACAAAGTCAAATCAGTGGATTATTTATGTATTTACAGTTGGTTGCATTAGAGCCTTAAAGGGCTTATGATCAATACCAGAGATGTTACCATCCCATCAGCAAGGCAAGACATAAGCTCTGAAAGAAGGAAAAGCTTTGCATTTTCTTAAATGAGCAGAGATATGATTTTCCATGGATCACTGAGGAAAGCAATAATTGCCTTAAGGCTTACTGCAGTTTAGGCAGGCAGAGTTTCTCAGTTGCTCATGATGGACCATCAAAATGTAACATGCAAATGGGGCAAATGTTAAAAATTTATACAGTTTTTGACAGCAAAAGAGTTGAAACACTTCGTCTCCTTGGAGGAGATAGAAAATGACAGGGCTACAGAAGGGTTAGTAGTGTCCTTTAGCATTACCCACAGTCACTCACATGGATACCCCAAGAGCAACTGCAAAAGTTAAGTGTGAACCTTGGAGAACACAACTTAGAGGTAACAGGATGCATCTTCACAGTTTTGTGCCAAAAGTCTATCAGCTTTTCCTCCATATACCTTATACATATATAAATAAACTATTTCCAACTTAAAAAAAAAATGCATGAAATGGCTGAAAATAGCTTTTTCTTTCTCTGCTGCCACTAATCCTTGAAATCATGGATATACAAAATGTCTCCCAAAATCGATAGTTTCTTTGTGCTTCAGAAGGCAACAATCTATTGTCTGGTGATCTGCCAGGAAGCAGTGAAACTTAATTTAGAATAATTGCAGGTGTAAAAAGGTTACTGCAATCAAATAAATGGCTGAGACTTCAAGAATGCAACCTCATTTGGAGCTGCTATTTTTAATATGTCTATTGTTCAAAGGAAAACGAGAGCAAATATTTGGTTCCAGTCAGGTGCTTCATTCCCCATACAGTGTCACACAGCTGAGCACCATGAGAAAAATACCCTTTGATCTGGAAGTTTATGTAACTTCAGTTTTCAGTCACTTGTCATGTGCCAGGGCAATGTCAAAATTACAGGAAATGCATTTGTCAGCCTTCAGCACAGCAAAATGTTCAGGCACACCCACACAGATAATTACATGTGTATCAAAAAGATCTCAAATATTTTCCAAAAATCACCACTTTCTAGGGAGACAAGGCGAGAGTTACCTTTTCTTCACAGCGGCAAAGATGAAGATAGTGGAAAGACACTTTTGACTGAATAGTAATTAAGTACTAAAATTGCATGATAAAAATTTCAGGGTGCTGCCTTAGAAGTTGAATATTCTTATCTGGGATGTGCTCAAGTCTGTGACACAAAGGATTCAGTGAAGAGCAAGTTATAACAAAATAAAAACAAAGAACAAATTCTTTAGTCACACGTATAACATCTAAAAACATTTCAGGGAAAAGAATTCTCAAAAATCATTTCATTCTGTAACATGTATTGACTCTTCAACACTCAATTTAATAGCAAATAAGATAAATTTACCCTGAATCAGTCTTTCTCTCTGGGAAAAAAAGAATGTTGACTCTTAAGGTCCTAAGCATTGAGAGACCAAACCATAATACAAGGGTGGATCTGAGCATTCTTTGTTAGAAATGCCTTGTACCAACTGGCTCAGTACAGTGAGTACACGCAATCTTCCAGAACCTTCAACATTGGTTTCCTCAACTTTTTTAAAAGATATGGAATTTATTACATCCTTTCCTATCTCTAATGCAGCCACAGAAAGAATATTTTTCTCTGTGAAAGGATTTGGGCAGATGCAGCATCTTGCTGAATATGGATTCTGCTAAGGCTGAACTTCTATTAAAATTGTCAGCGAAACAGGTACGGATTTTTATGACCAGGTTTACGAAAACAAAATGTACTGAAATATATAAAAACTGATAACATGCAGCATTTTCACCAATAAATGGAGGTTTGTGATGACTGACAGTACATTTCAAAGCAGCAGAAATATACTTTTGAGATAAAATACACGTGATTTACCAAGGGAAATGCTGTTTTCCCAGAAAATTGTCTAAACTAAGGCTTTTTCTCTGCACTTTACTATGAAATGTTTCTGTCCTGGCTTGGACCTATTCCCCATGGCTGAGATCTGTTGGCAAAAAGCCAGTGAGACCCCAAATGTCACAAGCTGAGTTTTGGAGGACACATCAGACCAGGATCCATCCCCTGGTGCTGCACACAGAGCCCATGTGCTGCCCAAGGCCTTTGCCTCTGGCAACACAGCTTTGCTGAATGAGAATTTTCAAAAGAAAACCTCATTTTACAGTGAAACTCTTCAGATAACACCTGCTCCTGTTAAAAATCTGATCTACCTCTGCCTTTAAATGCAACATTTATGCTTTGCTAGATCCATAAATTAAATATCCATGTTCCATTTACTCTATGTTTTTTTCTTAATGTGGTGTTAAAAATTACTAAAATCTACTGTGAGTTTTTAGAAACACTGCAGTTTGCTAAGGCATCTCTAAAATAGCCCAGCTTAGGGATAACAAAAGAGCCTTGAAATCATCTGATGGTCTCTGTTTGGTGGATTTAATTTAATTTTCTTGCAGAAGTCAAAAGCATTCTGCCTGCAGAGCACTTGGAGCAGCAACAGCCCCTCTGTTAACATCAAATTCAGACTAATCACACATGTATTGCTTTCTCCTATGGAAATGTTCATGACTCACAGGAATAAGCACAATTATATATTTATTTTGTGTATCATTAAAACCAGGAAGATTGTTCTATAAGATACGTTTAGATATAAGAGTGAGCTAAGGGAACTGAATAGATAGAAAAGCTCTGCCGAAAGATCACTGTAAATGAAATCTGTTTCAGATGCATTCACAGGTTTGTAAGCTATTCTTCTAGAGAACTTCCAGAGCTTTGTATGGCTTTTGAAATATTACAGATTCCTAAAAAGCACAGAATATCTGTGGCATAAAAAGCTCATATCAACTCTGGATGATGGCTTTATAGGCTTAGTGGTTATCCTACTCTTAATTGTAAATAAACCTGCTTTTTTTTTTTAATAGACCTCAGCTTTTGTATATTATCCAGATTACTGTAAGATGTAG
The DNA here is from genome assembly GCA_013398175.1 of Climacteris rufus. Lineage (NCBI taxonomy): Eukaryota > Metazoa > Chordata > Aves > Passeriformes > Climacteridae > Climacteris > Climacteris rufus. The sequence goes on along the minus strand of VZRZ01006287.1, from coordinate 14,781 downwards.
TTTTGTCTAATTTGTGTCCTATGCTGAAAGAAAAACAGCAATTTTAGCTTGTAGTAAATTGTCCTGAAGGTTTTCAGTGCTGTCTGGCAGACTCAGATATAAAGAGTAGCAGAAATAGAATTAATTCCAATAATGAAATTCCAATTTTATACTGTGATGAGATTAAGAAAGCCAGGTAACATTACAGGATAAATTATGGGTATGTAAAACTGCAGCATGCAAAACATTAGGCTACTATTTTATTACTCAATTACATATTAATATGGAATTAAAAGACATCATGGTGCGATTTTATTGCTACCCACATCTGTTTGAATTTTTGATAACCAACCACTGAGACTTTTCATAAGAAATTTCCTTCTTAAAGTCTGAATTACCATGCCAAGAGGAAATCTTTTAAAATTCAACAATCAAAAAGGCTAATCAAAAATGTTTAATAAAGGCCCTCTACTGGAAAATGGTCTTCATTCAAAGCATTCTCTTAGGATAATTTCAAACTTTAAATGAAAAGCCTAAACCAATATGAATTAAAAGGGGGATGGGGGG
>VZRZ01006287.1:0-14192 GCA_013398175.1 Climacteris rufus | reverse complement strand
TAAAACAAAAATGAAGAAAAGGGGGGTGGGGGGGGGGGGGAGGAGGGTTGGATAGAAATATAGAGAGAAATATCATAAAATCTGCCCAGAAATACAGGTTTTAATGTGGTTCAACAGTCTCTAGTGCAGATTTTGTTGCTGTTTTTTTCAGTCCTGGTGCTTGGGCCAGATCCCAGGCTGGGCTGCCCATCCCTTCATGGGCTGTACCAGTTGAATCCCCTACAGCTTCAAGGTGACTCAGCTCAAGACAGTGGCTCACCCAGCCCAGACATAAAGAAAGTGTTTACAACTCAGCTCCAGTACAATTCCTAAGTGCCATTAGGTTTTTAATTTATTTTTTCCCTTTTGCAGTCAAAGAACAGAGAAGGTGTGAGAGGTGGATTTGTCCTAGTTCGTGTGGACAGGGCACATGTGGAAAAACTCCCAGTCATGTCTAACTCATAATGGTTGTGTCTACATTAGGGTATTTCTTTTGGTTCAATCCAGCAAGGAGGCTTTGAATTCCTAAATGATCCTGACTTCCAACACATTAGTTTAGTCTGTAGCATAGTGTGAAATAAATCTCCTCTGAAGGAAACTGCAAGAGAAACTCTTCCCCAGGCATTTACCACATACAGACCAAATCCCACTCCCATGTGGGTTGTAGGGTTACAAACCAAGGGCTGATCCTTTGAACAGCTTCAAGCTACTTATAGAGTGGAAGAACTCACTCCAGAGCACCAGGTTAAGTTTGGTTTGAAATAAAATCCATCATAGTATGAGGCTAAAGGGGGTACTCAGCATCAGCTCCTCCAAGTTGTCTTTCCTAACACAAATTTAGCCAGTTCTTGTCAAATTCAGGCAAATAATTACCAGACCTATGTGCAGCAGCACAGGTGTGTGCAGAAGGAACCATAGCCAAAGCTCCATGATGCTCATATAAATTTAAATAGCTCCATCCACTGCTTTTATTGGGTGTTCAGACTGGTACATATGCACTGCTATAAATGCTGCCCAAAGCATAGTAGAAATCAACCTGTGCTCTCTGTCAGTGCAAAGCATCAGCCTGGGTATGAGACAAAATCCAGGCAAAAAAGCAAAGCAGCCTGCTTTCTCATTTTAAGGGATAAGATTGGCATCACTGCAGCTTCGTGCAGTTATTTAAACATTTTTCCCCACCAGATGAACCTCATGAGACAAATATCTAATTTTCTTGGAGTTCCCAGAGAGGCAGAAGTCATAAAATCCATGTTTCAGGATCCTGCACACAGCACAGACAATGTCAAGCAGAACAGATGTCAGCATGCTCTCACATAGAAACTAGGAAGCAAACAAGTGGGCCATGTCTTCCCTGCACCTGTCAGAAAAACAAGAGGCTCACGTGGTTTGCAAACAAAATCCGCTTTGCAGCTTCTGAACAGCCCTGAGTAGTACAAACCATTGCAAAACTGAGCCCACACGTGGATGATATATCATCTTCCTAGCAGAGTTCCTGCACATTAGCAGCAAGGAAAGGAAATGGCAGGGATACAGCCACAGCCTGAGCTGTGCATTTCCACCAGCTCAAGGCTTTGACACCTACTCTGGCCCCAGGAGGGACCACTCGTGCCTCACCCACATGCAGAAACACCCAGGGCCAGTGTCAAACCAAGCTTCCTTGTCTGTGGCTCTGCAAAAACACAGAGCAAAGACAATCCTTATGGCAATGACAAGGAAAAAGGGGAAGAGTGGTGAAAAAAAAAACCAAAACAAAATCAAACAGAATCAATCCAAATCCGCAGCCAAGCATTCAGGAGGTATATCTTGTGCACAGGGGTGCTGAGGGAAGTGGCATGTTGTTCGCTGGAGGAATGCATTTCTGGCAGCTAGGGTAGGCACAGAAGCAAAAATGGTGAAGGAAAAAAAGGAGACAACCAAACACAGCCCTTACAATGGGGTACAGGAGGCCTTTCCAAGCAGTGTGCTGAGTGGAAGGGTTGAAATGGTGCATAGGGATGGAGGAGTACAAGATATAAATGAGCCGATGTGATTCAGCCAGACAGATAGTGGTTGCTCACTGTAAACCTCAGCCATGACTGTGTTGACTTCTTGGGCTAATCTATGATTCACTCATTACTGAAATACTGCATTGTTAGTCACAAAGCACTGGCTAGAGACATCTCACATTTGTGCATGAAGATATTCAGAATGAAGCATCACATACAAATATTCCTGTCTCTCCTGTAAAACCCCCATGCACTGGCTATGTTATGCCCATAACTACAGGCTCCTATTGCCCCCACACTTCCCTGGAACTTTGCAGACTACAACCTCCTGCTATTTGCTTATCAGAGTCACTGAGGGAAGGGAACAGTGGTAAGGAGAAGCTCTTTTGTTTATCTTCCCACAAAACGTTCCTATTCTGAACAAAGTGTTTCCCCATTATCAATGTCCTTGTGAAATAAACGACCCTGGGATCTGTGCCTGTCAGGGAAAACAAATTGCAGTAGCTAAGAATGTGATAATAAATGCAGTGTCATAGCCTCCAGTATTAAAAATTAAGTCACACCCTACGATATTTACCTAGAAGTGATGCACAACATTTTCCTCCAGGCATTAAACAATAAGAATTAATCAAGTTGTATGCAAGAATGAAGCATGGTATCCCCTCTGGTAGCTGCTTTGCTTTCTGTACTTGACACACCTTTTGCCCATTTCAATTAAGGGGTGAGCTTTTAGGGCAGCTGAACTATTTCTAAGGTAATAGCAGTGACTGAATAAGCAATATTTATCTCTTCATGCCAATGGTAAACAGGGGACAACAAATACCTAAATTCGGTATTTGGCCAGGCACCAAATGTTGTATTAGGAAGTGATATTCTCTCAATGCCAAATTAGAAGTGAGAAAGGCAATGAATTATTGGGTACAGCTCTTTGTCTTTCATTTACATGGCACCTCATGCTGAGGTCTCTGTAGCAGCGTGATAATAATGAAAACAGAACCAACTGATAGCTGATAGCAGAGCTGAGCATAGCAGAACACAAATTAGCTCTGTAATACCTAGCACCATTTCTCAATGGGCCATTTTCAGCCTGAAATCTGCTGCAAGAGGAATCCCTGACTCCGCTTTTTGGTAACAGCAGCACAAAGGAAAAGATATTGCACAGGATGCAGCAGAGAGTCAAAGTCATGCAAGCCCAAAATCACATCACATAAGTGCTGGGTTGCACGGTCTGTCTGGGCATTTCAGTGCCAGCCTGGGAGCAGCAGTTCAGGCTACAGCAGGATGCACTGACAGCTGAAAATTCATGGATTCAACTCACCTTCTGACAAGCACAGCAGGTAGCTGGGTTGCAGGGGAAAGAGGGCTCTGGGTGGTTGCTCTCTTGTGCTCTAAATGCATGTAGCTGAGGACAGGGGATGAATCTATTCAACAGCACTTGACCCCCTCTCATAGCAAAGCTGGGCAAAAATATCCCATCTGGCTGGCCAGAGGGAAGCATCATCCAGGTACTTGAAGAGGGAGAACTTCAATGGAAGACTATGGGGGACATACAGCCAGAGGATTGTGAGGAGCTGTGGATCTCTCACATGGGCTGGCTGCAGCTGCATCAGACTGATGGAGCTGTGCTCATTTACACAGACTTTTCATCTCTGCAGCAATGTATCAGAAGAGACACCCTGCAAGGGAGATGCAGAGACCAAAGGAACAGTGAGATTGTCACCACCTGCAGGAGGAGCAAATCTGAACTGCTGAGTGAATATGTGGAGCACCAGCATCTGCAGGGCTAGGAGCATCCTTCAATGCTTTCTCCTTTGTCCTTGGAATGCTCTTAGCAGTGCAATTTCATTTTTATGGCAGATTCTGTAATCTGAGGTGGATGTAAGTCACACATAGCAGGGAAGGAGCAGTGGAGAGGATCAATTGCACTCTGCCTCTCTCATCTCATGGCAATAAGTTAATAATTCACAACTCTTTAATCCTCATTGCTGTCTATTCCTAGAAGTTTTGTGATTCTCTATTAGCTCCTTAACTCTCAACAACTTAATAGTCCTCATACTTGGTTTGCAGTACACCCATCATTAAATTTAGATGCCTGCCATTCCTGTTATGTGCTCCTGCTGAGAGATGCAATAATGGGGGATACTGGGACCTGGGCAGCTTTCTGGGATGAGGAGCACATGGAGACATCCCTGTGCCCTGCCTGTACAACCTTGTGCAGCTCATGTTTTCCCAAGCACTCAAAAACTCTCTCAGGAGCCCTAAAACTTCCCCTCTATTCGCAGATGGAACTTGCAGCAGCTGAGCTGTCAGCCCAAAATCCCTTTCCTTTCCCTGGAAAGACCTTACAAACACAGTCTCTGTCTTGTTGTAGATACTCTGTGATGGTGATTGCGTCTGTACTACTGAGCTTCTCTTGGCTATGAAGGGATCACAGGAAGTCTCTTAAACAACTACAGCTCCTTGGATTGTAGCTTTCACCCTTCCCAAACCTCCTGAAATTGTTGTTGAGGGGGTTTTTGTTTGCTGTTCAGGTTTTTCCCCTGAAGCAGCCACCCTTGAAAATTATATCCCATTTTCTACCTTTCATTAAAAACTTCAGAGGGCTGTCACAGATGCTTTGTTTTCTTTTAGGCTGTTCTAATATGTGTTCCACCTTGTTCAAGGAACAGTATGGCCTGATTTAAGGTTAGACAACATTTAGTAAAATATGTCTCCCCTTTGGACAAGATCACTCTTTTTAGACAGTAAAACTGGATAATTTCCTGGGAAACAGAATTAAGTAAAGCATAAATTACACTTCTGCTCCTGTTTTAAAGACTGTTTTTCTTACTGCTCCCTGGAGTTCCCTGATGTAACATTTATTTCAGTTTTGCATGATATTTAGCACTCTCGTGAAGAGGAGCAGCCACTTAATGATATTAAAATATTTATGTCAGCAGTATGTTCATAAACAAAGAAAAGTTATTTAACCTCTTCTAATGCAAGCTGGTCCTACCAATGCACAAACCCAATGCAGGAATAGCACTAGAGAAGCCACCAGAAAAATAAAACTTATCCCTCACTACCTAATGGCCTTCAGATTTATTGAAAATAAGTAAAATATTTTTCCTATAAGCTTGAGTGAGAAAAGAGACCATATTGTGGGCACACTGCTGCAAAATAATAAAGTACTAGTAGTAAAACCCTCCACTGCATACTTCTGTAATCTTTAGGGGAGCAGGATTTGGCTTTTTTTAATGATTCTAGTAAATGAAGAGTAAAGAAATATCTACTGAAGTCACCAGCTCTCCCCAGTGGAAAAAACACTCTTAACAAGACCCTGGATATGGGCTGGTGGGATGAACCCCATGATAAATATCCAAAGATGGGCTTCAGGGCAAGCAGACCCCCTCCTTCCCATGGGCTGGTAGAAGTTGCAACTGATCCTTCAGAGAAAACATTTCACGCTTTATGGTGCATGCTCAAAAGCTTTTGTCGTCAAATGCTAATTTTCTCAACAAATTTAAATATCTAATGACTTTTTGCTTAATCTGCCTACTTTTTGCAGACTCTTGGGGGTAGAGAGGACCTTGCACCCACCTTGGATGCCCTGGACACAGGGACATTGATATTGCCCAGGCTTATGTCCCTGCACCACACAACACAGCACAGGCTGAGTTCCAGAGACAAAGAGAAAACTCAAATATAAAATTCAACTTTGCAGCTTCCCAGTTGTAAAGCAAAACACATTTCTTCCCAACACAACACATCTGACAAGCCTTTGTTTGGGCTTTTTTCAGCAACAATCGCATCAGCACAGAAACAGGGGAGCTGCCCTGCAGGATGACTGGGAAGAATGGTAGCAGCAGGGAAGAGAAGTTGTAAGCCCTGTCCATGGCTGGGAGTGACAGGCCAGCAGTTACAGACAGGACTCGATTTGGAGATGACCCATGCAGCCTTTAGATCACAGCTTGCACCTTCCTCAAGGGTCTCCTTCCTGCCTCCTTCTCCTTGTCTGCAGTGTGCACTCTGATAGCACAAAGAGTTTGCCTTTTTCTCTCTGTGTTGCAAGAAATAGAAGAAGAAAACAGTCAGAAATGGTTCCCAAGGAAAGATACTTACTAAATATGCAGATTTTGTGAAGCTTCTGGTAGCATAATAGCTTTCTAGTTACCCTGAAAATACACAGTACAGGGCTTAGAAACAGTTTCATGCCTTTTATTATACCAAGCTTTAGTGAATGTCTCCCATCAGACACTGGACTACTATTTAAAAGTTTTTGAAGGCATTATAATCTCTTCAAGTCCTATAGCAAATTAATCTTGTGCCACTGTTTGTCGGCCTGACTCTGTCTAGGGGTTGAAAATCTCCCTTACTACCTTGGGAAGCTCAGTCTCTGACACCTGTGCAGGGCCTCCTTCATTCTGCTCAAGTAAGAAGCTGTTTCAGTGGAAAAATACACTAAAGCTCCTTTTTATCAGATCAGAGACTGCAATCAGTAATTCAGTCATCTCACAAGGACGCACAGAGCCAGACATCTTTCTGCTCTTTTCCATGGGCCTTGATGAAGCTGGCATTATCATGCTAAATCACAGTTCAGGACCACTGTGCATGTACAGATTTGTCAGAAGAAAGCTATTCAACATCTTCAGTGCAGTGCCAATTATGCAGTCCCCAACACATAATTAAGTAAGGCCCCAAAGTATGTGTTTTAATCAATCCCTGTTCAGCAAAGCACTTAAGTGCTGGCACTTTACTTCAACACTCACCCAGTAAGCATGTCAGTCCTTTTGTGAGTAGGGAAAAACATAGGAAGAGTTTTTGGGCCAGACACCACTGGGATAAGATACCACATTACTTGGATAATGGCTTTTATTTTAAAAACGTCTCTATAAAACAGAAGCCAAGACCAGTTTCTACAGGGACCCAGGCACCTATAGCAACTGAAAGATAAAAATACACAAGTCTTGGAGGAATTGGTATTCTTTGCTACATGGTATGGAGTTGGATAAAACTCGCAAACTTGAAGCAGCAGAAATCTTTTTACAGTCCTGTAAAGCTAGGATTTATCCTGTTTGACCTGAGCTGGCTTCAGGTCAGCTAAGCTGTCTAAACAACTCACCCAGGATTTGGCTGCAGTCAATGGGGAACACAGGTAGATGCCAAGGATGAGATGAAATGGCCTCGAGTTGCACCAGAGGAAGTTTAGACTGGATATTAGGAAAAATGTCTCCACTGCAAGGGTTGTCAAGCATTGGACCAAGCTGTCCAGGGAAGTGCTGGAATCACCATCCCTGGAAGTGTTCATCAGATGCATGAATGTGGTACTTGGGGAGATGGTTGAGTGGTGAACATGGTTGTGCTGGGTTAGCAGGGGTCTTTTCCAGCCTTACTGATTCTATGAATCAATCCCACATGAAGGTTTCCAATAAAGGTAGGATGAACCACGCTCTCTTTCTTTGTTGTTGTTGTTGGAAAAGCCCACGCAATAAGTTTAGTTTAAGCACGTGGGTTTCATCTGACCAGATTCAAGTGTCCACCGAAGCTGCCTCTCTCTACTAATGAAGATATCAGTATTACAGAGTAATGTGCCATAAAGTGGACACCTAAGCTGAAATACTCCAAATAGAGTTATTTCTCTGCAGCCTGGCCTACACTGCCTAGCTCAGCTGCAGAGAGAGGGCTACATCCGGCCCCATAAATGTCAGGGCCCAGCACTGCTGTGGGCACTGTGTGTTATCACAGATGGCCACCAAATGCCATCCCAGAAGGTCTGGAGTGACTCCCTGAGCACCGTGCTGTGTCCCAGGATCTTGGGGAGTGAGATTCCCTGAACATCCCACACTCAACACCAACATGACCCGAGGTGAACCCCTCCCTGCCTTGTACCTTTCAGTGGCTCAGTGGGTGCAGCAGGTCTCCTTCCAGCTGCCATGCAGAGCAAGAAACAAAAACAGGTGGCAAAGGCCAGTCATTTACACTCATAATGGGCTTTCTTAATGAACACAGGCAGCTACATGTGACTGCTCCCACTTTCAGCTGGCATCAGGCATGGATCATTTCAGAGCAAAGTGGTGTGTCTTCCCAAAAAACAAAGAACCTGTGAAAAACGTGTATTGACTTAGAAGTTGCTGTGCAGCCTGAGCTACAGCAGTGAGACCCTCTCTGTAATCCATTACAGCTGTGGAAAATGTAATAAAACTACTACAAGGTGCTCTAATTCCATTTACTAATAATCATAAAAGTATTTGAGATGCATCTGATGAACCGTTTACAAGATGCATTTTTCAAAGATGATTTGTAGTCCACAGAAAAGCCTTTAATACCATATAAATTAGATTTTATGTACAACAATATTTAAAACCATTGCAAAGGAGGTGTTTTTGTTGTTTTATAGTCACTGTTCAGTCTTCACTGAATAATTTCTTTGAAGAAAATTCTTGGCTTCTAAGTTCTTCCCAATGAATCATAGAGCAGGAGTAATATCATAATTTATCATTTTTTTATCTGCAAATGCCATTGTGTTCAGTGTAGCTCTACCCAGTTAATCTGCACAGCTTCTGATGAATTGCATTTAGTAAAACACACAAAATTATTTTTCACTTAACCAACATCTGCGCAGCTCCACTGACAAATCAACTCCTACAATATGCAAACACACAAACGTTTTACTTTTCCAGAAAACAGGAGCTGAGTGTGCCATAGAAATGCATGGACAAATAAATCAACAATTGATCTGCTGTAGCACTGATGTCAGCTAGCTTGACAGGTTGAAAGAGACTGACATATTTTTAATTTTGTCTTGCCATCAGTAGTCATCCCTGTGGCATCTTGGAGCAAGTGGTTGGTCTCACTCCAAAGACAGAGGTTTGGGGGGGTTTATACAAATTTGCTTTATGTCATCTCTGATCTGACATTCCTACATAAAGACTCTAATTAAAGGTACAATTTCCTTTGCTCCCTTTTCCTCTAGGAGAGCAGGAGATTCCTGCTAGCCCCTGTGAACATCAGGCTGTCTGCTACACTGAACTTTCCCATTATGCTGCAATGCTGAAATGTGGCCACTCCTTGCACCTGGCATGGCCTTGCTGAGCAAAGCAAACACCAAACTCACTCTCTTGCACCCATGCCAGCCTCACTCCAGGCCTGCCTTAATTTCCTCTCCCCAAGCCCACAGAGATATCCAAACAAGGGTCACATCTACTCCCTTATACACAATTTCGCACCCACTTCCCATTTGTAAAGCTGGACTAGAACACTTGTCCCCCACCCCTCACAATGTCATGTGAGTTAAATATTGAGTCACAAAGAAGTCAAGTTTTTCATCTGTCCACCAGAGTAAACCACATTAGAAAAAGACAAGTAATAAAACACATTGAAATAGAAAATTTGCCTTTCCCCAGGATTTCTGAGCATTTTCAGCAAACCCCTGTGTCACCGTCAAAAGTCTCAGGGAAGCAGCAGAGCTGGCTAACCCTGCCAGTGACATGTGGGATACGTTAAAAGGAGCACAGTCTCACAGAAAATGCCTCTGCCAACTTCATTCTAACTTTCCCCACCTACAGCTTGTGCTTGTAAAAGAAAAAAGAGTAAGAGAAGAAAGCTGGAAATCTGAGCAGCACTGGGTTGCCATATATTTTTTTAAAGGTATATATCAAGACCTGTATTGTCATCAGCTTTTATTCCACTTTTCACCCATTGGTGGCACAAAGCAAATGTTTTATCTCCGAAAGTCTTCCTCAATTTTTTGCAGGGGCAAAGGGAGTCTTTGAGGTCAGCTCTAACAGCAGACAGAGAAGGAAGAAACCACAGACTGAAAGTGCAGGGATGAAAGACAAATTTTGACAACCCTCCCATCCCTCCCTTCCCCACCAAAAAAATGTTTGTGAGAGGCGAAAAATAAAATCAATAATTTTGCATTTAGAAAAAATTCTTAATCTGTTCGTTTCTTTCTTGAATGTAAATTTATAAAATATCAAAGAAGTCACCATTTCCCCTTATAGCTTATACAGAAAAAAATTACTGTGGAAAAAAACTTTCCACCCATGCTCCCCAGCCAAGATGTTACCAACTCTGGCTTAAGGATTTGCCTCTGCAGTAAATTTTGATCACTATAATGCACCATGTAACTCTCAGTGACTTACAGCTATACACATACACCATACAGACAGTCCTACGCAAGTGTAACATGGGTTTTTGGAGTTTTTTCCGGCTTAGTTTATCATTTCAACCAGTTTAAGTTGTGCTGAAGAAAAATATTCCCAGTACAACAGAGGAGGACTCATGTTTTCATGGTTACATTTTCATGACACACAAGAGTCTTGGGCACACTCCTGGAGATGAGCTTTGCTGGGTACTGCATAACCACCATCCATCCCCAGGAGAGGCTGGGTAACACTACAGGACTAAATCCAGGGCAATTAGACCGGCTCAGTGGAGTTCAATAGACTCAGTGCCCACTTTCCTCCATCACAGACACCAAATAAGCATTTGCACCATTCAAATCCCAACCCATCCCTTCCAGTTCCCTTCCTCTACATGCACTGCCTCACACATGTGGATTAGCAGTGGATGAGCAGAGCAAATGCTGCTGCTGATTTCTCTGGCCATTCCTTCACGCACTCTTACATTTGGAGCAAGACTTTAAACACACCAAGTGCGGCACACAGGAGAGTCACTCATATTTCACTGCAATCAAAGCAGTTGTTTTATGCCTGTCAGTGGGACCCAAGCAAGGTAAACTTGGTAAGCAGGAAATCCCACCTGTTCTCACCCCCCAGAAATTCAAACAGAAAATATTCACAGGCAGTGGTGGCACAGCAGACCAACAGTGACTACCAACTAAGACTTCAGGGAAGGTTTTGGCTGGTTGGGCTCCATGCACCATAAACTATAAAAATAGGAAAAGGCAGCAGGGGAAAGATTTCCATCTTTCCCACTTTAGTGTTACCCCTGCTGCTGTCAGTACACCGCCCATGGCTTTCATTTTTCCAGGCAGCAAAAACACAAAAAGAGACATAAATCTTGAGTTTCTGATTCACACTTAACATAAAGCCTTTGGAACCACCCTTCTTACCTGGCAGCTGACCTCTGCACTCACAGTCTCAGTAGTCATTCTGTCCTAGCACCACAGAAAACACCCTTTACAGCTTGAGCTAAAAGAAATTAATAAACCCTTATTCCATAATCAGTTATCGACGTAAAACTACAGCATGCATTCAAAAGTCTCCCAGCACAGACCACGCTTTGCATTACAATTTGGTGTGAGCAGCAAGATATTTAAAATGAATCAAGACTGGGAGGCAGCTGCCACTTATGCCAAACCAACAGGGAAGACTGAACAGCTGCAGGTGCTTTTGACTCCTACAGGTGTAAAGCATATGCTATAAAATCGAGTGAGTTCTTACAGTCTGAGCTGAAATATTGAAAGTTTATATTTTACCTAATTTTTGTATTATTACAATCGTAGCAGTTTAATTTAAGTATATTTGTGCAGGAATAAGCAGTATTTTTCTTCATCTGGCAAATGCTCCCAAAGCAAAACTTCTGACAGCCAAAAGGCACAAAAGTTTTACTTGAGATCTTCAGGGGAGTTGTGAAAACAGAAACTCCCATGGAAAATTGCTCAGAGGGGAGATTTTTTAACTCACGTTTTTAGCATTCATTTTTTATACATCAGTCATGAAAAATTCAAATTCTCCCTCAAAAGTATAGGCTACATTTTGAGCTTTACACCTTCAACGAGGTGCTAGCAGTGAGTGCTGAAGTGTGATATGTGGTGTGGCACATCCCAGACAGGCCACTCACAGCCAGGATTTACAATTTGGACTGCCAGCAGCCACATGCAGAATAAGCTTTCCAGGGTAGTTTCACCCAGTCAGGGAAGATAAAATAATATGACTGACATGGATACTCAAAAAAGCTGTCATACCATTCATGAACCAATGGAAAATGCAACAATCATGTCCTCGTGCATTATTTGTTGACATTTTCTGCCAGCGACAACAATTTCCAAAAGAGATGGAAGAAGGGAAAATGAATCACAGTTGTTAACAGAACGGAGCCAGTAAGATTTTTCTGGCTTTAAACCCAGTCAAAATACCTGCTGTTTTGCCTAAGGAATATAGGATGATTGAGGTAGCAGAGTTTTAAAGATGCTGCTTAATTTATCCCTCTTTCTCAAGGCAAAACTGATTAATGTAACTTCAACTCACACATTCTCCCCATCACAATAATGTGAACACGGCAGCAGCTCTAAAAGAAGCGTGAGATTCTTGAGGCATGAAAAAGACATCAGGAACTTCCCCAGAGGAATATGACAGACCAGGCTGAGCTCAGCAGCCAAACTCCCGGGAAGGAAACTCTCACACCTGTGTCCATCCTACCAACTCCGTTCAAAACCCAGGCAGGTGTAAAAGGACCAGGATGCTGTTTACATGCAAAACCTGTCACTGTGAGACAATTTTATCCGCAGCTGTCAGCTAGACCTCATTTGAGAGAAGCCATCCTGCCAACAAACATCGGGCTCTGTGTTTGTGAAAGGCAGGACTACCACATTTCCAATGCCACTCCCCCCTCTTGAATGAGAGTGCTAATGTTTCTAGCAAATTACCTTCCAAATGTTGCAGCACGACATGCTTTATAGGAACTAATGAATCACACAGTAAAAACTAATTGCAACTTACATACTGTTGCGAAGTGAGTTTTGCAACATAAAAGCAATCAGCCAGCAATTAAAATGCTAATATGGGGCTGAACCTCATATAACAGTTTGCCAAAATCCAGTGCAATACAGGGCTTCCTGGAGAATTTTGAACAGATGGAATTTAGTTAGTAGGTAGTTATTTCATCAAGCTTATAAACCTTACCGAGCTGGAGGAGGGTCCCCACTACGATGTGTTACATATTTCCAGTATTAGAAGTGGCAGTAAAGGATCATTACATATTTTCTTCTTTTGAATGGCTTCTTCTATTCTCATGTAAATGATTAATAAACTCTTAGCAAATCCGAGAGGAGTGATACATACCACATGTTCTTTCCAGACACATAGGTCTTGATTTTTTGTCTGTTGTAGTATAGAGGGACTCCCATCGTGGTGGTGGACATCATCAAACCTACTTCTCTTTTTAATTATAAAATTTTCTTTTCAGAGATTCACTAATGCAAGATTATGAATTGAATGAAACTATTACATTTTAATTGGGTTCACCTCCCCCACATCCACTTTTTTTCCATTACATTCCTAATACTAAGACAATTGAAATACATTAATTAATTCAAGTGGGGAATTATTAATTTTCAACATTATCAGCTTTGGAGAAATTACCTCTGGTCCTGGAACAAAGCTCCCAGGAAGAGCTTCATCCACTGCATGTTAGCCTTAAAATTTGTTCAGTCATTATTGGTAGCAACTCTGAAAAAGCATAAATAACCTTGTACTGGGTCACCTGGAAACAGCAGCCAGGGAAGGAGACCAGGGCAGGCTCCTGGAACTCACCTGTGTGTACATGGTAATGCCATTCAAACTCCCCTCAGCTGGACAGAGGACATGAGATACTCAAAAATGTCCCAGGTCTTGCCTGCTTGGATGAAGCTTTCCTTCAGCCACAGGGAATCTTGAGTAATGAGGTCTTGGCTCTCAGCTCCTTGCAGCCCGCCAAGCACTGAAGCAAGGTGGAATGACTGCCTGGTCCCAAGACATAGTCAGGCACAGACAATTAATACAAATATCAAAAATGGACTAAAGTGTTTTCATCTCACTCATCAGTGGCTTTCATATCCTTAAGACCTTCTGTTCAAAAATAAAGCTATTTTTCTCACATTTCTTACAGTCCCTTTGCCTGTGCAATGCTCTTCATGAGAGACTCTGCATGGAGGACCATGTTCCTTGATTAACAATCACTTCCCTTCCTTATCATTTTATCTCCTTAACATCTCCAAACACCCACTTTCCCCATCTCCTCACCACTCCAGCCTGAGCTCCAGAGCAATATGCAGCTAACACTCCCAGCTCAATCCCCGCAGTAAAACCCCATGCTCAGCACGCCTGCATTCCCCTCCCATGCATCCACCCTAAAAGGAAACAGGACAGAAACAGCCAAAGGCATGAGAGATATCTAAAACACAGAAGTTTTGTCCAAAAAAGTAAGAAATCCCCCTCCAGCTACTCCAAAGGATGGCAGAGACCCTAAATGAGAGGAAATAGGCTGGAGTTTGCTGCTGTGTTCACTGCTGTGGCTCCACCATCA
>VZRZ01006282.1:73089-174943 GCA_013398175.1 Climacteris rufus | reverse complement strand
CCGCCCGGCCCCCGCCGGGGTTTACCCCGCTGCTCACACAGTCTGTCCCCAGGACAGTCGCCTTGCCAAGCGCTCTCCGCGATCGCTTTCTGCCGCTGTCGGTAGCTCCTCCACCAGCCTGCACAGCCCAGCGGGTCCCCGCAGCGCCTGGCACAAAGGCTCTGCAGAGCGATCTGGACGGGCCGGATCGGTGGGCGCCGATTGTAAGAGGTTCAACAAGGCCAAGTGCCGGGTCTGGGTCACAACAACCCCACGCAGCACTAGAGACTGGGGTGGAGTGGCTGGAAAGCTGCTCAGCGGAAAAGGACGTGGGGATGCTGGTCGACAGCAGCTAAACATGAGCCGTCTGAGCCCAGGCCAGTGGCATCCTGGCCAACAGGACCAGGGCGGTCATTCTGCCCTGATACTCAGCACTGGTGAGGCCACACCTCGAGTACTGTGCCCGCTCCTGGACCCCTTAATCCCGGAATGACACATAGGTGCTTGAGGGAATCAAAGGAAGGGCCATGAAGCTGGTAAAGAATCTGGAGCATAAGTCCTGTGAGAAGCTGCTGAGGGAGCTGGCGGTGTTTAGCCTGGAGAAAAGGAAGCTCTGGGGTGACCTTATCACTCTCTACAACCACCTGAAAGGAGGCTGTAGCCAGGTGGGGGTCGGTCTCTTCTCCCAGGCAACCAGCGACAGGGCAAGAGGTCACAGCCTTAAGCTGTGCTAGGGAAGGTTTAAGTTGAACATTAGGAGGAATTTCTTCACAGAAAGGATGGTGAGACATTGGAATGAACTGCCCAGGGAAGTAGTGCAGTCACTGTGCCTTGGTGTATTTAAGGAGAAGACTGAACATGGCACTTTGTGCCATGATCTGTTGACATGGTAGCATTGGGTCATAGGTTGGATTCAATGATCTCAGAGTTATTTTCCTACATAATTGGCTCTGTAATTCTATGATTCTGTGAAGCTGAGTGTGAGCTGGTGGAGCACTGGGTTTGGGGTGTGTGTCTGTGGGCCTGGGCAGTAGTCAGTGAGTGAACAAGCAAGCAAACCAGGCAGCTCCTTCTGTGGTGACTGCTGCAAGCCAGTGTAGGATGGAGGCACAGCTCTCTGCACAGGGTCCCTGGCGGGCAGCAGCAGCTGTCAGGTGTAGGGGAGCAGATTTGGGGCATTGTCTGGGCACCAGAGGGTTTTGCTCCATGCTCACCACCTTCTGGGTAATGCTGTTCTATGGCATATTCTTGTTCCCAAGTTCTGTTCCCACCCCTTCCTTATCACTGCAGTGCCAATGGTCATATCATGGAGATTTCCTGTAGGTCATGGAACTGATCCAAAACAATGAAATGCCAAAGAACTTAGCTGCAGTTTCCTAGGACAAGGGGAAGATGTGGTTCCAGCTTCTTGGGCACACTCAAAGTTAGATGCTGTAAAAACCTCCTCTGCAGGCTGCCAGAGTAAGCACTCACAGCAGGAGCACTTACTTAGGCCCTACCAAGACAGGCCTGGTTTCCATCAGTAACTTTGCTAATTTTACTGTATGGTGAAATTGGTATTTTGCACCTAATAGTCAAAACTTCTGTCTGAAATTATACCTATTCTTTCTAAAAGTATTGAAATTCTCACTGGAGGGCATTAGTTCACACTCACCTGCTTTCACTTTTAATGGCTGTTTCCAACCAAAGTAAATAAAGCCAAACCTTTTTTTTTTAAACAGATGACTGGTGAACCACTAAGTTGCAGTACCTGAGGTGCCAAAAACCACTGCTTACACAGGTATGTAATTTGCAGGATTTCAAAATGAGAGCATCTCTCTCAGAGGGCATGTTGTGAGAAGAGGATGTGCCAGGCATAGCCTTTGTCCCTGCTCTAGTACAATATACTGTGTAAGATATGTAATCATACTTTTTTTTTTTTGCACACCAAAAGATGCAAAGTAAATTGTGTGCTCTTGTATATTCTAAATCATTATACAGATAGAGTGAAGTTACTCCTGTGCTCACACAGGGTTAGGCACACACAGTGTTACAGGACCACGTTTTGGACAAAGTTTATGACAGGCTGTGGTGCATATATTTAGGAAGGCACACATAGCTTAGTGTGGTATTTTTCCTTTTCAAAAAGCTCATAACTGAATGTTAATACTCTCTTAGCACAACACATTGTCTACAAGATTGAGATTTTTTCACCATAAAATTTTCTATTGATTTAGAAAGAACTTTATACTCTGAGACTCTTGAGTATTGTCAATGTGAAGAATGAAGGTAAAACACACGTAACTTGGGAAACTGTTCACTCAGTAGTTGTTGTGTTCTGTTCACCTTGGGAGCTCACCTGCATAGGATTGAGGGAAATTCTTTGCTCTCTATCACTATGCTTTTCCTTTATGTTTCTTCACCATTTTTTTCTCTTTATCTAATCTCATATTCTGCTATCCATTTTTGTGAGAGCTCAAAAATTAAGTAAGGCTTAAAAAGTGTAGTATTATGTTCTTGAAACGAATGTGGCACCCTCCCATATAATCTCCAATTAATCACAGAGGAAACTTGTGCTTTTATACAACTGTCTTTTGTCAGAAACCTCTCACAAAGTCAGTCATGACTCTCTCAAGAAGCTGCTGCTCCAGTTCTTGTTTCCAGTCTTGAGTACACCACTGTAGTAGCAGTTTCCAGACTTCACTAGAGAGTGTTTCTTTATTTACAGTAGCAGGTGTAACATAAAATCATATTAAAGTGGATAGTGATGGAGCATTAAAATGATACCATTATTAACCTCCTGAAACAGGAGCAAAGCAATGTGTGCTGGTCCAAAACCACTACTATTCTAATTGCACCAAATGTGAAGAAACTGTGATTTCTCAGCAATGTGAATACTGCTGTTGGGCTGATGACACCATTTGTATGCTACACATGTTGTAAAGCCACAGAACCTTCTGGCATCATTTTACTGAAGTCTAAAATGTAATCAATCTCTCCCCCTTTTTAAAAGTAATGTCACAAAGCTGACAAAACATTTCTTTTACATTTCTTGTTTATGGTATTGATGAGAAGTTGAGAATGTATTTGCATAATTACAAAACATCAAACACAAGTATAAGACATCCAGATTTTACTACTTAATCCATTTTTTCTAGGTCTTAATGCAGAGAATAACATCTAACAAATTCCCTGTTATTCTAATTTTGACATTTGTGAATCCATGTTGTTCCAACAAGTCTTGATATTCAGAGCCACTTCTCTCCTTTCCCTCTGTCTGCACAAGCATGTTCAAAGACTGCAGTAGAGCTGTGCTCCTGTTCTTCTTCTCATCATCCAACACCATTTCAGCCAGCAAAACTGCACAGCCTAATTTAAAAACAAATGCAGGCAACAGTTCTAATCTCTTACCGGGCAAGAAAATTTCTGCTACCATATATAGGGGCGCAAACTACAAGATTTGGGTGATTTCTTTTATCATTTATGGAATTGCTCTGCTATTAAATGACTAATCCACTATTAAATGAATAATCCACTCCTCTCAAGAACCCCAGGAAATTCCCTTTCACAGTATGGAGTGATCAAACACTCACAAGTCAAGTCAAGTCACGTCTCTGTTTTCAGGGGAAAGGGGATGACTTCTGCAGACTTGGCATGAAGGCTATGGAAAACAGTAAGACAGGAATAGAGTTGCATCTCTTTGGGATATACTGCTGCTTCACATTCATGTTGAAATGGTGCCAAGCAGATAGATGAGCAGATAGCAAGCATTATAGAAGCAGAGAAGTCAATGATTCTGTACAATACATTCTGTACGTTATTTCTGTAGGACCTGAGTTCTTCGTGGACCCCACTGACCTAAGGATGAGAGCAGAACTTAAAACATCTATTTACACAGTCTCTTCCTCCATATTCAGACCTGTGAAGGGAAAGGGAAGCCAAGAGAGGGCTACTGACAAAACAAGCACTGCTACACTTATCTCCCTTTCAGCCTTACATCTTAGGTGGTGGTTTCTTTTGGCACAGTGGAGGTAGGAGGCCACCACCTCAGATCAAAAGAGCAGCAGTTCATAGTGATTTTATTATTAAGTGCTGCATAACATTCATATCTTTCTGACCTTTAAGACAGTCTCCTCAGAGCCATTCCAACTTGGATACCTCAGACATTTAACAATTGACAAAAGTTTTAAAACATAACCCCATCATTCCTCATGTCAAGAAAATTTTCCTCAGTTATGTGTATTGCTTAGGACATCTTTTCAGCGTTAGACCATTAAATACATCCCTTCCACCTATCAGCAAGACATATCAGCTTTCTCCAGAGCAACTGAAAAACTCATTTGGTATATTAATGAGAAAAGACAAGCTTATAATTTCTCAGGGCTACATCAAAGGATCACAGAACAGCTGAGACTGAAACAGACCACAGGAGATGTCTAGTGCAACCTCCCGCTCAGAGCGGGGCAGCTCAGCTTGTTCAGGGCTTCACATCTGGAAGTGTCCAAGGACAGAGATTCCACAACCTCTCTGGGCCACCTGCTGCAATGCTTAATTATCCCAAGAGTGCAAAGCTGTGGTGTGTTACCACAGACACCATGCCCAAGGGACTAACGCTTTGTGTTGTGCCCTAATCACAGAGTACATGGAGGTTCTGTGGTAGCCAAGCACATTTTATTCAAATTTTACAGTCAGATACACAGTACTTAGGGGCACAGTTTTAAAGTCTGTTACAGATGTGCTAGCTTTAGGATTGAAACTTCCTGACTCAGCTTAGAGCAGCTTAAAGAACAGCATTATAAACAACTATGAGATGAGACACATCTGATTACTGGAACGAGTCTCTCTCTGTTAAGCTAATGGCAAGCTTCATGTCAGTGTGGAAAAGAAACGTTTTAAATTTATTCATTTGTTGAATATTTGGCCTTATCTATTTTAAATGTCTCTACAGATAAGATCAGTCAAATTTCCATTAATAAAAACGTTCTGCTAAGAATTAAAAACCCCAAAGTGGTAAAAGCCTGACATTTCCCTGATTTTGTACAGCTGAAATGTGCTCTGTAGTAAACATGTTTCTCCTGCTGAACTGAATCACTGGGGCACTTTACCCACTGCTCAAGGAGCAAAGTAACTCCTGATTAAGTTGCATCCAGGCAAGTGCAACTCTTAAACTTCCTCATTAACTCTCTCTAATTTGCTGAGGTTGGTGATTCAGCATGGGCATGGCCTCTTTCACACTGGTTTATTGGGACTATTGCTGTACAAGTGACAGGCAAGAAACTCACAACTGATAGAGAAGAAAGCTAGTTTAAAAATGCAACTTTAATCTCCAGATAGGCTTCCACTACAAAGTACACTTTGCATAGAAAAAATAAATATCAAAGAAGTACAGGAAAAAACCAAAATATTAGGAGATGTGACATTAGTGACAAATTACTTGAAAAGATGGGATACACACTAAAATATGAAGAAACTTTTATTTTTAATTTTCATAAGGTTTTATACATAAATGCTACAACTCATCTCAATTAATGAGACAGAAAGCATACATGGTCATTCAACCATATTCAGAAAACCAAATTCAGCTCAATACAAGCTTGTAGTTTTAACTTGACATGCTATACAGCTATGTCAAGTCTAAGCTTAATAGAGTCTGCAAAAGAACTGGACATTAAGGTAATTCATGCACAGTTTTGGCCTGCCTCAGGCACTTTTTAAAATGCACAGAACTCACTCCTGCAGAAGCTGCACTCCAACTGTTATCCAAGGCCTGTAACAACTACGCTTCAGAGGGCCAAAATGATCCTAAACTGGCAATATGAGCTGGTTGGTGATGGGTATATTGCACAAGTGTGTGAAAATTCAGCATCCCAGGTTGCTTCTGGGCACACTACAGTGATAGACTCTTCTTGAAACACAGAACAACATCTAATAAGTTTCCTGTGATCTTAATTTGTACATCTGTGAATCCATATTTCTCCAGTAGCTGTTTATATTCTGAGCCGCTTCTCTGCTTGCCTTCAGTCATACTGAGAGATTGAAGCACAGCTACAGAAGGGTGTGTCTTCTGTTCATCAAGCACAGTTTCTGCCACTAGCAAGGCATTTCCTGCATTTCCAAAACAACCAAAAGTGGTTCAAGGTAAGTATTTTTAGCTTCGACTTTTAAGTGTTTTGATCAGAGATGGTTATAGAGGTCCCTCAGACTGACTTTTTTAATGGTCTTCAGTGAAAATCAGTTAAAAAGCTTTACTTTCAGTGATCTCTTCCTGGAAGCAACCATTTAATAGTTAAAAAGAAAGGAGAGTTTAGAGCACTGTCTCCAGCAGCTCAGATCACTTCCTGCCTATGTTCTTAAACTCAGCCTTGCTTTCATTTAAACCAAGCAACTCCTGTAAGCATCTGTCATACCCCAATCTTTGCATAAGATTAAGACAGTCACTCACAATTTTCTTTCATAACTTATAATCTAGATTATACTTTATGGGGTAGATCTTATTTTGAATGCTCTCCTCTGAAACAAACTTCAGGACTACAGTTGGATTAAAGAATCAGATGATCTTAGTGGTCAGGCTTTTCTGCTTTCTGTCTTCTCCTTTGATCTTTAATACTGCCTGACTGAGTCAGCAGTGTCCCTGGCAGTCCAAAGGGACAACACCAGATGTGTTCTGGGGTGCATCAAGCACAGAATTGTAAATCACTACACAGGTGATTGTCTCACTTTACACTGCACTAGTACAGCCTTGCCTGGAGTCCTGTGTGCAGTTTTGGGCATCACAATATAAAAAAGACATGAAGTTATTAGAGAGCATCCAAAGGAGGGTTACAAGGATGGTGAAGGGTCTCAAGGTGAAGCCTTCTAAGGAGCAGCTGAGGTCACTTGGTTTGTTCAGCCTGGAGGAGACTCAGGGAGACACTGTGGCCTTCAACATCCTCACAAGGAGTAATGGAGGGGTGAGGACTGATCTCCTCACTCTTGTGACCAGTGACAAGACTCAAGCAAACAGTATGAAGCTAGGTCAGGGGAGGATTATGTTGAATATCAGGAAAATGCTTTTCACCAAGAGGATGGTTGGGCACTGGAAGTGCTCACAGCAACAAGCCTGTCTGATTTTAAGTGGTGTTTGGACAATGTTCTCAGGCACATGATGTGACTTTTGGGGTGTCCTGCATTGGCCCAGGAGTTGAACTTGATGATCCTGATGGGTCCCTTTCAACTTAGCATGTGCTGTGATTCTGTGTGCAGTTTTGGGTGCCTCAGTGTACGTGACCAAGATGGTGAAGGGCTGTGAGGGCAAGATTCATGAGGCACAGCTGAAGTCCTCTGATTTGTTCAGCCTGGAGAACAGAAGGCTGAGGTGTGACCTCATCACCATCTACAACTTCCTCAAAGGGAGCAGTAGAGGGGGAGGTGCTGATCTGTGATGGGGCATAAGGAAATTTAAAGCTGCATCAGGGAAAGTTCAGATTGGACATCTGGAAAAGGCTCTTCACCCAGAGGGTGGTAGGCACTGGACATGCTCTGCAGGGAAATGGTCACAGCACCAAGGCTGCCAGAGTTCAAGGGGCATCTGGATGACATTCTTAGTCATATGAGCAAGTTTTAGTTAGTTCTTCAAGTAGCAAGGAGTTGGACTTGATGATCCTTATGGGTTCCTTGCAACTTGAAAGACTGATCATTCTATGATTCAAATGTAGTAGAAAGTCAAAGCAGCTACATATTTGTCATGGTCTGCGTGCATAAAATGCTACTGAACTTTAGGCAATTTACCATATTCTGGACACTACTGAGATAGCAAAACAAAACCACAAGAAACTGCTGCTTCTTGATTAACCCAAAGGAACTTTAGTTAGACTAATTTTATGTCTAGAAATAAGCACATGCTTAGTTGTTTAATGATACAGGGCTTAGTAAGAAAGACAGGGCATTGCAGAGACTGGGGAGATGATAGAGTTGTATGTGAAGCCTGCAACTATAGTAAAAGCTTATTTATATATAGTTTTATTTGCAGCTTTTTGTTTCCTTCATCTTCTTAGTCAGTATTACCATAACGCAAGCCTAGACATTCAAGCAAAGACTACTGTGATTAACCAGAAAAATATCAGAAGTTCATATTAAAAAAGCATACTCATTAAAGATACATTAACATGAACCTTTAAGGTCACAAGATGAAAAAAAACGTACCTGGTCTGCAAACACCTGATATCTTGCTTAACAGCACATGTATCTTTTCATCAGGCCAGTCATGAAGAACACGTGAAAGGATGTAAAGATCTGCTTCTGGAAGATTATCCTTGAAGAAGTCACCTGTTGGAAAACAGTACATTCCTCCAGAAACCACAGAGTACATGCCTCAAAAACTAGGTGCTTCAGCAGAGGTAGAGAAAGTAACAAGAATGAACAGGTTCAGGTATGCCCTGATTTGCAGATAAGGAAAAAGTGTAGTTAAAGAGCAGATCACAGGCAAGAATTCTGTAACATAGAGAGCAAGCCTAAAGCAAGCAAAGAGACAAAGCTCTTTGTAGTCACCATGTTGATCTTGTCAAGAAATAAAATGCATCAGACAAGGACATGCAGCTTCTGCTTCCAGTGGTATTCAAAAAATTACTAATCCATACTTATTTAGCCACATTCTCCAACCATAGACAGTTTGCTTCTATCCCCACAGACTTGAAAAATACAGTGTTCCCACTTAGCATGGTGGAACTTACATTGCCTTGTACTAAGATACATTTGGGGTTGGAGCAGCAGCAAAAGAGCAAAAGAGCCTGTTCTGTGCTCAGGAATAACAGAGATCAGGCAAAAGATCATGTGCTACATTTACCTGATACAAATGTCACTGGAGCAGTGTCTTGTCCTGAAGGCTGAAAGGAAGAGGTGTTTGCAATGACTTCTGGAAGGTCAAACACTGTCACCCTGAGCTTTGGGTATACTTGTACTAATTCATGAGCCAGAGCTCCAGTGCAACCTGTTAAAAGTTTAAAGAAGTAAAAACAAGTATTTTCTCCCAGCATTTGCAAATGTTTTTAAGGCCATATATAAGATTAGAATAGAGACATCCAATCAGAACTAGAGGTAGACAGTCAGCTCCACAATTAACATGGGCAATAGGACTTCCTGGTTGATAGAACAAGGTTTTAAAGCTTGTGGAATGCAGGCATGACTCCTTACTGACACAGAATTGCTAATGTGACCTTTGATGTCAGTACCTCAGGGCTTTCTTGGAGAGTATCAAAATGTAAATGAAAAGGGAAGGACTTCTATATGTTCAAAAAGAGCACTCTCATTGTTTAGTATTTACAAAGCACTGATATATGAAGTTTGGTAAACACTCTCCAGCATAGTAAAGATTGTGAAGTATTGGAGCCTGTGCACAAGTGGCAATGTTTTTACCAGTACTGTGTTAAATCCCCTGACATGCTGTTGACCTCCCCAGGCACTACATAAAATGTTCTTCCTTCAGTGGATCTTTCCCTCTGTAATAGCATTCCCTCTGTGCAGCTCCAAGCACAGGGCAAAAAAAAGGGATGCTAACAAGGAGAGTTTCTTCAGCTGTATCATTGGTCTTCAACATATTGGTGGACATCTTAGATACTATTAACTAGAACAATACACAAAACAAAGCCATTAAAAAAGAATCAAAACTTTTGTTCTAGCAGTGCAGTGTTTCAAGTTTGATACTCCAGTAATGGTGGTTCACTACTTTCATTACTTTTGAAAATATTGGATATGCCTAAGGAGAACAACACCAGTGCTGAAACACTCCCAGCCCAATGCTGTATCACCTAAGCCACAGACTGTCTTCTATTCTGTGTTGAATTGTGTCTCTGTGTAACTGATTGAGACAAAACATTCACTTACTTTAAACAACTCAAACACCATTTAGGTAACTCTGCTTTCCATTAGCTGCACTCAGTTCTTTTATTCTGACATTGCAATATCAGAAAATAACAGTAGATAATATTACTGCATTTCTAGTAAAAAATATAAATATATTTTAAGTAATAAAATGTGGAACTGAAATTAAGCTTTTCCCTTTAATTTGTATACAAGTTCCATTACAAACAATACCTCCTAAATCACAAGCAGATTTAAACCGTGAAAGATCAAAGGCTGTAGCCACATCTCTTGCTGTCAGGTGAGCAATGCTGTGCATGGCAGCCATGAAACGTTGCTTTACCTCCTGGCTGTGATAATAGTCCTAAAAACAGGGAAAGGCACAGTAATTAAAGTTTGTTTTCAGTACATAATTAAAACTATGTATAACTAAGGCAGAGGGTGCACACGGTGAACAATCAGAATTGTAAAATTAAAACATCTGTTCAAAGTACCACTGCCTATTTGCTCATCCAAATCCTTTGCTGTTATACTATAGTGATAATCAGATTTTTGCATCCCCTGAAGAATTCTGATCACACAAACATCTTTCACAGTGTGTCTCAAAGGACATACACTGGTCTGGTTTGAACCTGGTCTCAGTGATGTCCGAAGGGCTGTTACATTCAGCTAAGATGGGGCAGCATAGCAGCAGAAAGAGGTCATCTGAAGAATGATTTTTTAAAGAAACAATGTGTCTTTCATATACATTTACTAACACATTTGTTCCACAGCAAGATGTCTCCAGACTTTAAACAGTTTGAAAGGACAGATTTAGAAGACTGAAAGAAAAACTCAAGTGTTTCTTCTCCTTGACAGGCTCACAAATTGCTTTTGTTTCATTCAAGCATTTGTTCTCCTATGATGGGAAAATAACTAGATAATTGGACCATAATGTAAGTCAGAAACATTAAAGATCATACTGTTTTTGTTTTGTTTTTTATTAGGGAAGAAGCAAGCATTCAGCACCAGAACCTCATGCCTTTATCTTTTAAATGATGGACACACAGGAATCCCTTTACATCTCACTTTTAAACAGGTTTCCCCAGGTATGGCTGGCTTTGCAGCTACCATGAAGTGGAAAAATCTCCAGGCTGTGGTGTGCACAGTGCCATAGGCAGCCCATATATTCTGCTCAGACATACCATCCTGTGCACATAAGGAACCCAAACAGAACACAAGCATCATCCAAGCAAACTCAAGTTGATAATCCAGATGTTTAACAAAGGATGAGATCCAGTTCACACACATTAAGCCTTTATGTAAATAATTTTAGGCATCTACTGCAACAGCTATCCTAAAGCAAAGTAGCTTAACTCCCTTTAAAGACCCTTTCAATGATTTCCAAATGAGTTTCTGTCCTCCAGCAATTTAAGTACTAACATGATGTTGACAGGACTTTTATGTCATCAGAAGTCCTCATTTCCTTCCACTGACTATGAGGAACATAGACATCTCCTTTTGGAGACTGGCTTCATCACCACCTAGAAGTTAAATACAAATCAAGGACCTCAGGATGTAGTCTGAAGCAGAATCTGAGCGAACACTGCTATCAGAGATCAAGTCCTGACATACTCTCCTGCTCATACTACCAGTTATCTCCTTACACAGGCACAAATATTTATGCCTCTCAATTTGCTTTACTAGATGGGTAAACGACAAGTTAGGCTAGTTATAACTCCAAGTGATTCTCTAGTCTGAACACACCCACCTAGGCTAGCTTTGGGAAAGGAATGCCACAGAGATGGAAACAGATGGCAGAAGGATTACAATTTTATTAGCAATAGATACCAGCTTGAAGCTTATACCGAACTACAGAACTTCATAAAGGAGGTTACATCTTTTCTCCACTGCATCAACACAAAACACCTTTGACTATGCAGTCAGCACAGCCAAACTGGATGTGTATCAGTATCAAGTGACTGGCATCCAACATGGAAGGAGTACATGGGTAGTAAGGTACTACCTGGTGTTAGAAAAAGGACACAAATGTAAATTAATCAGGCCTAGAGGTTGTTCTGAGAGTGTGTCAATGGGATGGGCAACACTTTGTCTGGGCAATTTTTGTCAACACTCTAATTTCTCAATATATTCTCTGATTGCTCCACTACTTTATAGTCTGAAGTTGAAGGGAACAGAAGCCTGGGACTGCTGAGTTGCATTGTGTTTCTACCATTTTTGAGACTGATAAACTTTAAGACAGCTCTGTCTCCATTTGCCCCTAGATCGCTTCTTGTCTACTCACAGCTGGTTTTGATATTAATAAGAGTTTAATATTACCTTAAATAAATCATCTGCTTTCCTTCCAAAGGCTTGATGATTCTGCCTCTTCCCTTCTTTGACTGCAGACTCCAAATTTGTGAAGAGTGGCCAAAGGTGATCATTAGAATGGATAATGTAACCATGAACTGAGTATTTACCATCTGAGCTCAGGTAGGTATTTGCTGAGTCAGTATTACTGTAACCTTATGGGAAGAAAACAATTGTAACCAGCTTTGTTTCAGTACTTTACAACTGTCATTTAAAATCTTATGGCATGTTTTCTTGCACAAATAACTAGCAAATCCTGATATTATGATCTATTAGTAGAAATTTTGCACAGAAAGTAAATAATTCTAAAAGTCTTGTCATTCTTAAAGGAGCAAGTATGTAGTTTCTAAAAATAATTTAGGTGCTAGAAAATACAGATACACACTGATTTATTATTTTTATTTTAAACCAGAGTACCTCAGTTAGATACCCAACATTCAAGCGATGGTATTAGGAGTACCTCGTTCTTGACTGCATTTTTGTTTAGATTATGTCTTCTTCTTCCCTAAATTCAAGCTTTCTCAGCTATGTTTTGCCTTTAGGGCTTTTTCATTTGTCATGTCCTCTAACAGAATTAAAAAGACTCATTTATTTCCTTTTCTTGGTACTTGACCATTTCAAGACTTAACACCTAAGTGATGTACATGGAAAGTTAGAAATGCATAGTGTAGACTGAAAAAGTTAATCCTAATACTGACTACCTCACCTACACACACCTCGAAGGACTGTTCCAGTTAGAAGCACTAAAATTTAAGTTGTTGTCCGTGAAGAGGGACACATTGCAGAATTCTCTGCATTTAAATCCTGATCCTCTGCTAAAGACTAACTGTACTGCTGCAGCAGGAAATGGAATTTGATAATTATTTTAGATAGAAACATAGAATCACTTTGGTGGAAAAGACTTCTAAGATTATCAAGTACAACCTTTAACCCAGCATTGTCAAGTCCACCACTTAACCAGGTCCCTAAGTGCTACATCTACACACCTTTTAAATACCTCCAGGGATGGTGACTTAGCCATTTCCCTGGGCATTCTGTTCCAATGCTTGACAATCCTTTCAGGGAAGAATTTTTTCCTAATATTCAAGCTAAAGCTCCCCTAGTATTGCTTGAGGCACAGCCCTCTTATCCTGCCACTTGTTACTTACAGAAACAGACCATCTCCCACCTGGCTACAGCCTCCTTACATTTAATTGTAGAGAGCAATAATGTCTCCTCTGACTCTTCTTTTCTTCAGGTTACCCACAGTATCAAGTCAGAACCTGTGACATTAGAAACATCTCTTCCAGTTCTGCCTGTCTTTCAGTACTATATGCAGTTGCAGAGAGGAGAAATTAATCACCTTGTGATGTTTTCTCCAGTAATCCAAGAGCAGTACATGCATCAAGGAGTCTTTCAGTTCCACATACAGAGGTTCCAACCTCATTTGCAATATCCACAGCCTTCATTGGACCTTTATATTTCAGATGATCAAATATCTTCAGCTTAGAGGCTACAAACAGAGCCTATGTGTAGGTAAGAAATTGTTATCATGCTGCGTTTAAAAGACTGCAATCAAGAAACAAAAAAACTGTACCTTTTGCCTAGAATTATTTTATGCAACTACTGTTCTTAAGTGCAATGCAGTTCAACAAACCTCCTAAAAATTGCTCCCTTCTTCTCAGAAGGTTTCAGTATCTTGGCCAAGTAACAGAACTTTTAATGACAGTGTTTGGGAGAGAAGGGAACTCAAAATATTCTGGAATGCAGCCTACAAATTTTGTACGAAGACCCACTTCTTTATTCAGATATTTAGTATTTCCCCTTTTTTATATGACTGTTTGACCTCATGGAACATTCTTAAGCATATGAACCAATACCAAAAGATCAAATTAAATCTGATTTACCCATAACATAAATATTACATTTACCCATAACATTTTGGGTAGATATGATTTACCCACTCAAACTCTCCACTAAGACATTTTAACAGCTTCAGCTGCTAAAATACAGGTCTTTATTTTATTAAAATTAAGATAAAAAAAGAAGATTGAGGAAAAAAAAGAATAAAACTTCACAGGACAACTGTACTGCATGCATGCCTTAACAGGATGGAATGGGGACAAGAGGACAGCCAGTGTCTGATGGTGAAGAAAAGCCTGGGGGCAATGGCTGTCTAAAGTTGAAAACCTCAGGTGAACTTTTAAAGATATGCTAACCAAACCAGAGAGTAAAGTTAATGAGATGTAGTAATATATACCTCTCCATGCAGAATTCATTTGTAATTCTGCAGTTTCTGTATTCTGAAGTTGGTAAAACACCTAAAACCAAGGAATTTATGTAGAGCACAAAAGTGGAGGTAAATGCAGCAATCACAGAATCCACTTCTTTGCGACTTCAAAAGAACTTTAATGAACTTAAAAACTAAAGGTAATCAAGCAGAGAAGGGGCTTGACATTCTGCTTAATAAAAATCAGATGGAGAAAAAGAGAAAAAACTTTGAGAGGAAGGTCTGCTACTGTGTGTCTATATATTTTATCATCTTCACCTCTTGTTACAATTTCCTCTGTTATTCTAATAAGAACGTATAGCTGGGATTTATTATAATTCAGGCTTTCACAATACTGAGCCAATTACATGTAGTTTACAACCATACCACTTCCAAGACTTGCCCAGCTTTTGGACTGATACCAACTGGAAACTATAAGAACAGGAAAAACAATGTGAGAGGATAGGGTAAAAAACTTGGCTGACCTACCATACAGTGATTTCAGTTCAAAAACCAAATTAAAAAAATTAAAGAATAAATAAGGTAAAAAATCTGAGTACTGATCAGACTATGCAAATTCAGAATGTAGTAAACTTCAAAGTTTTTTAACTTGGAAGTATTTAACCTTAATCCCCTCCTGTTCTGCAACGGCAGCTGTTCAGGGTAAAATAGGCAGCAACATCTTCACCTGCAGATTTTACTCTGCTTTATAAAGTCCTTGAAGCAACATCCAAAGATCAAAATAAAAAAAAACTTGAGAGTTTTTTGTGAAAAATGTTTTTTGTGCTAAACCCTATTTTACAGGTGCAACGATGAGGAGTTTTGCCAGATCACAATTCATTGCAAGTGGTAATTAATTTTACAAAGATCCATGATGAGGGGGGAAAAATCCCACTATGCACCAGGCAACTCAGTACTTCATACTATGACTTTGCACTGGAGTAGTGGGAAAGCAAAGCTCTTTGATTTCCAGCCTCCACTGTCTTTCACTGCACTAAACCGAATTCAGCAACACATCACTGTGAACAGTGTAAGTAATACACAACCAAATGCTGATGATTCTCTGTATTTTTTACTGAAATTGAAGAAATGCTCAGCATCATCTCACCCATTCAAATACATCACTGCCTATGGATACACAAGACATTCACAAATGCAGCAACCTCAGTGTCACTTTATTCCAAAGCTCTCAGGACAGCTTTGCACGCCTGCCAGCAGCACACCCACACATCTACACCACATAACCACACCACAGTTTTCCTTCAGAGCTGAGCACAACTCTCCACTGTTTCAGCAAAACTGTTGTTTACTGTCTGCTGTGCCTCCCTCCATTCACCTCAAATTTGTTGTATCTTCAGTTCCAAGTTTGCATTTCATTGCCACTTTAGCACTTTTTTTCACCTGTTCCTAAATCTCAAATAACTTGATGGAGACCAGTGATCTAGTAGAATGATCACTGTTCATTTCTTCCCCTTCTTCACTATTGTCATCACTAGACTGGAACTGTGAGTAGAAAACCTGAGAGCACTTAAAATGTCCAGCTCTGCATTTCTCATCATGCTTGCATGATACACAGAGCACTTGACCTTGTTTGAGAGCTGTAATGAGTATGCCTCCATCAGATACAGCGTGAATATTATCAGTTAAACACATCTGGAAGGCAAAACAGGTTATTCAAAAATAATATTCTTAAGAAGCAATAACAAATTAAGATCTTCCACAGAATTCTAATCATAAGCATTAAAAGTTAGAAATATAATATATACAGTTCTTGTCAGTTTTAAGTTAGGTGAGTGAACCGTATTAAATGCTTTCCTTACAAGTATATAAACTGCATCTTAGTTGTGCTCTTCTGATCAGTAAAAAAAAAAAAATCAAATTTCCCTCTCACCTCAAGAGAGAAAATTATCAAATGGGTAACTACAATTTCATAGAACAGATAAAAGCAAACACAAAAAACCCACCCCAACAATGTCTGCGTTGCACCAGAAGTTTCAACTATCTTAGATTCTCTAGAACTTCAGTGATCCTCTTTAATTAATTATTAATACATTCTTGTCCCAGCTCAAGTACTTCACATTACCTGGTACATACTGAAGTCCAATAAAGCAAATGTATCAGACAACAGTGTACTAAGTTTTAATTTTTCCCTTACCTTTGAAGCTCTAAAACCATCCATCAGCTCTAGAATTTCGGATGGAAGTTTTGCTGCACTTTGTGACACTCCATTCTGATTTTCCACAGGTACTGTAAAAGTAGTTCTGACACCAGAACTGTTTTCAGATGTGTAAACAGCTCCTGAGGAACACATCCCACTGCTGTCCAACTTACTAGCACTTTTGTGCTCTGTGAAATTTGAAGATTCACTTTCTCCATCACTTAGGTTCTCAAAAGTGTCCACAGAAGGGATAGAGTCATACTTCTTATGTTGCACATTATGTTTAGAGGGAGGATAGTACAACTCTGCTAGCTTCTTGCAGAAGTGATTCAGAGGAAAACCCACCACATTCAAGAAGTCTCCATGGACATACTCAACTAACATTCCACCAAGGGCTTGGATACCATATCCACCAGCCTTGTCCCTGGGGGAAAAAAACCAACAAGACAGATCTAATTAAGGTTAAGAGTAGAGGTATCACAGCACACAGATGATCCACCAGGACTGCAGAGGCTGGAATAAACGCTAGTGTATCCAAGTTAAAGGCAGATTAAATCTACCAAATAGGCTCAACACTTCAATTTGTAAATTACAAGATAAATGGACGATCAGTATTTCCACCAAGGGAGAGTAGCCAAAGGTCTAGACAGTGCAAGTGCCACAGTCACCTGAGCAGCAGGTGACTGCAGTTGGAGTGTGCTGTCACAGGTTACTCAGCGTGAACCAAGTCCTGGCTGCCAAAAAGGTGACAACACTAAATTGGTTGGTGCCACTGGGTCACCAGATGCATGCTGACCCTCACTCGATTCCACAAGAGGCTGAAAAGCCTGGAGCAATGTGTGAGGTCCCAAAGGAGCTCAACAAAGATGATCTCTTAAAGCTCAAATGATTGTAGAATGCATCTTGCATCAGTCATAGGAGTACCTAAAATGAGGATTGGAAAGACAGCTTCCTTCTCGGGAAGGAGCAACCTATTCCAACAAGATCCACTACTCTAATTTAGCCCTATGCATGTCTTGTGCAACCATCTGAGATAGAAGCAGAGTTGTGCTTCACAACACTGTGGTCTTGGATGTCACGGTAATACCTGTAATTTGGCACAGGAATGTGTGTGCACAGGAATTAACCTTGGAAATCTAATTTGTCTTTAGGTGTAATTATGTGAATTCCAGAGAGTGGAATAGCAATACATGCAAGTCAGATCAGCTGCAATCAACCCAACCATTTTATTGTTCTCCTACAAGGAACAAGGCAGTTAAAAGTATGTTTCCTACATAACAGCAGAATCTGAAAGCCTACGTCAGCAATGTTAGAAACCAAAGGTCAGTCAGTCTCAGATCTATTAACTTAAGATAGTATGGACTTATGCAAACAGCTTGACAAAGAAAGTTACTATACAAAAATTACTGCAAAATTTTTTATCTTAGATTTGATCAGAAACAACTCTTTATAATTTTAGTACTTATCTCTGGATTCCCTTTCTAATAGCATCCTAAAACAAACATAGGAATCAGTATTCCTGCAAGTGGGACTTTCTGAATTGCTATAAATTGGGGAATAGGGCTTTTCCTTTAATCTTGCATTTTAAGCAGCAGTTTATATCTTTGTCATTGTTTAAATTATTTCTTCTTTTCTAACATTCTTACATCAACTAAATCAGGAATATTATAATGACTAAAATGTCTTCTCATT
Organism: Climacteris rufus; assembly: GCA_013398175.1. Taxonomy (NCBI): domain Eukaryota; kingdom Metazoa; phylum Chordata; class Aves; order Passeriformes; family Climacteridae; genus Climacteris; species Climacteris rufus. The sequence goes on along the minus strand of VZRZ01006282.1, from coordinate 156,704 downwards.
TTTAAATGAAGTTGTAGTCCAGTAGGGTGCAGTTAATTTGGTATATGCTTACCAGGAGGCAAAAAACATTATGACCATGAAAAACAGTGGTATCATACTCCCAGCAAGAACATTAACACAACTGCCCACATATTATTTACTTTTCTACAACGCTTTATATTCTGGGATTGGATCCTGAACATTTACATTTAGCATTTTATTACTTCACAGTTAAGTCTGAAACTGCAGAGTTCCAGACTCTGTTTTCACCTCCTTCCCAGACTGCAGTAGGGTCCTTTGGTTTCATTGCCATCAGAGGACACTAAAACCACATAAGATTTTCAGGCTAGAAGTTGTAAGCAGAGACAGAAAAACTTGTTCATAAGGGAAAGATTACAAAATAAAAAGCTGGGTCAAAGAGGCTGGCAGAAACTAAATCTACTTATTATACAGGCCCAAAACAGTTAGGATTACTGTGGTACAGCCTTCTTTCTATAGAGAGACAGAAGAGGAGAAAGAGACCCTGGCAGCAAGCAGAAAATTCTTGGTTAGAAAACGGAACAGGAATAAACAAAAAGGAAAATGTCATCTTTCTGCAGCCAAAATGTGAGGGGTTTTATAGCCTCATCACAGACTACCTTGAGACAGCAATTTCCACTCCTTCTTTACCCATACTTTAGGTCAGCTATGTCGTTCTAGTAATTAGTCTCTGTCACCAGTGGTTGACTTAAATACTATATGCCAATTTTCTTCTTGCTATAAAAAGAACCCCATCTAATCCTCAACAGCCCTAGTAATTTTTCTTTTATTTTTTTCATGTAATCATTAAGTCTTATATGAGTTCAGAAAGTTATGTTGCCATTTAATTTTTTTTTTTAAATTAAGACATGGTCACTTGACTGCAATATAGTGTTTAGTAAAACCTGTATCCACATGAGTGTGTAACCTGTATGGATGGACATGGAGGAAGGGACAAAAAATAACCAATAAAAAAAAGTGCCATGAGATACTTCTCCTTACTGTTTTGCAAAATTTATAAGACACTATATTTAGTAGTTCCTTTGCAAAGTCAGAACAAATGCTTCCTGTCCTCTGGATTATATAAATAAAAATCAATTTGCTTCTGCCTCAGAGAGTAATAAAAGACATTCTCTGAACCTTTGGTCCTGAGAAAACCTTGATGTCACACACCCTGTTTAGCAGAACGAACAGGACGACCCAACACTGCTCATGGGCCATTTTGGTGCAGCAAAGCACTGCTAAGGCATATTTGCTTCCAGAGGAAATATTCAGAATATTCCAAAATAATTTTCAATCTGACATTCTTACATTCTTCCTAAAAATCAGTGGTCATTTCTCCTTCAAACTGCAACTTTATGACCCACTGCATACTAAATGTCACCTTCCAAAAACCTACCTAGGAATCTGTTACAAATTGTAGTCTTGCAAAAACATTCTCTCTGCATAATCCAATTTAATGTCAGTCTAATCAATAAGCCTTACATGTTCAGGAAGTATGCCTCATTTACACATAAGCACTGAAATAAATCTAAAGTCTACTCTGCTTTCTCTTTCTCCAGGAAAACATTACTTTATTGTTTTATAGCCCAAATGAGTTTAAAAACCACCAGGATTTATATTCTTACATGGTCAGAATTGAAGCTACAGAGATAAAAGGTCATGTCAGATCACCTGATATGGAGTCCATAGTGCTAACTATGCCTTCAATTATGCTTCAGCTAACACAGAGTAAAGGCAAATTCCTTAAAGTACAAACATTCCCTTGTTGTCTCCAAATAAGTACTTTTTTCCCCCTTTTTTTAGCAATCTAGTCAACTTCATATTAGGAGTAGTAATTATGCATTCTTGTCTTGTCCTGTTTCTTTCATGGAATGGCTGTTGTCTAGTATATTGTCTTTGTAAATGTTGCCAATGTATGTCAGCAACTAGTATATTACCAGAGTAGCAGAAACACCTAAGCTAAAGGACAACTTTGGCATACACAACACAAACTGTGTTTTCACTTATCACAAGGGTAAGCAGAAATTAAGCTGGTGTTCCTTGCATCAGAGCAGTGATTGACAGACTAAATACACTTTGAGTTCTAGCTTCTTTCAATAAAGTTCCATGATACCTTGATTATTCAACACTGACTCTTTTCACCTGTTTTTGATGAGAACTATGTATTGTCTCAGGCATGGAAGATCCCTGAATGCCTCTGCTAACAGAGAGAGAGCTAATTCTGTATTGCACGAGTGTTTGCTCTAATCCAGACTATTTCCAGTCTTTATTTCTCAAATTCATTAGGGTTCTAGAAAGGTAGCTCACTTTCACTGGAGAAATGACAGCTTTAGGCAAGAACAAAAAAACAGTGCTCTTGTATCACCCATGCTATCTATCATTTATCATACACACAGAGCAAAATTTCACAGAACACAGGACAAAATGTTTTATGCTGGTGGCTTAATAACATACCCTAAGGCCTATTCTTAAGTGTTGTGTGATGGCATCAGGGTCTTACTTACATGGGCTCCCCGCTATGAATGTACTCCCATAAGAGCTCTTCAGACAGCTCAGAAAATTTTACTTTTGTCTCTTCATAGAAATCAGTGATTTCCATCTCTAGCTGATTTTCTACAGGAGGAAAGAGGTCTTATTAGAAACAGGAATTGTAGTTTAGAGAGCATAACACGTACAGTTTTATTTCTTAATCATTTGACAGTTTTGCTTCAGAGAAATTAAATATATTACACAAATGTATAAAATTACTAATAACATTCTTTAGGGACAGCAGACTCAAGTTTCCCAAAACAGTAAAAGTTTGCATTTTCAACCTCTGCAGTCCTGTCTCAGGGCTAACAGACTGCTCTTCCTGTGTGGAATATAATTTTAAATTAATAATGCTTATACAGAGCTATTTATTGACGGCTGGCACACACATCCAGCACTGAGGACAAAGAAGGCTACAACCACCCTTCCAATTTTATGACTGTTGTCAAAGAACTCTTATCAACACATCATAGTTCAACAGGTAGCTCTCATAAAAGTGGGAACGTGCAGCTGCACCTGAACTTCAGACTTGGGTATCCAGCAGTCCTGTCAGGAACCATCGCTGTCAGTTTCCTATCATCTCTCAAGAAATTATTATTATTATTAAAGAAGGGATTATTTCAGACTTCTGCAGCTGGAAGTGGCTGAGGGAAGGTGCAGGAAGGTACTGCACACCTGGGTATGGCCCCAGCTGCATGTGATACACTGTGAACCTGCTGTCACTGCAGGTAGAGGCTTTTCCAAAATGTGTTCAAAAGGCAGCAGCCTTGTACAAAGGAGTGTGCACATTACAGATTATGAGCTCTCTCTACTCTTTATTTCTATAAACACCAAGATCAGCATCTCCTGTTACCACAGTTCTGGTAGCAGTGGAAATGCTTGAGGAGGAGTAAGAAAGATCTACAGTACAGACCATAGGGAAGAATGCTTACTAACTTCTAATGGTGGCACATTACTATGTCTTTCAGTATTGATAACAAACCCCAATCAGCTCAAGATAAAAATTTCATCTTTAACATGTTAAATAACACATTGTAATTGTAAACTGTAACTAAAAATGTGTTCTAGAAAACTGTTCAATTGATTGCATCTCTTGAGGAACATGCAGACTTCAGGTATTTCTATTCATCTAACTATGATGCATTTTAGATTTGTAAACTTCAAATGAGATGTGCTGTTATAGCATCACTACTACAGTTGTGTGCACTTCACTTTCTTCCTAGAGTAAGCAGTTAAAGGTATTATTTACATTGCTGAGTTGCTCACAGAAACCCCTTATTAATGTGTTTTATTTCTTTTGCAAAAGCCTTTTACTGTACAAGCATACTAGTAGTACTGGATCACTAACTTTATTTCTATTTTACAAGAGTTAAGAGAAACCATTCCAGAAGATTAAAAACTGTAAAAACTGTCTATGGAAAGACTATGCCCAGTGAAATGTTAGAGAAATGATCCCTGCAAAAGCTCTGCTAAAAGATTATTGGCACAATTATCAGATGATGCCACTCAAATTGTATTAGTGGTACAGTTCCCATAAAAACCACTTGCTAAGTCTACACATTATCTGATAAAGAACACTGGTGTATTGCTCCCTACAGTTTCTTAACAATCTGAGGCATAAAACCTTTATGTTACTCACGCCCTAAAAATGACTCTGAAGCTTGCCTTATTTAAATAACTACATCTACAGCAACCACTTGTATTTATCCCTTGGTGTAAACAGGAATGAAGTTGATATGGGTCCCATTCTGCTCAGTCCCACATTCTGTAGTGACTAACTTGAATTTTAGAATATTCCCACAATTTACACTGGCCTTTCAATTAGTCTTGTAGCTTTCAGAGACAGTGTCTCTCAAGTCTACTGTATTTTGTCACCTTCCTTCCTGTATGAAAACTGACTGCAGCAAGAAGGTTGGCTTTTGTGGGGAGTTTTTAATTTATGTTTTGATAAGGTAATTCTTACCTTGAGTAGAAAACCAATCCAGACTGTATATGAAAAGTTTTCATCCCATTTCTTCACTTGTAAAAGCTATTATGAGAGTAATTTTTGAAACAAATACTGAGTTTTAATAAAGTGACACACATACCTTTACTGCAGCAGTGTATAATAGCCACCCCTGTGAAAACACTGTGCTCTTTCCCATTCAACCTGTGAGGGAGAAAATGTGCATTAAGCAACAGCCTTATGAAATGTTCTACATTATTATATTTCTATAGCCTTAGAAACAGACCATTATATTAGTATATCACTCAATGGATCTGACATGCATCTTAAACAAAAATATTTCATTTCAGTATCAGTGAAAAGACATTGGCATAACAACCAACCAACCACATACAAAACACTATCAAAAGCTGCAGTCATTTCAAGTCTCCAAAACATCACTTGTATAAAAGTAGTCCAGGGTATCAGCTTATTCACTGTACATTAGGAAAGTGACTATTCCAAATGCATTAGAAAGTGTCAATTGGCATAAACACTCTTGTTACAGCCATGTTCACTGAAAGCTGGCAATAAATACCTTGGTGATGCAACTTAGACTAAACAAATGATAGGGAACTAGAGCATACACTCTCATTTCATCCAGACTGGCCCCCTGAGATCCCATGGCAAGCCAGAGTGTAGAGGAAGCCCAATTTCCCTTTCCCTGACTCTCTCTTGTAGTGGCTCCAGAGCACCACGCTGTGGCAAGTTAGTTCTGAGGACTTTATTACCTGCTGTGTAAGCAACAGATGTATAATAAAGAGCGAGGGAAGGTGAACCTGGGAAGAGACTATTTAAGGAATAGTCTTGTAAAGATGAGCCAGGATATTTTTGGATGTGATCAGAAGCCTCTCACGCTCTCTGTCTCTCACAAGTTTCCACACTGAATTGTAAGATGAAACTGTGTGTGAAAATTTTCATTTGACAGTTTGGATATACACAAAGATGTATCATCTTCTCTGTATTTTTTCCTGGAATTCTAAAAAGCTTAATATTAAGTGCATTTCATATCCCCATTTAAGAGATTGACCTACTAAACTTACAACAAACAAAACAAACCCCAAAATATTTGCATGCATTCTTTCTGTGGACACTTTTGAGAACCTAAGTGATGGAGAAAGCAAATCTTCAAATTTCACGTCTTACTTAAAACTACAGACCTTGACAACATCCTGTAGGCATCTTGCTTATCAACTGGTTTTTCCAGGATCTGCTCATCCACAGACTAAAACAGAAAGACAGAGTGAATGTGCTGCTTTTTCTTACTATTCAAAAACTGAGCTCAGAAATGATGTCTAAACCATTATTTCAGCCAGGGTTTCAAACTTGAGTCTACTGAGTAGAGCAAAAAGCACAGATACTTTGGTAGAACAGGCAATTTAGTGTCAAGCACAAGTGCCACTCTCTACCCTCCAGTGGCTGCACTCTCAAACAAAAGAGTAATTCAACTTTTTCTGTGCTAAACAGTTCACTGTCCCTGAAGATGTCAGGTATAAAGTGGTGTCTACTACAAGGCACAATATTGAACAGTTAAAATGATCTGGACTTCTTGATAGCCAAGTCACCTGAGAACAAAATTATCCAAGGCAGTATTAGTGTCCCCAAAACCCATAGCAAGGCTTCTAGCTCTCAAGATTTCAAAAATTACCTTGTTGGGAAAAAACCCTAAAAACCACATCCACAAACCCTGAAAGATGTATCATAATATAACTTCACAGTGAAGGTAGCTTTCAAAATTTAAACCTAAAGATACAAGGATTTTCTACACCTGTCATAGATTAATATAATGCTAAATCATAGAAAAGTTCTTACCACAATAGTGTCTGCTCCTATGACCACATCAGGTGTTCTCAGGTGCTTCTGCAAAGGCATAAAGAAAGAAGGCATTTGTCAGAAGATGTAAAGAGAATAAAAGCTTTTAAGACTTAAGGTAAGAAAGTATCAGTTTCCTGGTTTACAAGTAGGGCTCCACACTGACCTGAAAACAAGACACTGTTTCTCCTTTAGCACTTTTTGCAAAATAGTAATCACTAATATGGCCATAAGAGTGAGGCTTGAGACCATTCTCAAGCCATAAATTTGCCCAAATATGTTACTGATGAACAAATGCATCCAGGAAATAACAAACTGCATTCTCAAAAGTTAATCTGGTCTTCAAAGGGGCAGACAATTCCTTTAAAGGAAGTGCCTAGTGTTTGGAAGCCAGGGAATACATCCCTCTAGGATCACTTTCCAAAAAAAAATTTTACTGAAAAATAAAAATAATTTTCTTTAGCTACACTTTGCTTTTTTTCTCTCAAAAGGGAACATATACAGTCTGTTTTTTTAAAATATGAGAAGTAGTGGTATATAAAAATTCCTTGTAGACTTTTCTTGACTATAAACTGTATCTGTCCTTATAGCTAAGTTTTGATTTACTTGCATGTTATGAGGTGCACAGCTATTGCTTAACAAAGCATGACACAAAACCTGTCTGTAAGTGTGACCAGTAAAATAAAACATTTATAGGGAGGCATTCTTCTAGAGAAAGACTGCTGATGCACTTTAAATTGTTTAATGATGTCTGGAATTAGTTCTACTAATTTGTGTATGAAGAAGAATTTTGAAATCCACTGAACTAGCATTATCACCAGCTTAGTGTTTTGCAATGAAAGCCCAGAGTAAGTAATTTAGTGAGGTTGGGTTTAAAATCCACTCTCCTACGTTGTACTGTTGTCTGGAAAGTAGTTGACAGAATCCTGGGTAACAATTTACATTGGAGATCATGCAATATTTGCTTTGAAAGAATGGTGACATCTGGCAACATTGTTCATTTAAAGTGTTCAACATTCCTTTTCTGCCACTAGTATAGGATCAACAAACACACCCCTCTCTTTCACAGCTCAATTATTAAGATATTGTTATGATTTTGTAAGATTTAATCAGCTGGACTTCTAAATAGGTTATGGTAGAGAAGAGCCTTATGTGCTCAAACAGTGATCACAGCCAAGGGCATAAGTCAAATACCACTGATAGTATAAGTTGCAACACTAGTTTTGATAAAATTTAGGACACAAAATGGATGCCTTGACTAACAGAACCTGAAATCATGTCAACTTCTCCTTTCGTAAAATGGAATTGACTGTTTCTTTGTTCAAAATGTTTTAAAACAGAATTTGTCTTTTTCTGCCTTCCTCCAGTACCTCCATACTCACAATTTCTGAGCTATTCTCATCACTCACTCAGAGAAAGCTACAGCAAAGCACTGGATTCACATCAGTGTTTTTCCATAGAGTCTGCCTCCACAATCAACAAATACCTGGAATGAGCTCAGCTGCACGCCTGACTGTTCAAAGGAATTATTGAATATATACCCCACACAAAAGCAGGCATGCTGCTGACAGAAAATGCAGGACACTTCAGTTTGTGCAAAGCCTGAACTGCAGGCATGAGACTTTTGATTGATCAAGTCAATTTCAGGAATCTGTCTTTCACAAATGACAGGAAAACATCCATTAGCCTTCAGCGGAGAAAAACGACTCAGGGATCACTTAAGCAGTGCAGCAAAATAAGCCTTAGTAACATGCACCACCTAAAGACAAAAATCTTGTTGCTGAAATAGCTAGTAACTTACTACATGCATTCTGTTTGCCACTTCAAGAGCCTTCTGTTTTGCCGTTTCCACTGCATACTCGTAAGGGGCTGCAAAAGATGACTTTTCAAGTGTCTCCTTAAACCAGGATGGAACCACCTCAAACCGCAGGCCCTGTAACAGAGGAAAGTGATGCAGTCAATCTGACCTCGTTATTAAACACTGCTCCCGAGGCATATTAAATGAGGGCCAAATTTGACACTTGCTCTTTCCACTTTAACACACCTTCCCCCCAAACACACGGGAAAAAAACCCAGCTCTTCTGTCGGTGTTTAGTGCGTATCCTTTGCAAGCAGTCTAAAATAAAACAATCAGAAATTCAAAACTGGTGTGTAGATTTGATTTTATCCTTATTTATTAGAATCTTATCACTTTAGTAATTTCATTATTTTTGTCCTATAACTAACAGGATAAACTCACACACTTCATCCATAGCACTTTACTTGTACAACAGCAGTGCACATTCTTACAGGAGCTTTACCACACTTTATGCATCCTTATACACGTGACAAACAGAAAACAAAACCAGACAGTTGCTGTATAGTTTTCTCAAAAAAAACCCCAACTATTCATCCAACCTTCTGCCTCCAGGTTACACTGGCAAATTTATTATTCCCAGCAGGCACATTATGTTTCTAATAACTTCGTGCATGCCTGAAACTCAGTGCTCCTCCGCATATCCGTGTTCTGAAGTTATTTCTTCCATTTACGTTCAATTTATCCGGTTAATTATTAAGAATAACAACAACAACTTAAAGCAGACGGGTAATACCCAAGCGCTATTCAAAAGCCTCCCGCAGCCCACCCTGCGAGACCGACGCGTTCCTCCGCAGGGACTGCAAAGTGCGAATGACAGCTCACGGCCTCCTTTGCGCTCCACTCGTGCATTACAGAAAGAAGAATCCCTTATACCCTGTCCCCCTGCCGCTATCCCATGGAGGCGGGCCGGGACACGCCGGGCCCCGCAGGCCCGGGCCAGCGCTGGGCGGCCGCCGCTGCCCGCGCTCCGTGCGAGGGGAGCGGCCGCCGGCCGCACTCACCACGTTGGTGAGGATCTCCTGCCGGCGCGGCGAGGCGCTGGCCAGCACCACACGCTTGCTGACCAGCTTCCCCAGCACCGGGTGCAGCACCATGGCGGCCCTCAGCCTCCGCTCCGCGCTGCTCCGAGGAGGGGAGCTGGCGGCGGCCGCCTTATGGGGCGGCGGGGCGGAGCCGGGCCGCGGAGGGAAAGGAGAACCGCGGGGCGGAGCCGGGCCGCGGAGGGAAAGGAGAAGCTCGGGGCGGAGCCGGGGCGGCGAGGGAAAGGAGAACCTCCGGGCCGGATCCCTGCCTGCCGTGGGCGTTTGCCAGAGGGAAAGGAGCCTCGGGAGCCGGCCCGCCCTGAAGGGAAGGGCTGCAGCAGACGGAGGGCTTAAATCACAGAATCAACTGCGTTGGAAAAGACCACTGAGATCACCGAGTGCAACCTGCGACCGAACGCGATGCTGATAGACTATGGCACCGAGTGCCGTGTCCAGTCTTTTCCTGAAGCGCCTCCAGGGATGGTGACTGCACCACCTTCCTGGGCAGTGCATTCCAAAGTCTCATCACCTTTTCTGTTTAAGAACCTCTTCCTAATGTCCAACCTAAACCTCCCCTGGCACAGCTTGAGGCCATTTTCTGTTGTCCTGTTGCTGGTTGTCTGTAAGAAGAGACCGACCTTCACCTGGCTACAGCCTCCTTTCAGGTTGTTGTAGAGAGTGATAAGGTCTTCCCTGAGCATCCTATTCTCCAGGCTAAACAACTCCAGTTCCCTCAGCTGTTCCTCACAGGACTTGTGCTCCAGACCCTTCACCAGCTTTGTTGCCCTTCTCCAGATCTGCTCCAGCACCTCAATGGCTTTCCTGAATTGAAGGGCCCAGAACCGCACACAGTACTCGAGGTGTGGCCTCACCAGCGCTCAGTACAGGGCCCACCATGTTTAACATCCCATCCCCTCTGCTCCATTTACGCTGGCATGAAGTTTTTTGGCAAAGAGATGTTATCATTTCTTAGGTCAGAAGGAACCCCAACATAAGAATGAGATGGAACTGTTGCAGCACGGCCAGAGAAGGCCATGAAGTTGACCAGAGAGCTGGACCACCTTCCCTATGAAAACAGGCTGAGAAGTTGGGCTGTTCTGTCTGGAGAAGAGAAGGCTGCATGGAGACCTCATAGCAACCTTCCAGTACCTGAAGGGGGCCTACAGGGAAGTCAGAGAGGGACTTTTCACAAAACCATGTAGTGATAGGACAAGGAGTAAGGGCTACAAGCTGAAAGAGGGCAAATTTAGAGATTAAGAAGAAATTCTTTACTGGGAGGGTGGTGAGATACTGCAACAGGTTGTCCAGGGAAGTTGTGGATGCCCCAACCCTGGAAGGGCCAGATTAGATAAGGCCTTGAACAAGCTACTCTTGTGGGAAGTGTCCTTGCCTATATCAGCCTTTTGTCACCATAACCTGACAGGTTGTACATCATCCTAAGTACCAGAATTTAAGGTTTGAACGCAGAGATTTTTTTTTTTTTTTGAGTGGCTTGAGAGCAGAATTGAAAATTTAAAGACTTTTTCTCAAATAAATACAAAATACCAAGAATGTAGGAAAATCATGCTGAATTGAAAATGGATATAAAAACCTTAGATTAAATACAACTGTGAATGTAGACAGTTGTCCTCAGCAAATCCATAATACTGTATATAGTACTGGGATAGCTGGAGAGCCAGCTAGGAAAAAAGGGCCTGTGTGAAACAGGAATAGACTGTGCTTGTCCTAGAGCTTGTCAGAACAAATTCACTGTTCCTTTGTCAGGGCTATGAAGTGTGACACTGCGGCTTGCAAATAAGGAGGTCTGAAAGATATTACAGAAACAGAAACCAAAGTAGCCTTCATATGATACTAATATAATTTTTGATAGAATAAAAGGACAAGGATCTCATCAAGTAACAGAAAGTTATGTTTCCTGGCACATATAGGAGAAAGATGTGCAGTGGTTCCTCTTCGAAAAAATATTACAAATTTAAGTCCTAATATGTGTACATCTTCAATGTGACTGCAATACTAACCAAAGGAAGGGAAATTGCAATTGTATAAATGTTCTTAGAATTTGGGGCACATTTCTTATCCAGAGTCATCTTTCTATACTATGCCTTGCTTTGTGTTGAATCTATGCAAGCATGATAAACTAAATTCAGACACTCCAGAGGACTTAGACGATAATGTGAAGATTTATGTCTCAAAACAAGAAGACAAATTTTCTTTTCTTCCTCATTTTATTCAGTCTTCCAATATAGTTTGGCTGGCATAGCAACAGAGCAATGAAGCCATGACTCCATCCCAATCTGTGTGTATGTATAAAGAAAAGATTTGACATGAAAGAGCACCTTCTGTTCCTGCCAGCTTGTTTTAGTAGACAGGAACAAAGACAGATCTGTCTCTAATCACCTGTAGACCCTTTAGAGATGCATCCAACATACCTTCTCTTTCTTAGGTGTGGTGTCCCGTTGAAAAGTAAGACAAGCCTGAAATGTTTCCCTTGGCTGAATTCTGCTTGTATACTTCTGGTCTGCTTTGCAAAACAGACCTTTTGAAACTTAAATAAATAAATGGGAAATACATGGAATTTGTATATATTTTCCGTCAAAGTTCAGGCAATGTCCAAAAACAGAGACCACTAAAAGAGTTTTTTATTTGAAGAAAATGAGATGTGGCTTTTGGATTTTTTTTTTTTTTTAAGGAGTGGTGATTACTAAATTTGCTATTCTGTTAAACTTACATGACAAATGGTGATTTTGTTTATTTGAAAGACAAAACCACAAACCTGTTGAAGAACCTATTTTCATTTACCTTATTTCTGTCTTATTTCTGCTGGTCTAAATGTCAAACTAAAAAACCCTGTGAGAAAAGCTAAACCACATCACATGAGTTGCCACGGTCAGGAGGGTTTTGACAGAGAGGAGTCAACTGCTCCACAGCAGCCAGGCAAGCCAGGCACAGCAAGTGTGATTTTGCAGCGAGCTGACCGAGGGGAAGATCAATGACACCAGCAGTTATCAGAAAAGTTTGTGTCGTGGCTCACTGTGCTAGTCAAAGATTAGCTTGTCCAAGGTTGGTTATGAAACTGTTGACTTTTTCAAATATCCAAGGTATTTTGAACAAAAGTAAAATAGCTGTTAGAGCTCTGAACTGCAGAGACCTGTCCTTGATATTTTTGTTCTGGGCTTCTTTGCTTTTTTGCCTATATATTTACGGTATGGCCATCACCATCAAGACCTTCAAGAAGGTAAAGAACACTATGATCATCAAGTTCTTGTGCTTAGTTTTATGGGTATCACAATGAGTGTATGCATTTCAACTCGGATGTATTATTCGTAAGAGCCACCAGTGCAAGCACAGGAGCAACTTGTTTGGGGAACAGTGCATTTCCATTGTGAGGAAATTAGTGAATCCTAGGGACTTAGCTATAAAGCTACTATGAAGGGAATGAGCATTTCATCTTTCACAGGGCAGTTTGGCTTTTCTAGGACAATCTCATTAGTTCAAAGAACTCAGACTTACATTTTTCTGCCACTGAAATCCTTGCCATAGACCAATGTGTCTGTCCAGTTCAGAAAGTAATTAAGACCTAATTGCCCTATAGGGAAAAGGTCATTATCTGTTTACAGATGGATTCTATTTCACCAGCCAATCATCAGTAACTCCCAATTTAAAAACATCATTATGTCATTTAACATTCCCTGTCCTATATTTTATTTTTGTCTTTTTATGTACAGCTGTTATTTAGCTAGCAGCCTTCTGAGAAGGGTTACCTGCTTCATGTAACACTCCATCTCCTTGAGGTTTTAAGATTGCTTTACATGTTCAACTAGGTTTGTGGTTTATGAAGAGGTATTCTAGATTTTTTTGACTCAGGAAGTGCTTTCAGAGTAGCACTAGCTACTAGCACCCTAGCTTTCTTTCAGCAGTTTTATTGCTCATAGGCCTTTTTTAAGAATCCATATCAATTCTTCAGTTCAGGTCCAAATGCTCCTTCCTCCTCTTCTGTTCAGCTTGTAAGGCCTGCAATATCTTGATGTCTCTATGTGACCACTTCCCAGAATTTCCTTTCAATTTGAAATACAGTAGTACTACAATCATGTGTAAGTATTTTGTGGAGACCACAGGAAGTCAGAAGAAATAAGATTTAAAGTTAAATATACAGTCTGTAGGGTAGGTCAGGCCCCTGTAAATGTTTTAACATATACTTAACTTGAAGATCTTTACCACACAAAGTTATCAAATGACCTCATACCTTGGGAAGAAACTTCACAACTGCTGAGGGATGCAGTATAAATAATACCAGAAGAATATCAGCCTGTTTATCAGGCAGTTACATGTCCATCTCCTGGGACAAGGAGAAGCAGCTACATCAAACATGGATGTGGCAGTATCCAAGAGGAGAACATGGGCATTCACAAAGCATCTTTAAACAGTACAGAAAGCCCCAGTGAATTATCCTTGGCCTGTACATTTAAATAGTGTGAAGGGTTTCCTTCCAAGAATAATTGAAGAAGGGATGTCAGGACTTCGGACTAACTGCTTTGCTTTTGGCGTCTGCTACAGAAAAGATAGTGCAAAATGGAGAAGCCTAGAGCCTTGAAAAAAATCTCAGTGTGAAGACAACTAAGTCCCATTGATAGGAGCACAGAATGACAAATTTTGTGCCTGTGTTGGCCCATAGCATGATTTACCAGGTCCACAGCAGCAACACAGGATAGAAGAAAGCAAAGAACATTTCCTTCCTGCTAGTTTCCACCTGATAGCAAATTCCAGCCATGATATATGTGTATACATAATATATATATTAAGTATGCAGCATGCACATATTATCTATGTGTGTGTGTTTATAAAAACTCCATGTGCAGATGTATGATGTAAGATACAAATGTGTAGTTGCCTGAGTATGGAAAATAAGTCTTCTTTCTTCTTGTACAGGAGAGTGATAACTGCAAAGACAACGGTATAAAGTTAGGGAAAATGAAAATAAGGTGCAGGGGATATTTATTGGCTCAACTGGAATCCCAGCTCTTCCAGAAAACAACTTCCGAGGGTCAAGGTCAAGAACAGCTGTGGAGCTCTTATGTTAATTATCTAAATCTCCACCAGAGCGCAGTGCGTCCCATCACTTTCTGTACTTGATCACCAGCTTTACCTTTCAAGTTCCTCTAAAATGCTGTGACTTTTAAGAACTAAGAACCACACACCACAAACGCTCAAATTCCTAGTTTTAATTATAAGGATTACACAATAAAACAGCTTCATGCCATTCCCTCGGGTCCTGTGGTCACGCCAGAGATCAGTGCAAGTCCCTCCACTTCCCCTCGAGCAGAAGCTGTGAACTGCCATGAAATTTCCCCTCAGTGTCCTCTTCTCCTGGCTGAGCAATAGACGCACATGTGTGCAGATTTAGGGACAATCAGAGCTGATGTTAATGGCAGTAGGTCTAGCAATATCTTGAAAGGGATGTATTGAGATAGGAATGATAAAGAGGTACCATAAGCATGCTAAAAAGTGCTAAGAGATGATTGCCGCAGAGCTTAAGGCTTTTCCGGCAAATGTTCATGGCTGTAAGGATAAGAATAATTCTACTCTATGAACCAAATAGTTTTATTAAATATGGAAGTAAATATTATCACATTTCTGTCTTCTATCTTCTCAATTTTATCAGATGTATCAATGGAAGAAAAATTATATGTTGTAGTTTAACTTCTTTTAGTACTCGTTTAAATGTTGAGTTTTAGCAGCAATATGTGAGAACACTTGCCTCATTAAAAAAACTCAAACATGTGGACAATTTATATGAAAGTGTACAGAGAAGTTTGCATTACCCTTCAAAATGGGGTGAGATACCAGTGCATTGTGCATGTACCAGGGAATGCAAGGTGAAATAGGAAAAGGAAAAAATGTCAGCATGTTGACAATAATGAGGAACCGAGGAAACAAAGCCACCGGTCTTGGCAATGCTGAAATTTTTTGAGGGAGAAACACCATTGCACTCCATAGAGTTTCTAATTCAGAAGGCAGACAGACTCTTTGTAGAGCTAAATGACACTTATTTATTAAATTATTAATTTATACATTTTCCTCTATTTTCTGAAGCCATGTGAGTTTGGGGAGGTAAAAAAGCCTGCCGCCTATGAAAGTGCTTGCCGAGGTCCCCAGGAATATTACGAAGGAGTCATCATGAATACTGACAAGCAATAAGATGCTTAGGGCTACACTTGATATCTACATTTGATCAGGTAAGTTGCACCTTTCTTGCATGGCAAGCCCACATTTCCAGAGGACTGAGTCTGTCAGATGTTTGTTCTGCATCTCGATAGTGTTTATTTCTCTATTAATCACACTCCTTTCCTTACAGCAGAATCTGGAGATTTACTGTGTTTCCAGCTTTTCTGCTGAAAAGGTTCCATATTTCTAAAATGAAACTGGCTTTTATGAAGAAAGCTATTTACAGACTTTCTCTAACTGCAGATAGCTTATTGCACAGACTAACTTCCTGTGTCTCTCTCCAATCACTCAAATTGTTTCTCTGCCCAGCTGCCACAGAAGTTCTTCAACCCCTCTCCCATCTCTAGCTTGAATCTGTTTATACCTCCTGTAAGTCTGCTGTCCTTTCTCCTTTGACAAAGCTGCTCAGGTACACAGCAGAGGAGCAAAACCTTTACATTTCCTCAGATTTAAGGCATTCAACAAAACACTTCTCCATTTTTCTGGTACTTCACCATATCCAACAACAGCAGGTAAGATTGTGGAACATACTAGGAAAAGCTTCAAAGGACAATTAGCCTTAGTAGCTCCCAGTAGGACAACATGTGCACTTTATTTTCTGTGAACTGTGGCATGCCAGAGCCAGGTCTTGTGGGCAGTGGTGCAGAAACTGGGGTAAGAGAACATCAGTGTCCCTACGCTGAAAATTTCTGCAGAAGGAAAAGAAAAAACTGACTGCAAGACATCATCATGAGCTAAGACATCATGAAGGGAGTTGAGGTATTTATTTATGCTAAAAAATAGAAAGGTATTCTGGCAGCTCTGAACTTCTTGTTTTATAATTAAATAGGCTTGAGAGTCTCCTTGTTTGATAACATATTCCAGCTGTTTACACTTTAAGGAAAAATACTAGAAGACTTGCAACTAAATCATGAACGGTCAGGAGTTCAGTAGCAGTCCAGTCTTCAGTAATGCAGGGTTGGGCTTTTTTTTTGTCAAATAAAAAAGTAAGCTTTAAAAAAGTTATTTCAACTAAGCATTATGCTGTGCTCTATTATGCACTCCATAATTACACTTTGTACGTTCAAAAGAAAACACTTACTTGCAAAAACTTAATCCAGGATGAAAGTAATCCAAATGTATCAAAATGAATAGTATGACTGAAATTTTGCTCTCAGTAACTCCTTTTGAGGCTATGAACTGCAGCATAAATGAGGACTGTACAACATCTATTCCTATAAAAAGTTCCTGGTTTTTTTTAGGATGTATTTAATTTCTAAGTACAATTACCAAAACTTATATCCTAATCATTCTTGTGAGAGTCCTTTTATATTAAAATTCTCATTTGGGACACTTAAAAGAACTGTGGCTTTAGATACACCTAAAAATTTTGCCAATAAAACTGATTATTGTAATGGATTTTGCCAGGTTGGAGCTTCTTAAATTAGCTTTTTTAGAGGATTTTTTCAGGTCATTGAAAAAGATCTTGTTACCTGTTTTTTCAGCCAAGGTACACTAGAGTGTATTTACCAATGTATTTGTGGCAATTCATGCCAGAGAATCACACTCTTCACTAATGCAACTGTGAACTTTAAAGAGTAGACAAGGCTGCTGCCTGGGAAGTTGGAAAAAGACTCAGCAACAGTAAATTGCCGTGCCCCAAGTGGACAAGAAAGTCTGCTGCTAGTCAGCTCTAACAGCATCAGCCTTTGAGAGAGATTGGTGATGGAAAAAATGAGAGCAGAGGTGAGAAAATGTGTCAGAAATTGAATTAATAAATATGTGCTTTGAAGCAAAATGGGTTAACAGTTACAAGCAGTTGGAGGGGTTTGTTGAAGGGCAAGACACAAGCTCATCTTCACTTGAATGTGAGAGAGTGTTTGTTTGGGGAGGTTGGACGCGGTGACCTCCAGAGGTCTCTTCCAGCTTCAGCCATCCTGTGATTCTGTGACTTATCAATAGGGCTAAGTGACAGAGGATAAAGCTTGTGCCCCAGGCTCTCCTGACTGTGGGATAGCCTCTTCCAAGATGGTAGCAGGCTGAATTCCCTGCTGAATCTCCACTGGCAGCACCTCAGCAGGCAAGGTGGAAGAAGCCAGGCTCCAGGGCTGTTCTGGCAGGCCTTACCTGGGAGTGTGAGACTCACCAGAATGGAGCCAAGGGCTGTCTTGCTTATGGTGTCCTGCCTCAAACACTGGCATTTCAAGAGAAGGGAGAACAGGACAATCACATAATATCACTTCCTCTTGGTATTCCTCCAGCCTCTGACCTTATTAATCCTAGGTATTTTCCTGAGTATGTGGTGGTTTGCCTGTTTAGTATGGATTTCTTTTCCATGTTCTTTTCCATTCTCTCTGGACTGGTGTTCCATGTGCATCCACAACATCCTGGCAAAGTGTTTTCTAATTACACCATGTGTTGTAAGAAGAGATACTAACTTTACCTAGTTTTGAGCCTACATCTCATTAGCTTAATATGTTATCCAGCAATTAGTGCTTGGGCAAAGGCAGTGTAACCCATCAAAATCAGCTTTTGCACTTCATTGAGGATTTTGTAGACCTCTTTTCTACCTACCTTATATTGTCTCTTTTCTGGGATGAACAGTCCTAAAATATTTAACTTACAAAGTTTTAAATTAATTTCTTAGATCATACCCTATGCCCTTATCTTGATCTTTTCCAGTCCTTGTTGGTCCTATCTGTGATAAAGAGGCCAGAAGTGCACAAAGTAAACAAGGTATGGGCAAACCATGGATTTCTACAATGCTGATCTGATTGATGTGTTATGATTCATAGCAGTCACTGATGAGCAACATCATTTTATACACAAAGCTCTGACTGGATGTCCCTGTGTGCATTACTTCAGACTTACTGACACTGAATTTCACACACAAACATTTGTGCTGTCCTGCCCACCTTTGGGTATGTAGCCTATACCATAAGCTTCACCTCAGAGGAAAAAAAACCTGGTTGGTATCAATGTAGACCTAATGTTATTTTAAGCACTTTGAACTGGAAAAAGTGACAAAAAGTGATCAGTTGACTCCAGGATGATCTCTGGCCCTTTCATGTGTCAGCATATATGTAGCCAAACAGATACTGAACCCAAAATGGAACTTAGTCAATCTGGGGAACATTTATCAAAGCCCAGCATCATCAGTCAGTGGAGGGTGGTGATGGTCCTGCTCATCTCTGTGCTGGTGTAATCTTACCTTGTCTCTGGGATGTCACAATGTAAGAGAGACATAAAGTTATTAGAGAACATCCAAAGGAGTACTACAAAGATGGTGAAGGGTGTAGAGGGGAAGCCATAAAAGAAGCAGCTGAGGTCACTTCATTTGTTCAGCCTGGAGAAGAGAAGACTGAGGGGAAACCTCATTGCAGTCTGCAACTTCCTCATGTAGGGAGTGGAGGGTCAGGCACTGATCTCTCTGATGACCACCTCAAAGTCCCAAGGGAACAGCCTGAAGTTGTGTCAGGGGAGGTTTAGATTGGATATCAGGAAAAGGTTCTTCACCCAGAGGGTGGTTGGGCACTGGAACAGGCTCCCCAGGGAAGTGGTCACAGCACCAGCCTGACAGAGTTCAGGAGGTGTTAAGACAATACTCTCAGGCACATGGTGTGACTCTTGACCATGGTGCTGTGCAGGGCCAGGAGCTGGACTTCCAACTTGAGATATTTTATGATTCTACAATTCCGTGACTACTGACCCTCACTATCCCTGCCCAGTTTCCCCAATGCCTTGCTCCAGGCTGGAGATGGGACAAGCTTTGACTGCTAGGGTCCTTCAGTAATGCATTGAAATTTAAAAACATACGTATTGGTGCACCTATTGGGCAAGGAGAAGGATTCAAGTTAGCCAAGATTTCATTAAAGTATTGTTACTTTTAAAATTTGTGTGAAGGGAGATGACAGTCAACTTCTAAGATATGTATATATGTATCTATGTATATAAAACCCCCCCAAAAAAATGAACAGGTGTGCAAAGAAAAAAGCCCCCAATCTTCAAAACGCATGGGAAAAATAAAGAGATTTAATACTATATGGAGATCTAAAAAACTCAAAATAATAAGAAGAAACGGATTGATTTTATTTCATAACTTGGTTTCCCTGCCCTCTTCTATGTTTGGGAGTTTTTCACACAAGGCAGATAAGAACAAGGAAATGAATCTTAAATGATGTGCATTTTTTTAAATTATTATAATTATATAGAAAAAAAGTTCAAGCACATTTAAAGATTAAATTTCTATACAATAGTTTAAAAAACCCCAAAAAACACAAACTCCCACCCCAGTCCCAAAAGCAAACAGAAGCCTTTACATTCCTGTTTTCTCAGTAAAATTACATTAACTACAGAGTAAGTAATGCTTACAAGTAAGCATGATGCCCAGGGCCCATATTCCCCAAACTAAAGGTAATATAGGCATGAACTTCTCAATAACCTCACAAATTGCAATGTA
Source organism: Climacteris rufus (assembly GCA_013398175.1). Taxonomy (NCBI): domain Eukaryota; kingdom Metazoa; phylum Chordata; class Aves; order Passeriformes; family Climacteridae; genus Climacteris; species Climacteris rufus. The sequence goes on along the minus strand of VZRZ01006282.1, from coordinate 136,839 downwards.
CATTTATGTGGATATATATAAGTGTGTGTATATATATTTACATATAAATGGATGTCAAATCACACCCACTGATCAAGGAGGGTAAAAATCATTATTCTTATGATGCCCCAGAAGAATATATTTCCAGGCTCAAAGAACAGTATGATGGGCCACTTTTAACACTAATTTATTCTCCTGCTCTCTAATAAAAAGCCTCCAAGACTTCACAGTATATACCATCAGACTCAAAAACTGCTGTTGTTGGGTTCATTTTTATATTCCCTTCTCAAAGAACAATCCCGCTGACCCAAACAGGACTTTTGCCTAATCTGAGTTAACTAGAGGCTGGTAACTGAAATGGCATGAAGTGTACTTGAATGAATCATCCTTCCTGTTCTTTTTTAAACATTGTGAGAAGAAAGATGAAGGGTTATGAAGAGCTGCATGAGGCTGGGGAGAACATTTTCAGTCAGTTGTGAGCATCTTTTCTATCTTGCAAAAAGAGCAATTCACTATTTTTCAAAATATAGCAGTTGATGTCCAAAGTGCAAGGTTTCTGCCCTTTTGGCTCTATTTTATGTCAGTTACAGTTCAGGCACTTTGCAGCGTATTTTAGGAGGGACTCAAGGACAGGGTTCAAGATAAAACAGTGAAAGTCTGCGTTAGAGGTAGGAGAAGTAATGGCTTTCATTATAAAAATATTTCCAAGTTATAAGAAAAGAAAAAGGAGAGGGATTTCAGTATAACCTTCAAAAAATTTCTGCCACAGTAAAATGCTGAAAACAATTAAACAATTGTGTGGTGGTGAGAAAGATGGAATAATGTGACAGTGGATGGTGAAGGGTGAACTTCCAGACAAATTGATGGGAAGGTTTAGGCAGGTTACATATCACTAAGCTTGGCCTTGTACACAAAAAATGTGCAGATCAATTAAAGCTATCACTGTGAAATGCCACAAAGCATTGAATGCTCACATTGGCTTGTGAACAGTAGTGCTAGGTCCACTCACGTTTATTCTGCTCCAAAAACTGACAGTGCTTTAGCAGAAGATAGGACATACAATTATCTCACCATGCATTTTGATTGGTTTTCCCACCTCTGTTGTGAAAAAATTAATGGTGATTAGTGGTGGAAAATTGTTTTTTAATCATGTGATACCCAAAGAAAAAAGGCCTTGGGTGTTGCCTTTTACTTAGTCACAGGAGCTCAGGAATCAGTGCAGCAAATGATGTCTGAACCCACGATCCACGATGCCACAGGCAGCCTCCTCCTGATTGTTGGATGGAGTTGCAGTGCAGCAAAAGGATACGGTATAGCTTTGTCTTGCTTGTGAAGGGAACTTGTCTGGTGTTCTCAGGTGTTTGTGGCTCTCCACTGTCAATAAGGGCCAAATGTAGGTAAAAGGCTGTAAATACTATGGGAAAAACTTTGCTTTTGTCTGTGCACATTCTGTAGCAGTTGTCTTTCCAAGCACAGTTGCCTTTCCAAGGCAATTGTTGAGATGTGAGAAGAATTAAGCATGGCATGGTATATGCAAACAAGCTGTAGAAGGATATTTCAGAGAAGAGTGCCAAACACAGGACTGCACAATCCACCTGCCATAACTTATTTTCAGGGTGTTTGGTACAGCTCCCATTCTCAAGCCTCATTTTTCTTTTTCTCTTCTTCTTTCTGTTTGCCTGCCTGAGAGAAGTTAGTTTCTGACATCTGGTTATAGGGACAAGTTTTCAGCTGGTTTCTGCTGGCACAGAATCACTGTCCACTCTGTGGTTTAATTTTCATTTATCCAGATGAAAATCTGATTAATAATCCACACCATCACTGTAAGGAAGATACACTTACTGCCCAGGCACTAAATAAAACTAAATTCTCTGCTAAGGGGCATGGTTCTATGTATAGTCTAGAATGAATTGTGAAAAATGATGTGTTGATGCCAACCACATACAAGCAGCATTGGTACTGTAATAGGTTAATGTGGGAAAGTCTGTTTTCTTAAAAAAACTGCTCCCCATAGTCCTGAGAAATTAATAAATTCAAGATAGGCTGAAATATTTGCAAACTTTGTTAATTGTAGCTTTCCTTTCATTGTATGAGATGTTCTGCTGTATAAGATTGAAATAAATACTATGAGTCAACCTAACCTTTTCAAGTGTCAGTGTGGTTTGACTCTGATAAGCGGTTGGGTGAGTGTTGTGGTGAATTCACAGTGGCTGTGCATTATACATTAATGGTAAAATGGCATGCTACTTTATCCATTCTTTTATAGAAATACAACAAGAGAGAAAGAAACATATCAAAAAACAACAACAACAAAAAAACACCCAAGGCTTAGCACATTGCCTAGAAAAATAACTCCCTTCCCCCCCAAACCAGCTTCAGTGTATGCTCTAATTCATGTACAGTAATATTTCACATTCACAGAGAATCTTTCGTTAACGATCATACCTGAAAGTAACATTTGTTCTAAATTTATCCCTAGGTCTTATGCCGCAAGACTATTTCCAGGTGAACCCTGTTGGGTTTGCTTCAGTGCCTTCTTGAATAAACTCTGTTCCTTTAGCACTTCCATTTCTAACCAGAAAATGCTGAAGTGCCATATAAGTACAGCATAAGTTCTTTCACTGGAGCAAGGTGGCCATTCAAAAGGAAATGCTTTCTGTGTCTAGTTGTGAATCTCACAGGTATCTTTCTTCTGGGGATGTCTAAAAAACACTTTCCCGCCTTTGCAGATTGACCTTTACTCCCTCTAACCCATCCATAGGTCCGCTTGACATCGATCTGGCTGACATGGTCCTGCCCGAGAATAAACTTTCCCTTCTGTTTTCCAAGCTGTCGCTGAGCAGTACCTTAGAGCAAAACAATTGCATGAATTTCTGGTAAAATTCTTTCGATGCAAAATAATAAATGAAGGGATCTAGGCAGTTGTTTAAGCAACTGAGGCACAAGGTGAGCTTGTAGGCAGGGTACAAACTGCTGTTGTAAAATAGGCGAATGATCATATGCGCAAGTAGGATAAAGTTATTAGGAGCGAAGCAAGTGATGAACACCAGAAGGACAATTGTTGCCAGGTATAGGGATCTAGTCTTCTGTTTATTGCCATATCTGTTTGATGTCTGAATTAGCTTCCTAATGATACCAATGTAGCATCCAACTGTTACAACAAAAGGGATCAAGAAGAGCACGACAAATAAAGTGAGGAGAAAGGCTACCCAAGATGCAAAGGTGGGCAGCATATCCCATTTTAGGACATCAAAGCAGGTTATAATCCCTAATTCTTTCACTTCATAGGTCAGATCTGTGCTTTCTAGTGGGTAGAAGGCTACTAGCAACACAATCCACATACCTAGGCAGGCAGCCAAGGCATATCTCTTTCTTCTCCACTTGATCAACTTCAGGGGGTGTACCACACCCATGTACCGCTCCATGCTGATAAAGGTCATGGTCAGTATGGAAGAATACATGTTGGAGTAGAACATCACAGTCACAAGGCTGCAAAGAGTCTTGCCGAAGGTCCAGTGATTGTTTTGGACGTGATAAGAAATCTGGAAGGGAAAACAGCTGGCCAGCATGAGGTCTGTGATGCTTAAGTTGATCATGAAGATAACAGAAGGTGTTTTGGGTTTGATGTGCCAGCAGAGTACCCAAAGGGAGAACAAGTTGCCCGGGATGCTGATCAGAGCCACCACCGTGTACACAACAGGGAGCGTGATGGAGATAGTTTTATTCTGGAGCATTGCCAGCGTCAAAGTGTCCAGGTGGGATTCGTTTTTAACCATTATTCACAAGTGGGTTGTTGATCTGTGTAAGCCAGCTGGATCATACCATGAACACTTGGCTTAAAAACCTAGAGGAGAAATGTCAAGTGAGAAAAGCAGTATGTCAAAACAGAAATTAGGAACATGATTCTTCTATTGATCAACTAACAAAACTTCATCAGTTGGACAGATTTTCTCTGAATGTCCTGAATCCAATAAAATTATTTCTTGAAAACCCTTGCCTCCATACTAATCATGATAATGTTTTACCAGTCTCACTTCTTCCTGTCTTGGAACAGCTACTTTTTATGTGCTGAATGGCTTTCTGATACTTATAATCATAGAATCATTAAGGTTGGAAAAGACCTCCAAGATCATTGAGTCCAACCTTTTGCCAATCAGCATGTCCATTAAACCATAGTATTAAATGGTGTGTCCCATCATTTCTTGCACACTTCCAGGGACAGTGACTCTACCACTTCCCTGGGCAGCCTGTTCCAATGCTTAACCACCTTTTTTGTGAAGAAGTGCTTCCAGATGTCCAACCTGAACCTCCTCTGGTGCCCCTTGAGGTAATTTCCTTTTGTTGTGTCACTGGTTGTCTGGGAGAAGACACCGACCTCCCACCTGGCTATAATCTGCTTTCAGGTGGTTCTAGAGAGTGACAAGGTTTCTCCCAAGCCTCCTCTTCTTGAGGATAAATGACTCCACCTCCCTCAGCTTCTCCTCATAGGACTTGTGCTCCAGACCCTTCCCCAGCTCCATTGCTTTTCCCTGGACACACTCCAACACATCAATGTCTTTCTTGCAGTGAGGGGCCCAGAACTGGACACAGCATTCAGGATGTGGCCTCATTGGTGCCAGGTAGAGGGGGACAATCCCTGTCCTCATCCTGCTGGCCACACTATTGCTAATACATGCCAGAATGACATTGGCCATCTTGGCCACCTGGGGTACACTGGCTCATGTTCAGCTGCTGTTGACCAGCACCCCTGGCTGCTTGTCCACTGAGCAGCTTTCCAGCCACTCTGCCCCAAGGCTGTAGTGCTGCATGAGATTATCATGACCCAAGTGCAGGACTAGGCATTTCACCTTACTGAACTTCACACCTTGGCCCATCAATCCCTCCTGTCCAGATTGCTTTGCAATCTATTCATTATCACACGTCCTATGTTTCTGTAGCATAAAGAAAATCACTTATCACAAACTGAAATTAAATTGGTGTCTGCTTGAGAACACTAGTCTGTAAATTCTCCATGATCTAAATTCATCGTATCTACTCTAGATGTCATGACCTTGATTTTTGTAGTACATAAATCTACTGACTTTTTTTTTTTCCGCACTAAACAGTGATCCATTTCAAGTAAGTGCTGCATTTAAAATATTTTTCTTTGTTTTCAATTTAGGGAAAGGAGAACAAGCATTCAATTAATTATTCTTGGTATATTTTGTAATATAAACACAATACATTGAAAAAGCATGAGAACCAGGGACAGATTGCAGTTGCTTGGACTGGTTTACAGACTGGAGAAGTAAAAAGCCCTCTTCTACCAAGAAGAAAAGCTATTGAGCTTCATTTTCTGCAAAATGTAAGTTACTTAAAAATGTTCTGTTTGCAGCTGCCTTATTTGCATCACCTGTAATTCTGCAAAATTAGTTTCAGTTTTGCAGTCTGCAAAGCAAACCTTTGCTTTCACTGTCTGGCTTACATAGATCTTTCTTGGCAGACACAGTAGCTTATGGTTTAGCTTATTTATTTTAAGCAGCATAGTAGCATTCGGCAGCTGCAGGCAAGAAACCACGCCTCAGTGTTCTACATGTGTTCTTGCTTTCGTTAAGCTGCAAGTACAGGGAGGCAGTTTCTCAAAAGTATGGGGTTGAAAAAGTGAAGAAACGTCAATGAATGCCCAGAAAGGCAGAGGATATATCTAAGTAGGTTCTGTGAAGGGTGTCAATAGGGGCCTGAAGAGGTGCCAGGCCAAGTCAGCTGATAACTGTGGGCACAGCTCTGCTGTTTAGTAACAGGCAGGGTGTGGGTTCAGGCACACTCCTGCTTGTGGACTCTGATTACCTGCACCATTAAATCTGAGCATCTCATTGCAAGATACACCTCTGTAGGAGGTTAGATTAAAAAACATAGGTGCCAGTTGGTGTCACTTAACCTCATATCTAGTTAAAAAAGACTTTTGTGTGATCATAGGCCATGAGCAGTGTAACTGCTCAGGCCCTCAAAGAGCTTGGCCCGTGATGCTGGGAGACTATAGCTGGAAATAACCCTTCTAACACAAACTGTGCTTTTTGACAGAGCCTCTTACCGAAAAACTTGCTAGGCTTTTCACAACAGAACCCCACTGATGGTTCCTGAGACCTGACAAATGTGAAGTCGCTACAAGAGGCTGCAGTTCACTAAAGAGATAATCAGTAAAAACGCAAGTGCAGACCCAGAAAAAGGTACAGCTACACCAGCAAGAAGCTCAGTAGGGGCTTATTGATGTTCTTTCTTGATCTGATCGATTTGATATAGTGCTTCAAATGTCAGCTAAAAATATTCAAAAGTGGTGAGAGTTAGTATCAAGCATTGTTGACTAATCTTGCTTCCAGCTGATCTGTTGGAAGCTTAGAAAAAGGAATAAGAAAACAGGAATTGCAAACAAAGTCAGAGATGTGCATATATCATGCACGACAGAGCAAGCATGTTTCAAATAGGGATCATCAGATGTTCGCAATTGCAAAAAGCTCTTTAAGCCAAATCCATTGCAAATGAAATTCAGTTCTTGTCAGGGGAGCTATATCAAGAATTAAACTAATTCTTCATTTTTTAGGAGAACTTGACAAAACACTCACTGTCACATAACTCCTGGAAAAAGAGCCCTAATGCTCTCTATTTCAACCCATCTTAACATAACAAATACTTATTCATGGCATGTATTCCTCAAAAATTCTTCTCAAGCGGCACCCCTTTGAGCCTAACATCTCTACACTTCTCAAAACAAACACAAAATTGTTATCGATATCAGAGTATTCACAGAGCTCTAATAACATACCTTTGCAAGTAAAAGCTAATTGCTATCACAGGCCCCTAGATACTGTTCCTATAGAAATTGTAGGTACTTGGGGAGGTAGGAGTATAGATGAAAATTTCCATTAAATCTGTCACACTGGTCATAAAGCTAATCCAAAATGTCTTACTTTTTGGTTTGTGTTAGAGCTAATCTCAAACATATTTTGTTCTATACTTGCTTTTTCTGAGAGTACATCTTGATAAGAAGGAGATAAAAAATGCACGCATAGATGCTGCTGAACACAAAACGTCAGCATTCATAGCCTGGCTAAAGGGATATTTTATGCACTCATGGAATGAATTACTGTCAGTAAAACACAAGTGCCTCCAAATGTAGGCACCTCTTGAACTGGTGTTAAAAGACACCAGACTTTGTGGTTAGGTGCCTACAAGAACTCTCCAAAAAGGGTAGAACCCCTTGGCATGGTTTTCAGTAATAAAGATGTCCATCACAAGGATCAAAAGAATAAAGATGTGATGGTTCCTTTAGAGTCTTCTGCAGGGGAGGAGGGAGCATGCAAAGCACACAAGACTGATGTCATAAGTTATTCTTGAGGGCAAATAGCCTCCTGGGAAAATGTGTAGTACAGAAAATCCTCCTCCCAACTTTGTCTGTCCTTTTGCCAGATTCTCTCAGGCTCTAATCCTGAATTCCTTGTTTAGGAAAGCCCAGACTAGAATAAATTCCTACTCTGATTCACCCTTACTTACAATGATTTGCTTTTTAAATGCCCAGGTGTGTGGGTTTTGGTTGGGATGGAGTTAATTTTCTTCACAGTGGCCCATATGGGACTATGTATTGGATTAGTGCTGAATACAGAATTGACAATATAGAGATGGTTTTGTTATTCTGAGCAGGGCTTACACAGAGCCAAGGGCTTTTCTGCTTTTGTACTGCCACACTGGCAAGGAAGTTGGGGGTGCATGAGAGGTTGGGAGGAGACACAGCCGGGATGAGTGACCCAAACTGACCAAAGCATATTCCATATCATCTGACATCACTCCCTGAAAATAAAGTGCAGGGAAGAAGGATGAAGAGGAGAACTTCTGAGTGACTGTGTTTGTCTTCCCAAGTAACCCTTTCATGTGATGGGGCCCTGCTGTCCTGGAGATGGCTGTACACGTGCCTGCCTATGGGAAGCAGAGCATTATTCCCTTGTTTTGCTTTGGTTCTGTGCATGGCTTTTGCTTTCCCTATTAAACTATCTGTATCTCAACCCATGAGTTTTCTGCCCTTTACCTTCCAAATCTCTCTCTGATCCTGCCTGCTGGGGGAGTGAGTGAAGAACTGCATGGTACTTGGTGGCTGGCTGGGGTGAAACCGTGACACCAGGTTAAGCTGCTGGAACCACAGTGTACCGTTTCAATGTACTTTACTGCTCTCGTTGTTGCATCTACTGGGGTTTAGTTAATGCCATATTTACCTTTTCATCATGTTCAGGGTAACTTTATGTCTTTCCCTCATTGTCTTTGTTTGTCTCTCATGGTTTAGTTTGAAAATGTAACGAATCCAGAGAGAAAACAATGTCTCTTTAGAGGTTTAGAATTAGTCCCCTTATATTTTATGAGTTGTTTCCTTTCAATTTCAGGTTTCCTACACAATTCAAATCAGTGAAGCTTGCATGGATTCTCTGCAAGAGCAACTTTGCTGCAGAATAATTTTAAAATATCCACCTTAAGGTATGGTTTCATATGCATAATCTGTAAAAATATAGTTCTGTTACATAAATTTCCCTGTTAGAAATACATGGGTTTGCTTTTATTTTGGGGAGAACTATATTTAAAATATGACAGACAAATGGACATACAGAGAGACTGAAACAAAAACTCAGTAAGGATTCTTCAAGTGACACGATCCAGTCTTATTGACATTTACAGCAGTCCTCAAGCTTCTGACATAGAAAGAGAAATGTTAAGCTCTTCTGCTTGTCTTATTTCTGAAACATTGAGTGGATAGATGTATTTTAGTTTCATATTAGGTACTAAGCACCTATAGCCTTTGGAGTAATACTACTAAATCCATAGGATTTTGTTTGCTACTCTTTCTACTCACTGTCTTCTGGCATTCTGCACAGAAACTCACTTGGAAATTCAGTGGCACCAGGTTTTTACCAAGCTGTAAGCATAAGCTAAGGTCACAGCTACTTAGTGTTATTTTGACAGGAATAGAGATTTCTTTCCCTTCAGTTGAAAAAATATGATAAATAAAACATTAAAGGGTGTACTAAAAATCAAACAATTAAAAAATCACAAGAAAACTCTGTTATTTCTTTGCTATGGAAGAGTAACAGTAGAGATGCCTCTATTTTTAGAGAGCTGCTAAATAAAATTGAGGTGTTTTCCTTCTTACATCTATTATCTTCTTGTTGTCAATGTCAAATACACCTGTGAAAAAGACTGAAAAGCCTGTGAGCGAAATGCAAATGGGAATTACCTATTTATAAAAACTTTTGAGAATTGTTTTGTGATTGGAGATGAAAAATTAAATCTCAAAATATATCATGCAGCAGAAAGCCTTTCAAAACCTATTATGTTTCATAATTTTTGGTTCACTACCTGTCAAAGCACTATTGCATAGAGGGAAAAAAGTCATAAATTCTTTGATATTGCTACACTTTTAGAAAGACACCCTTCTAGCTGAAAAGCATAGGATGGCATGTTTCAGATTACAGGAAAAAGAAACTGAAATGCAATTTGAACTCAATTGCAAATAAATTCAGAATGAAGCAAAGTGAAAGCACAGATTTTTTGCAAGCACTTAGAAAAATAGTATTAATAGTTTTTCATCAATGCTGTTGTAGCTGAAGAATGTATTTTGTTTTTCCCAAAAGACTGCTTTTTAGATTTTTTTTTATTTTATGTTATTTTTTACTTACTCAGTTTAATGCTATTACAAAGCATTAACAAGAGCTAAAGAGTTAGGATAGTTTATGTCTACCTAGCTGTAGGAAAACTGGAGAAAACTTAGGGATTCTTGGTATGGAGTGTTCCTGCTGGGTATTTAACCCCTCCTAGACTGTCTGAATTACTAATGAGATGACAGAAGCAAATAAAGCACATAAAACAAATGCTTAATTTCCATTGAAGACTGAGTATGAGGAGAAGAAAGAGTCAGGAAGGTGAGGAGCCAAGAGCCAGTAATCTTGAGATGTGGGAAAAGTGACAAACACTGTGATATTTAGACAGAGTAAGGGGTTTTAATATAAGGAACAGGAAGAAAAAGTGGCCCTTTGTAACTCATCTCAATTACTGTCCCTAAAACATCATTCATGTGATTCAGAGAAACACTTCTGCAACTGTTCAAGCTCACCAAACTGAGGAATGCAAATGAGTGCATCTCTCTGATTGTGTTGCTTAAATTAGACTTGGGCTTTACTGAAAGAGGCTGCATGTTTTGTCTTGATGATTCTTTCTTAGCCTTCCAATAAACTTTCATGCAAATTTCGGCTTGCAGGGTTACATCTGTGTTTCTCTAAAAGCCAAAAGTTTGGTTCACTCTGTCAAAATGTGAACCTGTCTTCTAAGACATTTCTTTGGGCTTCCCTGTTATTTTAGTTGATTTTTTTCCTATTGTTTTGGTCTGAGTATTATTATTGCAAAGGTCAGAAACTGTTGCCAGGTCTGTAGTTATATTATCACAAAGGCATTATCTGGTGTTTTAGCTTACCTTCTTTTAAGAATAAACATATTTGTGAAATGAGACTTCTACCCTCTGTGCACTTGTGTCTGCAAGCATTACTGAGCAAAAAAAAACCCCAAAACTGAAAACATCTAACTAGCTATGATATTCCTGTCCTTCCATGCCATTTAGGTTTAGAAAAATAAAAATGTTCTTTATTTATTAATTTTTAACAAAGATCACTCAGATAAAGGACATAAGTTAACCCTATGTATACCTTCATTGCAAAAGCTGGCATATTTTTTACTATGAAAAAGTTACATTATAATCACTACATTAATCAAAAACTCTTGCAGAGACAAACTTCAGTCTTTATCTTAGTACACCAAGTCAAAGTAAACCCTATGGTGGTTATAGCTCTGACCTCAAACAGTCAGGGCAAGGTAAAACAAGAGTGTCTTCTCTCCACAGGGATTTCAGATTGAGAGGTAAAAAACCCTCTGTTTTTTCAGCATGAAAATATAGAAACATAACCAGCTTTCATGTAGTGGAGGGGTGTATGCCTCCACCTGTTAGAGCTTGTTAGCTGTATCAATCTAGAGAAAAACAACTTTATTCAAAAGTGAAGAAAAATAGTCCTGTCATTTCTGCCTACTAAGGAGTGCTTCTGTTCTTCAGCCTGAGAGAGTGCAAGCACACAGTTTCCAAGATTGAACCAAAAAATTCTTACTGTGAAATTTAAATATACAGATGAGAGGCAAAGAAACGCCACAAGGAAATACTGCACCCATTCTTCAGAACTAGCTAAGCAGTAAAATTAACTGTACATATCTACTTTCAGATTTCCTGTGTCTGTCCTGGACTATGCAGTTTTGCTGATAGCTGAATTTTAGTTCACTTGAACCTTCACATTTTCTAACTATAAATCAGCAAAGTCAGGATTCTGGTGTTAGCAATGCTTACACTAATTTAGGTAAGATTTGCATGAACACAGGCACTGTTATCTGTGTCAATAAGCCACTTCTGAGTGAAACTCATCAATGTGGTCTTTAAAAAGTTCAGACTTTAAAAAGTCTGCAGTAGTCAGGTTTTTGGAAATAGTAAGTCTCTGGATCAGTATTGACAAAAACCTCTCAGTATCTGAAGTGTGATTTTACAATTCAAGTGCTAGTTAGATTACAAAATAAAGCATTTTGCACTTTTCTTTATCAGCGTGCAAGTCAGCTTTTAAAAATTCTGTGAGTAAAACCTTAGGTCAGTTGAAACCCAAGTTGTGTAACTCCAATGATAGATTTTCTAGGCTGGTTTAAATTTCAGTCTGAGTGAACATCCTAAACCAGATTTAAAGAGGTTCCAATTTATGGGCTAATAGCTAGAATATTGTATATATGTTGGTCTTTCCTACATAAGCAGACTTTGTAAGCCTAAGTTTTTGAAGACTGATATTTTAAAAATGATTAGCAAAGCTAAGGCAACAGAAGAGTTCAACATAACAGCTCAGGAATTCATTCTCTAGGACCCAGAGTCCTCTGTGATCACTGCCCATATGCATATTTGTATTTCCCAACAGCACAGCGTAACTTGCCCCTTAGTGAAATAATGGTCTCTTGCACAGGGAGGAAGAGTGTGCATGCAAACAATTTCCGAAACATTGCTGATGGCTGGCAGTAAGCCTTCATCTAAATGGACCACAGTGTTTGTCAGATGGTGCATGGCCATGAACAACCAGCTTGTAAATCTCCTTTTAACTACTCTGGCAGACATCCTGCATAGTGTGCAGTTATCCTGTGCCAGCAGGCCCTCCTGCAGGTACCTTGGCCTTCAGTTATGGGAAGATGGTGAAGACTTGTTTTTATAGAACTTTGACCACAGAAAGTGCCTGATCAAGTTGAAATTTAAATAACACACGAACTGATTTCCTCTATAACTTTAAATTTTTAAACATTGTTTGTGTCTAGGATTGACAGACAATGGCTTCTGGTCAACAACTACTTCCCACTACAAGTAATTGCCTCACATAGCTGTTGGGAGAGTCAGAGGAAAAAGTGCAGTCGATCATTTCCCTTCTGACCTCAAATTTCAGGAAAAGAATTTAACAGTTTATTGGCACAAGGCATTTGTGGTAGACAATATGACAGATTCCTAAGAGAGAACCCCTCAATCTTCAGAAAACTTGGTGGTCTTACACTGAATCTGTATGTTCCAACTGGCATTTTGCAACAAACAAATATATATAAATACATACATGTAAGAATATGTGTGTTTATATATATATTCTATTTGAAATCTGTACTTTCTATCTTTTCATCTCTCTTAAGTTCTCTTCGAGTGTTTCCTCTCCTGTTCAGTCCACAAAGGAATTGAGGTAAAGCTGCTTCTGCTTGCATGCTATGAAGATTATCTTTAGAGATTAAAAAGAAAAAAAAAAGAAGAAAAAAAAAAAAATGAAAGAACCTCAAACGTTTTTTTTTTCTCATACTTGCACTAAGGATATGGCAGTCTGTAGCTGTTGATCAATTTAGCGTATAACACATCCCATAAACAGGACAGGCCACCAAGTTTTGCAGGTTTACCTGCAAGGATAATTTGATGTGGTATTTGAGAAATGTTTTGAGCAAAGAATGTAGGGTAATTCTAACATCCATATAAGGTACTGGGGCCAGAAATTGGAAGCAGTATTGTTAGGGGTGTATCAAATAACTTGCTTGAGCATGTAACTGTCTTCAGTTCCACTGCTTCCACTAGTTGGTCTCACAACATTCAAAACCTCTTTCTAGCTCCTACAGAAATAGACATGTCCCAAAAAACCTGTACTGGATCCATAACAACTGATGACTTGTAAATACAGAATGAATTGTTGAACCTCTTTTTAAGTAAGATCTTTAGAATATGCAAAACTCTTTCCACAGCAGTAGTACTAAGTGGCAGGATTTGGGTATAGTTGGTACCTTTCCAGCCTGGTCTTTGCTACAGCTGTGGATTTATCATGCAAAGAAATCTAAGTGTCTATTAGAGGATGAGTTGGAAGGTGTGGACACCACTGACTGTACCAGGCAGATCTCCAGTGACTGTAACATTCTTTATACATAGGCACTTCCACAGTAAACGCAGGTGTTTGAAGCTGATTCCAGCCTGTTTTAAACATCCTGTTGATTCAGATCCTGATTTCCTGGAGGCCCATAATTGCCTAGATTCTGTGAAAATCTGAACTCGTTCACTAAAACGTAATTGACCCCTTTCACACTTGGACTGCTCAGCTGCTACTTTAAAATGACCAGGTCAGCTTCTGTGTGAAAATAAATTGGCACAGAATAGGATGAAATGCATTGTTTTACCTGTATCTGTCTCCTTCCACCTGTGTGTCAAAACCTACAGGAAGTTTTACATGATCATAAAGCTGTTCATGTAGGAAGGACTCAGAATAAAAGTTATTTTGTCTTCTGCTGGTTCTGCTGCAGCACTTGCTTAGCACATACCATTTAGCCCTTACTGACGTGCTACAGACCAGACTGACCACTCTGCTCTCTTCCCAGGTGCTTTCTGCAGTGTTCTGGCAGTGAACTCCTGCAGACTGGGCATTCTCCTGGCTCACATTCAGCTTGGAGTAATGCTCACATCAGCTCTAGTGAAAACAGTCTTGGCTGAAAAATACGAGACCAGGGGCTCTGTAGGAGCTAAACTGATGTGCACTTGGCAGCTTTCTTGCATATCTTATTCTCTGCCCCTGAAAGGGCAAGAGGAGCTAGATATACAGAAAGAATGAGCTTTGCTTCCTGTCAAACTGTACCTCTTACTGGAAGGCTTCAGTACAAAAATGGGCTGCTGGAGGCTCCTTTGTATGACTGGAACTGATACTGAATCCAGTCATTGCTCTGTACCTCCTGTCAATATCCACTGAAAATACATGACTGCATGTATTTCAGGAGAGGTGTGGCTGGGCTGACAAATGACTAGTAGGCAGCAATGTATACAATCCAAGGCAGTGGGAAATGTGAGCTCATTCCCTAGCACTTTGGACAATGCTTCCTTCCCATCTTGGCCTGAAGAGGCTGGTGGTTGGGGCTCACCTCAGGTCATCTCCATAAGAAATCTTGCACTGTCACAACTCTTTCCTTTGCCCAGTTTCTTTTACTGCTTAATGTCACAGCTCAGAATGTGAACCCTGAATTGTGTCTATACTACTGAGCTATATATAACTGCATTTTTCCGGGGTAATGGTGAGTTGCTCATGTATATGGTCTTATAAGTCGTTGTGGTTCTCTGCTAGAGAAAGTTCCTTCATTTTTTTCAACATTGCCATCAGCAGTCAACAGCATTCAAGCTACAGTCATGGGATGTCCTGGCTGATTCTGCCTTTTAATTATGGTCATATCATCTAAGGAGGCCCAGTGGCATGACCAAGATACATTTATCTCAGGACTAGACCTGTAGGTCTGGTATTCATGCAGCTCACAGTGAAGTCTGAGGCAGCTCTGTGCCTTGTATGCACAGCACCTCAGAGCTCTTTGCTCAGCAGGTAGAAGCCAGCTCATTGTTTCCAAGCTTGTGCAAAATCGCTTTCTTCACATGCTGAAAGAACTGAAAATCGGCTTTTCTGCAAAAGGTCATAGCTTATGCTGAGCATCAATAACTGCAGCTGTGCTGCTTGTGGCTGGCACAGAGCACAGTACAAATTCATAAGTGTCTGAACAGTGTGGAGCACATGTACCCAAAGGCACAGTGTACAGGTAACAGGAACTTCAGAAATTGTGAACTACAGGAGCAACTAGAGGAGCAGATATGGCCTAGTTTTAAAAGCAGTGTTGTATATGCACTGGAAGGAGAAGCAAAGAGCCAACATAATTATTACTTTCTTCCTAACATACCAGTTAACACTTTTTTTCTTGACTTCTCTTCAGGTTGGCAATTTGATACCGTTAGAGGTATGACTGGTAACATACAAGAAGTAGAGATTATAAAATAGTGAAAAAAAGGAAAAAGAATTCTAAGATAAGCTTCACCTCTAGCTCGGTTTCTTTGTGACTACTTGAGCTATCACACTAATACATAGCGACACAGTAGGAACAGCACTCTGAAACCACATCTGCTTCATTCCTCTCAATATCCTCCAGTGCAGGTGAGACTGCAAGTCAAAGTTCAGCTTTTCAGCTGAACCAGGCTGCAAGTGCAGTAATATTCACGGTTTGGTATTCCTCTCCAGTCCTCTCTGCACTTAAGTAACTTATATAGAAAAAATAAGCAAGAAATTGGATTCTATTCTTGTCTAACGTATTCTTTCTGCTTTGAAAAGTATATGAGTGCCCTAACTATAGATAGATATATGCTGATATATTATTATAATGAATGCTACCTATGAAATAATCACAGGCAGAAGTAAAATGTTCTGCAGCTGGTTTTGTAGGAGGAACCAGTCTCCAAAATCCACTAGAACAGTTTCTTATTGGCATTATTTGACTTCCTTTTTATTGCTAGCAAAATGCCTTGAGATATCTTTATTTTGACTGCTATGCACATCATTACTGGAATCTTACTGTCTTGAGAAAAAATGCCACTGAAGACACTCTTTGAAGGGTGGTATTTACTAACCTGTGCACTAAAAATTACTGTCTTAACTATAATTTTTATGACCTTGGCATTTAGCTCCAGCTTAATAGAGATAGCTTTATGTATTCCATTTGACAACACCCTGTATCTCACAGTCACTTCTACTACATATGTCTTGTGATCTGCTATTTTTAAGCATACAGGCAAACAAACACATTCTCGCAATATAAGCAGAGGTGTGGATCCATATCTCATCAGCTACTCTATGTATTTGATCACACTCATACAGGCAAAGGAGGTTGCATACCAGTCTTGGATGAAGTTTTTCAAAACAGTTCCATGTTACTGTATGAGGAAGTGTATATTCATCACTATACCACAGGACATACTATACTGCAATCAATATATTACCACCTGATGCCCTGCTTTGTCTCTGCCATGAGTTGTCTGTACATGGACACAGCAGTCCAGATGAACCTCACCAGGGCAGATTAGAGGGGCAGGATCACCTCCCTCAACCTGCTGGCAATGCTCATCCTAATGCACCCCATGATACCATCAGTCTTCTTTGCTTCAAAGACACACTGCTGGCTCATAGACAACTTGCTGTCCATCAGGACTCCCAGGTCCTTCTCCTCAGAGCTGTTTTCCAGCAGGTCAGCCCCAAGCTACAGGCTGCCAACTGGACTCTGCTCTAAGGCAATTCTGATGACTGGTACAGTTATGCTCCAATAAGTTACATATAACAATAGAGCAGTAAGAGATAGCACTTTGGAGACAAAATTTGGGTTGTTATGAGCCCTAGAGATCTCTAAGTGATGTGCTCAGAAATATTACCACATTCCTGCAGTTTCAGTGTGTAACTTGGCAATAGATGCACAGAAAAATTATATAAATGCACTTAAGAATAAGGGAAATGTTTGGTAGAGATGGTGCCATCAGGAAAATAAGGTTCGATCTAAACTAAAATGGGGCAGGGCTTCTGTTACTAAAAATTAAAGTAATGATTTTTAAACTAAAAATTAGAGGGAGACAATTGGTGCATATATATAGTATAGGATAGAGGTATAGTTTAGGATGATATGTATTTAGTGGTGGGAATGTTATTAAATCCTCTGCAGTCTTAGAAAAAAGGACAGGAAGAGGTGTTAATAAAGTCCATGAAAGAACCAGACAAACAGTTTCTACGTGTGAAATTGCAAAGCACATCACATAAAACAGTCAGCCACAAAAAAACCCACATACATAAACCCCCAGTTAAATAAAAACTGTAAAAATACCGATGCTGATTGCCCTTGTTTTCAGCTGGGAATCTGACCTAATTTAGTCATCGGAGAAGTCTGATGAAAGAAAGTGACTTTTAGGAATGGTATGGCCAAGGCAAACACTGATACAGCCCTGCCAAAACGGGCCATGCTGCTGGAGGATTGGTACTGTTGCACTACTGGAAGCTTTGTGTCACATCCAGTAGACAACTGAAGTGCATCAACACATGAGACAGAATTTCCTGAAGGCTGTGACTGGAGGACTGCATCTTCAATCATGTAATGAGGATGGCACAGAGCACAGTGCAAATTCACAAGTGCCTGAACACATGCACCCAAAGGCAGAGTGCACAAGTAACAGGAAACTCACAAATAGGAATGGTAACAAGCATGGTAAATGTGGCAGCAATTGCTTGGGATAGAAAAATGAGCTGTGAGAGCAAACAATACGGAAATAACAAAACCTTTCAAGTACCCATAATCAAACTGGGAAAATGCACTGTGGTGTGATGTGTGTCTTCAGGCACATCAAACATGATTCCTTATGGAAACCAGCTGTTCAAGATCCAGTGGAGAGCTCCTCACAAGATGTGGATTAGCAGCTCTCAGCTCATCATCCTGAGTCTGCACAGTGGTAGGAGCACTGACCTGGGGTCTCCTGCTTCCCAGTCAGGACACCAAAGGCCTTTGGCCTATAGCCTATTGCAAATACATTTCTACTTCAACTGCTTAACTGAGACTTGTTAGAAAATGGCAAACTTGAAACTTGGGCACTCATGAGGGCTTCCCTATCGAAAGGTTTTGGTTCCCTTTTTCACTCTCTTATAGTGCCATAGATCTTGAAGGAGAATTGCCACTGGAAACTCCTTTGCTGGCAGATGTCTGATGCTTTGGCAGTGGCTGAGATGTGCCACCACAGCAGCCACCTTCTCTTCTAAAACCCCGAGGATGCCATCAGCTACCTGGGAGTAGAGACAGGATGATGCTTTTGAAAATGCAGCCTGTTACCCTGCTCACAGTGAAGAAAAATCAGCACCAACTACTTTCTCACTTCTCTTTCTGAACGTAGTGGAGGTTATCTATGTTTTGCTATTACTTAGTTCCCAGCTCTGTTTCCGGGACTCATTGCTCCTGTTTGCTCATGAGAGTTCAGGGCCTCAGTGCCATCTCGGGGTTTTCCCACAGAGCTGCCAAGACTGTGCTCTCCCCAGCCCTGCTGAAATTCCCTGGAACCTGGGCACACTTTCTGCACGTGCACATGGTGTCCAGCCAGCATGTCCCTGTGGCATCAGCTTGGCAGGGGACAGGCCTGCTGGGGCATGTGAGATTAAGTCACCGGTGCTTGTGGCAGTCGCTGAGCGCTACAGCCCACGGCGGGGTTTAATGTGCTTTGGCAAGCAAATGATGGAAAAGGCCAGAGTTTTGAAGCTCTTTCAGGGAACTGAAGAAAACAGGCCTGAGTCCTTTTTATTTTAACATCTCAACAAGACTTTTGTAAAAACCTAAAGGCTATGTACGTTTTAGGAAATCAGCTTCAGTATCCTTTCTTTTTCTCTGTGTGTTTCTCTATTTTACTTTGCCTTATTGACATACAAATATACAGAGAGAGAGAAAGAAAAAGAAAGCACAGTTTTAAGCTTTAACACAAATCCGTTGTCTTGAGGATTGTGGTTTAATAAAGATTGTGCATTACATTTTTATAAAAGAGCCTGGAAAGGAAAAAGAAATTCTCATAATCCCTTCTAGTCCCATCCATCCATCCATGCAGGTGAGCAAACCATAGTGCCCTAACATATTAAAGATAAGAGTGCAGTGATAAAAGATGTTTCACCACACAGTGTGGGGAAAGTTTTTTACAAGTTAGGCCTAGCTGCTCAGTGGTGGTTCCTCTTTCAATTCTCTGAAACTCGTAAAAAAAAAAAATACACACACACAAAAAAAACAGCTTTCAAAAGCAGTTTCCTCTGTTCAGCCCTCCCTCCACTCCCACACCATCTCTATACATTCTTCTAAGATGTACTATAAACTACATATAAAAGTTACTTGTATTTGTACTGCGTGGGCTGATAGCTTTTAGAGCATTCTGTTACAGCATGGTATAAACTAACCTGCACAAAAACCCCAAGGCTTGTCATTTAATTTTGTTTACCTATTGCTTTGTTGTAAAAAAAATCTATCTCTTTTCTACCAAAGCTAGTAGAAAGAGAAGACACCTGGCAATTCACCAGCTCAAACATATCCTTTCCTTTTAAAGGTTATACAATCACAACAGGAAATATTTTGAAATGGTCACACTAATCACAAGACAGACTACTTTTTAGTCTGAACATAAGTTTATACTAGTCTTCTACTTTTAGCTTGCATCACATGCCAACTCCTGTCATTTCCATTTGTATTAATAGTGGTTCTCGCTCTTTTTTTTTTTTTTTTTCATTTCTTTACACATCTGGTGCAAAAATATGGAAAATATGCTAATTTTGGTTTAAGTCCTCAAAAGGAATTAGACATCCAAATATTGTAGAAATCAGTTCTTAGCAGGAGCATTTCTGACTAATTTCCATGCACCCTTCTGCAAAAGCAAACTTCTCTCCTGCTGCCAAAACTATCAATGAAAATGGAGCAATGATATTTTGATGAGTATGTCAGTGGCTCCCCACAATGGCATGATATCCAAAGCAATATGACTTTCTAGATTACAGCAAGGAGCCACATTATGGAGCAGCCTGTGTAAAAGGATGGCTTTGGCACTCCAAGAGCACTTTTAAAGTGCTGGGATGAAGTGGACTGAGGGCAATGCCCACAATGAACAGCATTATCACTCCTTATCACTCATTATCATTCCTGCAGAAAGATCTGTCAATAAGGAGGTGCAAATATTAATGAATTCTTCCTATCTCTTTGTGAGAAAGCCTCCTTTCAATTAGAAGAGGTAGATGATTAAGAATCAGGACTCTGCTGAGTGCTGACTGGGTTGACAAAAGTTGACAAGACTGTAAGTGTGTTCTTGAGGATGATAAGCAGATCCTCCTCAGTTCCAGTGCTCTCTCTTTTACCTGCTCGATGCCTTTTGAAAAGTCACTTTTCTACTCTGATATAATTTTTTCCTGTAAATAATACTCATATATTTGCACTGCTTAGTTACCTTGCTGCTGATGGTTCAAGAAATATTAGTCTTGCTTTGTAAAAACTGCAAGAGTTCTAAGGAGAATATTATACGCAGCTTTTGAAATTGAGTGCTTCCTTGTATCTTAAATGGTGATACCCAAATAATGAGACTTCCTAAATCAATGATCAAAGTATAAAGAGAATTTCTTTAGAGGTAGTGGATATTTTTTTTTGCATTAATTAGAGGAATGTAATAATATTCTAGGTCAAAAAATCTCCACAAACTACAAGGTACAATAAGATTTTCTGGTTCTCAAAGGACTGAATACCTCATATTACTGAATCAGTGTATTATTTTGTAAACTGGACTTCTTATGTTTTATTCTTGTCACTAGTGAAACGACAGTTCAGCTGAAAACCAGGTAAAATCCTTTCTTTAGAAACTAGGCATAAAAAGAGATTGTGATTAGTTTTGCTCAATCAGAAAAAAAAGAAAAAAAAATAAAAAGAGACACAGGAGAGCAGCAAGTACCTAGAGGAGTTAATATGGAATGTACATCCAAAGAGAGAGCCCAGTGCACCCACCATCCACACCTACTTTCTTTCAGGTTGTAGAAACATAAGTTTCTACACCTGCTTGCCCAGGAGTCTCCATGGTCCCATCTGAGATGTCCCACACCTCAGTGGCTCACAAGGCATTTTACCATGAGAGCCAGAAAGTCAAAACACTGAGCAGAAAGCAAGCTAGACAACAGGAAATGCCTTAGTCCCTGAGAAAGCTTCAGCTTTTGACACTTTGCGGAGAGTTTCAAGGAGACCTCTAGATACAATAATGTATTACAATAGAAATTTCTGCTGCAGTGAGATGTTTGCTTCAGTCTTAGCTGATAAAACCCAGAAGCATCCAAACCAGCAACAAGAGTACTGGTCATGCTTCCTAAATATCACACAATGGGGATGTGTGAGATATGAATTTATTTCTCTCTTCAGAGTGATGAGATTTGAATACTCAAGCAAGAAGTTTTTTTATTAGTTACTTCATATAAAATATAAATTCTACTTGTGATGAAAGTTTTCTCCTTCAGTGTAAGGTTGGAGTGAATCCCAGCAAATAGGTCAAGCATATGAGCATGCAGAGGCCTGATGCTAGGTGTATAATGTGAGCCACAAATGCACATTTGCTTTGCTCTGCCTTCTGGGATTATGTCCCTTTTTCAGAAGAATCTCCTAGGCTCCTAGCTAAATCATTCATTGTTTAGCATAGTCCCACCCTGGATGGATTGTCTTCACTCTCTATTGTGAGAATCAGTGGCAGTCAAATAAAAATACTTGCCTTTCCTGCTTTTACGGCAGTCCCAATTTCTTTTCTCTAGGTCAAAAATCCTGGCAGGTCTTCCATAATGTACTGCCACTCAATCAGTCTTCCAGATCATGGAGTTCAAATATCTTGCCAAACTCCTTGAAAACAGATATCATGTCCCAGCACACTAGGAAAGACATTCAGCAGAGAAAGGCTACCTGGATTAACTCCACATTTTCGCACCATTCTCACAGCCAGACTAGCCTGGATATAAGGTATTTGTGGAAGTGTGTGAGCATGAGTCTGGAAGGTGGGTGTGATGCCGTCACTGCAAATCACCTGGCTGAGTGTTCATGTATCTTTCCCCCGCGACAGGCAGGAGTGAAGTAGGGCTGTTTCTTGTTGAACAAACTTTCCTGATGTCCTGGGTTGTTTAGATGTGTGATCTTGTGATGACGAGCCTCAGCTCACAGGGATATAGGTATCTGTTTGCTCTGTGTCTTGCTAAGATCCTTTACATATTCCCCCTTCCTAGCTGGAATGGGAGAAGAACAGTATAAAGACCCCGTACTTACATTGACCACATTTTCCTACCAAGGGGGGCAATTACAGAGGGAAATAGCTAGGAAACTAGGCCAGAGGAAAGGACTTCAGTAGGAATAAAAGCTGTGCTCATGGAGGTCGGGTTGGCCTCAGAGCAGCAACCAACCTAATGCTTTATTAACAACAAGGCTCATGGGACATATGTAGAGGAGTTTACACACACCTTCTTGCCCCAGCATGAAACCTCAGCTATCTTTTGTGACATCCTGTCACTGCTGGCATGAATAACCCCTGTCAGTGGGTATGTGAGGGCATCACTCTGAAGGACAGGGTTTGAGGAAAGAGGCAGATGGTCAGGTCATTTTCAGTGTTGTGTGGTGACAATATGATGCTATCTCTGATGTAACAGAGATAGCATTCTGTTTTGTGAAAACAAAACACTGTTAGAAGGATGAATGAGAAGACTCTAAGATTACCACTCTCAGTGGTAAGAGCCTCTCCCCCCACTCCTAGCAAACTGTTGTCAACTCTTCAATCCTATCTTGCTGTTCTGATGAAAAACTACCTGAAAATTTGCTTGGCTTTCATGCTCCCCGTTGGTTGGGAAGATGATGCACAGATCTACTTATTCATAGGCTGTAAATGAAGAAGAAAAGCACAAGTAGAGATTCTATATTAAAGAGTTAAGAGGAAGGGAGGAGAAATAAGGAAGTTGTGGTTGAAACAATCTCCTTTTAAGCAAAGGAAAAAAGTTAAGAAAGACTTGATAACATTTTAAACGGTGTATAAACAACACAGAAGAGCCCCAAACTAGGTGGGTTTTTTTTTTTTTTTTTGTTTTTCTGGGGGTGTGGGTGTTCATAACTAGTGGAAACTGCAACGAGAACTGCAGAATTGGAAACAGTGCACTTTTAGCCAAAAAAACAAGCACAATTTTCTCACCCACCCAGACTGAAACATGAAGTGAAGGGATTATTTCTAAAACGGAGAAGAGGGTTTGGTTTCCCAACCCTTTCAGTGTAGCGTAGCATCATTTTGTTTTAATCTAGTTATTTAATTTGAGATTGATTGGATCAAAAATATATAAAACATCAAGCACATTAAAACCCTTTGTGGGGTTTGCCACAAAGAACAGATGGACTGTCGGTGTCAAAAAAATAAATTCAAACTGATTTGCAAAGGACATTTATATACTCTGTAATTCTGACCTAAGAATGCTCTGCTGGCTTTTTAAAAATTATACCATATTTGGCTGTTTCTCCACTGGGGAAATACTCTTATTGTTTGTCACAATTGACAGTAGTTATTCAGTATAGCCCTAACATATAAAAAAAATATAATACTCAAGTCACTGTTTCTTGCAGATGTGCTGTCATTTGCAACTGTCTGTATGTAGGGCATTGCCAAAATCTGTGGCATAATTTTTCACTAATATGACTGGTTGTGGGAAGGATTTGGATTAGGGATGGTTTAGAACTAATGCATTTCATAAGTGAAATAAATGTGAATAAAATAAATATAAAACAAATAGATAAAACTGAAAACATTTAATCTTGATCTTCAGAACTATTTAGACGTTTAATTGCTGCAAGCTTAGCTTTCTGCTTGTCTATAATCCCATTTAGCAGTTTTCAAGAAACAGTAAGACAGTGAGTAACAGTCTGTAAGATGTTTATTTACCAGCATTATTGTGAGTTATTTATTTTCAATGCCTTTGATGTCTACACATCAAGAGACTTAAGATTTGGCTCAGATCTCAAAAAAGGAAATAAGCTCCCCCAGGTCTCTACAGCACATTTCTCCAGAGAAGGAGGAGAGCATTGAGATTTTAACATTGACACAGAAAGCTCAGCCTGAGTCTTCCTCCCAGAAGAAAGTAAAAGAGCACAGAGGCACTGGGCTGCAGAAATGGAAGGGAAAGGCCAGGGCTCTTTGGAGCACGGTGGAGATAATGGAGATAACCTGCACTGAGTTGCTGGGCCAGGCAATTCTTTCTATGAGTCAGTCAATAAATGCTGTTCACAGAAACAGTGCAGGTTACTTGGACTTAGAAGTGAAAGACTCTGGTGTTTCAGTAGATTTTCTTACCAGAAAAATGAAGTCTGTGGGTGAGCATGTAGCCTCATCTGTAGGGGAAGCATGTGATATGGGAGAATCCAGGATGGAATGTGGGAGTACTGAGTAACTGTTAGCCAGAACAGGTATCAAACACTTTCACTTGTTCAGTTTATCATTAACATAGAAGCAAGAATATAAATAAAACCCAAATAAATAAAGCCCAACTGCTGTCCAGCTTTGTTTGAAAAGGACCTTTGGTCTGTATACATGGGTTTGTATTTCCCCCCTCTCTCTTAATAAATGTGAATTGGTTGATAAAGGGTGAAGGCCCCAAGACTAACTAAGTTTCTGACCATTACATAAATTATTTGGCCAGCTGGATGAAAGCCTGGAATTCAGGCATTTATAATTCAACCTAATTTTTTTAGTTCCTTTCCCTGATTACTTCAACAGGTTATGGTTTTCTGCATGTCATGGCCATAATAACTCAGGAGAAGGTTGTAGATGCGTGCAATGACATTAGTGACAATCTTCATGATATATTAATCTGTTGTAAGTCATGGGTTGTAGCAAGAAAGTAGATTAGTGTTTTCTACTGCCTGCAGAGCCACTGGAGCCACACTGGTTGGTGTTATCTCCACTTATGGGACAGTGTCACCATGAGTCTCATCCTAACTGTTTAAAATTCCTTTCACCCGTCCCTTTTTTCAGGCTGGGGTGAAAGCAATGTAAGTGTAGCTCTGAACAGAGGGCAAAGTATTTCTTGTGGTTACAAATACCAGTCTGCAAATCCTACACCAAATCCTGCTTGACCCAACAGGTGACAGACACAATTTATGAAAGGACCAAGACAATATGAATACATTTATCTTCCATTGAAGGAAGTGAAAGCATTTAGCATTCAGTTCTTTTGTGCTCACAGGTGGACACCAAATTATCTTTAATATAGAAGCATGGCTTTATTTCTAACACCTGGCACACTTTGAATTTCTGGCCAGTTCTTTGTGAACAAACACGTACTTACTTTCTGTAGATTTACTAGAAAACTTTAAGCTGATGATAAATGGAAGGTGTGAAATTTTTTATTTTGTTGTGGCAGGTAAGGGAGCATTTACAGCTCCTGTAGCATGTTAGTGTGACCAATGAAATGCTTGGCAATGGTAAGTTGCAACACTGTGGTTCGTATTTCAAACATGAGGAAGTCAGTTCTCCATGTGACCACATGCCCTTTTGAAGCAGCCAAAGATTTTCTGTTTTGGTCCCCTTACTACAAGAAAGACATGGAGGTGCTGGAGAGTGTCCAGAGAAAGACAATGGAGCTGGGGTTGGTGAGTCTGAAGAAAAGAGGGGACCTTACTGTTCTCTACAATTACCTGAAAGGAGGTTGGAGCTAGGTGGGTGTTGGTCTTTTCTCCCAAGTAACAACTGATAGGACAAAAGGAAATAGCCTCAAGTTGCACAAGGGGAGGTTTAGATCAAATAATAGAAAAATTTCTTCACTGAAAGGGTTGTCAGGCAGGGACAGGCTGCCCAGGAAATGGTGGAGTCACCACTCCTGGAGGTATTTAAAAGATGGATAGATGTGGCACCTGGGGATATGATTTAGTGGCAATGCTGGGTTAAGGGTTGGACTGGAAGACCTCAAGAGTCTTTTCCAACTTAAACAATTTTGTTTCTGACCACCTATTTTTTCCTTCTACACTCATGACTACACTAGTCCCAAAGATAAATTGGAGCAGTCGGAAGAATAGGCACAACCAAAAGTACTGAAATTTCTGTAATACAATTTCTCTCTCTCTGCTCTCCTGCTGCTAACTGGCATAGGAATAGTCTTTCCACATGCTGGTGTTCCCCATATAACAAAGTGATTCCCAGGCACTGCTGTGAGAGAGTTCAAACTCGTTTTTTGCAGTACTGCAGCAACGAAAATTGGGAGGTGCTGAGAACAGAAACAGACATGTCAGTTGAACAAAACTATCAGCCTACTATAACATGTAAAACTGTGCCATGTCCTGTTAGTTTCTCAGAGAAGTGCTGTTGGTGGAAAACTTTTAATTTAAAAAGCTGGAAAAATAACTTTCACAAGTATATAGGGTTTTAAATGTCATTTAACACACATTTAACCTGAAACACCTCAGTGATGAGTTTGTGAGGTTATTTTATCCACCAAGACCAGATTTTAAGATTATGTATCTGCACAGCTGAGAATGGATGAGGTTGCAAAAGCCAGACATGTAGCAGGAAATGTATTCTTCATCCTCTTAGAGGTATTAAAGATATGTTTATGCCCCATGGCAGAAATGTATGACCAAGAAGGCACATCTTCATGTGAAAGAGTGGGTTCCAGTGAGTCACTTTGACAGAGATATACAAATTTAGGTCCCAAATTGGGCTGATATGGAGATGTTGTATGCAATGAGCAAGGCAGTGTTTAGTCCAGCTTAAGGGCTTGATCTTGCTTGTTTCACTCAGTCTGACATTCATGTGCTAGCAGCCACCTTTTATTAGCTGCAATCATGGATAGGCTGCAAACGTTTTGACTAACTATGTGTTTCTAAAGACCCCACCAGCTCTGATCAGTGCACTGAGTATTTAAACACGATGTAACTGAGATCCCCAGCTTTGCAGAGACACATGATTGAGGGGAGTGGAAGGTGTCCCTTGTGAAAATATCTTGTCTTTTCCTTCCATGTTGAAATGCTCACAATGCTCATTTACCTCAGGAAGGTTACTGTTCTAGCATCCTGAACAAATAAACAGCTGAAGAGCTTGGGAGCCAGGATTGCATCAGCAGGTTACTGTGGTAGCTTTTCAGTTGAATGATCCTATTAGTGAAATGGTGGAAGTAAACAAACTAAAGACAGGAAACCAGCCCAGCTGCCAAGAAATGCTACAAGTCACAGGCTGGAAAATGGATGAGTTTAAGCTTGCCGTTTTCAATTTGATCTCTGTTGGAACCAATGCCTTCCCAGCAATTTTCCAAAGGCAAAATACCCTATCAGAAAAATTTAGACTTTTTCCCCCTGATTGTTCAACGAATGACACTATGCCCTATGTACAGTGCACTGTTCAAACTCTTGTTCTAAATACTAAATAAATAACTGATTTGTGGGCATTTTTGTGGCATCCAGTGTTGTAGCATCAAAGTGCTTCAGAAGGACCTGCACACTTCTTATTTGCAGACTTCCTCTAATATGAAGATTACTTAATCCCATATTACAAAGAGGAAAGTGAGGAATGGAGGGTCTGAGTTGCCTAGGACCTGCTTTCTAAAAACATTTGTCATTACATAAAATGTTACTCTTTCAAAGCCACATTTCTATTAGCTGTACCTGGATTTGTGAGTACTCAATACTCTGCAAGTCAGACCCAGATGCCTTTGAACAAGCAATAGAGAATTAGGAACTCAGAGCTGGTGCCTGTTTCTGAAAGCTTAACCCCTGGCAGAAGCCAGATCTGAAACAGAGTTTCAAGCTCTGTAAGATAAGCATCACAAGGGTGGAAGGATGAAGGCACAAATGAAGGCTTAGGTGTCTCAGAATGGGATCTGAAATAGTCAGCAAAATGATAAGGAACAGTGTTAAGTCAGCACTCTTCACATGCTGCATGTATAGGTCATCCAGAGCAGATGAAGGATGAGCCTTGAAAACACGAAAAATTGGGGAAAAAAATACTGAGTCTCACAGAACATCCTCTCCCTCTCAGGAAAACCACTGGGAGACCTGAGACTCGAATCTCTTTGCCAGAGTTCCTTTTATTAAATTTCCCAGTTGTCTTTTCTTTCTGGGGACTAAATATAATTTGCTACAAGTTTTTAAGATGGCTGATAGAAGACAAACATTTTCCTTCCCTGTCTGAATGATAAACTAGTGATTAATTTCAGGAAATAGATGTCTGAAGCTTCCTCCCAAGTCTGACCATGGGATTTACTACCTGAGCAGAAGATTGCTTTGGCCACAAAGCTTCTGGGTACTGCCCATATTTCACATCAAAATGCATACTAAAAAATTATCAATACAACAACTCGGATAAAGATGAAAACCCCATGCAGAAGGGCAAGAGATTCTCGAGTCTAGTGGCAGAGGCAGTCATCAAGTGTAAGTGGAAATGTCCTGGAATCTACTCTTTACATTGGCCTTTGGAGTTCTCCAGTGACTACTGTCAAATTGTGTCTCTGAAGCCAAGACTAGAGAGGAGGTCTTTGGCATTCTAGCTGAATGGTATTTCAGGCTTCTGACCTCTTTTGTCCTCTTTTGCTTGCTCTTTCAGCTTCTAGTGGCCAGGTGCAATTCAGCCCAGACCACATTTCTAGCATACTACCTAGCTATCAAGGAAGGAGGTGCATAAGCCTTTAAACACTTTCCAAAGACAGAGTTGAATGCACATGTTCTTTCTCCTAGGAGAGTGCTCTAGAGGGGGAGTTACAGTATTTACTACTCTTTGACCTTTTGAAAAGAAAGTACCTGTATTTGTAAAGAAGATACATGGACTCACTGGTGTGCTTTAGGCATTCTCCTTACCGGCACCAGGCCAGCTCCCTCAGTCCTGCCAAAATTATTTTTTCTATAATTGAAAATGATATCTTCTCTACACTTGTTTCTAAGTATCTTAAGCACTGCTTTTTTTATGTTATAAAAAGCAACTACTGTGGTATAATTCCACAGTAGTCAGAGGCTGCATCAGAATTTTCCCTGTTTGGAGCTGAAGCTCTGAAATTCTATCCCAGGTCCACTTCAGGCATTTCACATGTATCCTTTTCTTAAGGAGGTGACTTTTTCTCAGCATTACAGAAGCTTTTCTCAGCATCTACTTTCAGTTAGAACCAGTGGCAGAATCTTATTTCCCAGAACATTGCTCAGACACTGAAATCACAAGACTGCTTTGCCTTTTCCTGTAGTTCTACATCTCAGTCAGCATGTGTCCTCCAGCAGCAAGCAGATGAGAGCTGAACAATGAGACATGAAATGGTCTCCCACGAAGTCCATTGATTTTTTGTGCTGAAGTATTATTCTGTAATACTTACCCTTAGGACTTTAAGGAATATACCACCTGCACCACAGAGATTTTGCTACATGTATTGTGTGTCAATATCAGTAAATGTAATGGCTCAAATTAAAACAATGGCTCAGACCATGAAATTCCATTGCTTGGACAGTTACAGTTCTGGCGCAGTTTTGTCTGACACCAACTAAAGCTCCCTCAAAAAACTTCCAGCCACATTCAACTTCTTATATAGTTTAGGAGCCATGACAGACAAAAGAACTATTCCAAAATAAGAAGTTTGGATGCAACCATCATGTTACAGAGACTGAAAACAGCTATTACAGATGTGACACATAAGCTAAAGATCAGGATTTGACTGCTGCCAGCAACTTAATGAAGTGCAAAGTCACTGCTGGGTAAAAGCATTTTCTGGCTTGCCCTCCAGAGGGTGCAGATACACCCGGCCTGCCTTCAAGATTTACTTTTAGGTTGCTGAGACCTCGATATTTCAGGGTTTTTTTCCAGAGTATTAGAGGAAAAGAGCTGAAAGAATCACACGTTTCTGTCCTTTACAAACCTGCTTTCATAATCAGCAGCACATTACCCAAAGTCTGTCTTCCTCCTTGTTCAGATACCTATGAGTTTTCCTCTTTTGCTGTTGTTGTTGTTGTTGTTTTATATTCACAATTTCTGTGCTTATTTATCCACAGTTTCCTACCCTACCTCTCACCATTGCCTGTGTTACAGGAGGATTTCCTTTTGATCCCTGCACTGCTTGAATGTCACAAGTTGAAGTGACAACAATTCAAAAGAGACTTACAGCTTTCAGCTGCTGAAAAATTGTAGCCCTGAAGTGGGGTCTACTCAGTGTATCCAGGATTCTGGGACAATAGGATTTCATTTGGGCATGATTTAGTGAGTCTCAAAGACCAGTCGTATGTTTTAGAAGTTTGGTGGGGCTGTGGGAGGGAAGAAAGAAAAAGTCTTAACAAGACTATTTCTGCCTTCGTGCTTACTCACCTACTCAAAGCAGAGGCTTGTGTTCCTGAATATTCCCTTATCGCCTCAGCAATTGCCTCATACAGCTAAACTCTGCATGTAACATCCTGCCAAAGAAAATGCAAAACCTTTCATCTTAAATTTTCACCAGACTTACAGGCAGTTCCCTAAGGAATTTGTCTCGCCATCTCACCGGTCATGTCTCCATGCTGCAGCAGATCAGATTTCCTCTATAAGAGCTGCAGAAAGGAAGAAAAAAGAAATCTTTTAAGAATCAGTTGTCACAAAAAAAAACAACAACAAAAAAAGAACATATCTAAAGATCATTAAGAACAGTGACAAGCACTGATAACACTGTCTTGCAAAGCCTTAAATATGTATGTTCTATATCTGTAAAACTTACCTGCACCAGACTACTAAAGATTCAGAAAATGCACACAGAAAATGAAGAGAAGATAAAAGAGCACATCCTTCTTGTTGGCTTGCTATTTTCCCTTTTCATTTTTGCAGATATGAATCAGGTGCAGCGTATCTGGCAGTAAGGAGCCCTAGATGCTTCTTCATGACCATAGTGGTGTGTAATCTCTGTTCTTATTTCAAGACTTAGTCAGCAATTGGGAGAGTGAGGATTTTCAATTCGCCAGCTGCTGAGCCTGAATTCCTCATGCAGTAGTGTGAAAATGCGAAAAAAAAGTGCAGCTCTTGAGGACCAACCTTATAGATCCCTGGCCCCAGCCTGAACAACCCTGTGTGCAAAAAGGCAGAATATCTCCATTAGGATATCAATGAGAGCTAAACCGCAGTATTTAAATATTGAGCTGTTGCATGAGGTACACACACATTTCTCTCTCTCTTTCTCTGTATGAGTATTTAGCTCTAGTTAAATATTCCTCCACACTGAAAAATAAGATTACTAATGGAAAATTTCCATAAGGACAGAAGACTTCCAATCGGAAATATATGAACAGAGACTGGGTCAAACTGATATTAGCAGATTCAAAGATGTAGAAAATTAATCCTGTGGGATATTTCTAATTGATTTACAACTAAATTCAGACAAAATTTTGATTATATTATCCACTTTAAACCTATTTTAAATAATAACCCTATCTCAGGCTGAGTCCCTCTCAGATTTCCTGTGTGTAAAGAGTAAGCCCAGGAGGAACAGCAGATAGACTTTTCCATTTGAGAGCTGGAAGTAAGAATAATCAAGCCAAAACAACAATCCTAAAGACATTTACTTATAAATTGAGCTCATTTCATCCAGGAATTCTGGAGGCAGTAGTCAAGGACCAAATACTCCCATTTCTGTAATGTCATTTTTCAGAGGAGAGCTACATTTTCAAGTTCCTTTTGCATGCTGTGAAGAGCATGAGAACAGTGTCAATAAATATGCCTGATAGAAAAACCATCCTTCTGTCCAGCTGAAAGCTTTGCAAACATTAGTTGTCATCTGTGAAGCCCCCTGAACTTCTGCTTCAAAACAACTTTTTATCTGGAAACTATCCAAATATGAAGTAAAGTTTTTAAGTGGCAATACATTTGCAAAACACCAGCACATCTTTTAAACACACTGTGACAAAGTCTTGGTGTGTCTTTATTTCTGAGCAGGACAGAGGAGTCTACCACAAGATAACTTCTTGAGGCTGAGGGTTTCTGCCCTCTAGCCACTTGACCTGAATGAAGCAGTGGCTGTGGGAGATCAAACTTACCATACAAGGAGTGACCTTTCTAGTATTTGTTTGTTTTCAGTGCTATTACACAAAACCACTACACATAACGCATGCCGCCCTCTGACTGAGAGACGAGGAGTGCACCCTCTTCCCACATCAAACAACAATACAGATGCTGAAAGGGAGCACTGAGAGAAAACCTTTTAAATCACCTAAGCTGGCCTTTTCTGCACTTAAACTAATCAGTGAGAGCAAAATTATCTGCACGGACAGATGAATGAGTTGAACCCAAAACCACGCTGAAAGACAGAAGATGAATACACATTTTCAATAAATGTACCTGAAGGGATGCTAAAAACTGAAGACAGAAGCAGTAGGTAAGAGTCTGGCTGGCGGCAGGGGATGCCTGGATTTTGTTTGCTCTGCCCACACAAAGCTGCTGAGCACTTTCCCTTGAGCCGTGCCTATGCAGTAGCTGGCAAATGTGACTGTAGGATGGTAGGCACACCTTACCCAGCTTTCCTCCAGCAAGCTATAGCATGGGCTGCAAGTATTTAGCAGCTAAGGCCATACAGACCTGTAAGGAACAGCAAATTGCTTAGTATTGATGTTCTAACTGAGAAGCCTGAGGCTGATGCAAATTCTTCTGCGCATGCCATAGCCTCTTCCCAAGCAGAATGGTGACACGCTCTCTGGTTGTGTCTAAACTGACATACAGCTGCTTGCAAGGGAAGACCTGAGATTCTTGATCAGATTGTCTGCACTGGTGAGCTGCAAAAACCAGGTCACAAATCTGGTGTCAGCTGGGATTCATCTGAGTTCCCCACCTGCAGATGCAGTGACAAAACTTCCAGTGGCTCACTGAGTCTGTTGAGGGCGAAATTCAATACAGAAGTCCAATTGCTACCATAGCAGCAATCTCACAGGTAAGGTGGAAGTGATTTAGGAATTAAGTCCCAACACGGATGGAAATCGTGTGTCTGAATCAAACAAATGCTTTTAAAAGTCCTAACTAGGTTCTCTGACCATAATGTATAAAATCCAAAAAGTGTTTATACCAAACATTCAAAGACCCAATGTCCAAACATTAAAACTGATTACAAGTAGAGTTTAAAAAACCCACAAATGTCAAAAACCTGAGTTTCAAGTGTATGATTTCACTCAGGGATAAGCATGGCACATACAATTTCCCTTTCTGTATGGTGGCCTGATGACAGCACATTGTCACAATAACTGCCCCACAGGTAGTTTTGTTATGCTTGTTTCTGAACTGTTAAACAAAACAAAAAAAGAAAGTTCACACAAATAATCTCTCTCCCTACCTATTGAGGAAAAAAAAATGCAGCATGCAAAAGTGCACTGTATTACAAGGCTTCCTTCTGGTGCCTGTCTGTTTGAGTTCAGTTTTTATGCATCAAAACACCCTGATGAAATTATATGATTTTGTGATATGGTTCCACAGTCAATTCTGTATGTATGCTGAGCTACTGCAAGCCTCAGGAGCAGTCTCAGGATGAGTGCAGTACATGACTGCAATAGCTAATGACAGATATCAGGTCCAGATTTACAACTAAAACTGGCCCAAAATTATCTGGGTTTGGGTTTTTTTTCTGTCCCCCAATATGTAGAAGCTCAGTCTTCCACTTTTTAAAAACACAGTCGAAGACACGCTATGATTTTTACTACTCTCCCCACCAAAGCAAGTTGTGCTCTTATTTTGATAGTGGTTTTGGCAGAGTGAACTCCTTGAAACTGGTGATTAAGAGTTTTCTCTTTTACTGCAGTATGTGCTGTACTAATTCTGATTTCTAAATATGTGCAACATAATTTCTTAACTATCATTGCTCTATTATTGAGCTATATATTTCTTCCTTTATTTAGACAGATCACTGTCTAAATAAAGAACTGTGCCAGTCATCTGGCACAAAGAGACACATGCACTTCTTGAATTCCAATGAACTTTGTTCTCCCTTCTGATGTAAATAATAGGACGGAGAAAAAAATCAGTCTTGACTGAGTCTGACTCCTCTGAAAAGCTATTTTCAATAAACAATGAAGAAGTGAAAAGCTGTACTCCTTACCTGGTCTGGGATGTACAGTGCACCTTGAAAGTCCTTAAATGGCAGAGGAGAGTTAGAAATAGCTGAAAGTTTGTACTCATCCAACCAGAGGGCTCAGGAAATGACTGTGTATTTTGCAATGATTAACTCCTTCCTCCCTTCTAAGTCTTTGCGTTTTCAAGTACAGTAAAAAAAATCCATCTTACCCTTCCACTAACTTTGGCAACTAATGCCGTGGCCTACACATGATTTCTGTTTCACACTGAGAATATGCAGGTGGCCAGAAGAGAAGACTCTGATCACCTCCACAGAGGAGAATAATTGCAGTGTCTTCTGCATAGCTGTGACCTGGTACATTTTACTGTTGAGTGATGCTTATGTAATGAAGTGTAGAAATGACTGAGTAATGGCTTGACCTCTCAACTCTCATTTATAGAAGAGGCTTAGAGCAATAGAGCAATATTCTCAACATGATTTCGGTGTTGTGGTGCCCAAGAGAGAAAGGTAAAAAACCTAGGTAATTTAAAAGAGTGCCATCCATTGCAGTCTGGACAGGCTATTGATGTACACACAGTGTATGATACTTCTATATACAGGGGGTCTCTAGCTGAAAGTCAGGCATCCTGGAGCATCAGGAGTTAGTCCTCTGTACATAAAAACCCTCTGTGCCTAAAAACCTGTTTCCCTTGCTTGAACGTATCTGTTCGACCAAAAGGCATTTCTGAGACTGAGTGTCATGTAAACCCATTAGCCTGAAAACTATTAAAGCCAGTTCCCCACAAGAGTACAGGCTACTTCTGGGGAGAGGACACCTCCACACAGAACCCAAGGTGGCACCTGGGCTTCTGAGCCTGTGGAGAGACCTCGTGTTTGGGT
The DNA here is from genome assembly GCA_013398175.1 of Climacteris rufus. Taxonomy (NCBI): domain Eukaryota; kingdom Metazoa; phylum Chordata; class Aves; order Passeriformes; family Climacteridae; genus Climacteris; species Climacteris rufus. Next base: position 102,019 of record VZRZ01006282.1, on the reverse strand, counting down.
TTTCTGAGACAGGGATGGGGTTGTCTTACCCAGCTCTGGGCATTTGCACTGCAGATGTCTACCCCAAAGCTAATCATTCAAGGCTCTCTTGAATACAGGCAATGGCAAGAAACAGACCTTTGCACAATTCTTTATCTTTACAATTCTTATTCTTTACACTTACCAAGTAAGTGTTCCTCATATATTTTTTTACACAATCAAGATGTTATAAAAAATTATGAATATAATCCTCATTCTCTGCAAGTTAAGTTTTATCATTGACTTCCTAGTGATGATTTCTAGTAACAATGACTCAAGAGGCATGATCCTGCAAGACACTGATGAGGGTGGTCTGCATTTGATGTTCATCCTTTCACAGTCCACCACAAAAACAATGAGGATACTCGAGATCCTTGGTCTGAGCAGGTGCTTAATTGCTTTCTTGGAATGGAGGCCAAAACATTTGGGTGATCCCTCAAGCTATGGCTATTTATGATACAGCTTCATATGCCTATCAGGGCATTTTACTTTGAACATGGTTGCAGGACAGAGACTCAGTTTCTTGCTTTGACTTCTCTCACTTCCACATACAAAAAAATTGAAACCCAACTGTCAGGTAAACAGGAAAGGGTTTCAGTCTCACAGCCTCAAAGAGTAAAAAATATATTGAATCAGACCTCCTAAAAACTACTCCTAAAAATGAGATTGATTTTTTTTTTTTTAACAAAAATTTCAGTTCAAATATAGCAGGCTAGAAGTAGAGTTTTCATTTTTCACTTTTTGATCCTTAAGGCTACAAATATTTAAAATTTTGCAACTTTTAATTCACTAACATTTTTAAAGATGCTTTCCCCTCTAAAACTGGGGAAAGAAACGTTCAGAATGAAAAAACCCTGCATGTACTTTTGGTAAAAAAATATTAAATTCTACAGTCCTGGAGTATTATATGATATAATGAGAATATGCAGTAATTAATGCTCCTGTACAATATACTGTGGTATATATCAACATATTATAATGAAAAGAAAATTATTTAATAATTAATTGATAATAATAATAATTACTACTACTTCTACAAGGTAATCAATTTGATAACACTCACTTGACCATGTTAAAATTTCCTCCAAAACCAATTAGGTGCTAAGAAAGCATCCCTCTGAAGATTGGTCATGTCTCTCAGTATGAGTATGAGCAGTGGTGTGAAATTTCATAGATGAGTTTCCTTTGGGTGAAGTTCTGCAAGTCCACATTCAGCTTCTCACTGAGCTCAGTATAGTCAGGACTTCACCTTGAGAGTCTTCCTTGGAGCTGTCTCAAGCAGTCTATGAGTATTTGGGTTGCTGTCTTTCTTGGTAAGAATCTGGAGTTCTGTAAGAATCTCCTGTGTTCTCCTGGGAGACAGGGACGTGACTTTTGTGTAAGATATTTTAGACTGGTCTGGTGACTTTTTAGACTTTTTTTTTTTTTTTTTTTTTTTCTTTTAATAAGTGATGTTAGAAAGCTCCTCAGTATCTCTTCAGTGCAGAGATCTTCATCTAGGAGCAATGTGCAGCAGCCTTGAGGCTGACCTCAATGTGGCTCTGGATCCTGGAGCCCAGAGGAAGCAGATGCAGATGGGGATCTGATTAGAACAAGGCCCCGAGGGCTCTCCAGCTTCAGGACATAACAACCCTTTGCATAAAAATAGAGAAAAAATAAACTGTCTTGGGGAGCTGCACTACGGATAAATGTCATTATTTATTAACAGCAATGCTATTCCCAGAGAAACAAACCCTAGCTTCTCTTCTGCAGCTACACACAACTGCAGGCTAAATACAGGACCCGCTTTGGGATCTCTCTGATGGACCTAGCCTGGCATTCCATGAGCATAACCATGGGAGGACATGGCACAATGTTAGCTGTGACATGAAAACAAAAGACATGCAAGCTGTCGTTTCACTTTCCCAAAGGGTTCTTCATCACAGCTTGAGCTGGGCTGTGCAGCTTTAGAGCTGAGCTTTAGGTGCACTGGGAGACAAAGAGCTCAACAGCTTGCAGAGTTGGCGGTGGAGAGGTCTGTAAGTACAGTGACATGGGAGTGGGAAGGCAGGCAACCTCAAAGAAGAAGTCTCGTGCTTTGGCAGTGAGAGGATGGAAGGGTAAATATGTATGGAAGTGAGAGAAGGTGGCAGGAGCAAGGGAGGCTGAGAGGAGTCCCTGAACTGTGCAAGGAGGACAAACAGAACTGAGAGGGAGAAAACAGGGTCTGGTGACATCCATCCTGTATCATAGCAAAGGGGAAGGAAACGAAAAGAGTATTCTGAGAACTTCTGCTTCTGTCATCCAGCACTAGGAGGTCTTGAGCAGGTCTCCAGGGCTCAGGTACTTGGTCTGTTCTAGGCAGGCAAGCTAAACATGGCATGAAGTGTCCCATAGTAAGGTGAGCTTTTTTGAGGCATGAATGCAGCCAACCAGTGAAAAGAATGAAGCCCCTGATTCACAACCAATCTGATTATCTCCAAGCTGTGTAACACCCACCCACCCTCAGAGCTCAGAACTGAGTTGTAGAATACACAGCAGACAGAGTACATTACTTTGGTGCTTATTGTCCAGGTGGCAAAACTCATTTTTGTCCAATGCTGTTGACCTGTGTGCTATGATGCCATTACACATCTGAAGAAACTCCAGTCCTCAATTATGACTGATTATCCATTTCAGTGCTAACATGAAATCACCTGTGGAGCTCCCCAAAAAGGAGACATTCCTATGAACTCTTATGGAATAAGCAGATGATCTTGGCCAATTACTTCTAGTTACATTCATTACAGATGTTCTAGGCCCATGAAGGGGTGATATGCTGAGAAAGAAAACACACCTAACAGTTTTCCTTGCACAGGAGGTGTGACCTGATTCCTTGCCCAATGTCACAGCCTTCAAGGGTCAAAACACTTTGTCTATTAGTTATTCAACACCCAGATTACAGGTTCATGTAGTTTTGCCCAAGAGCTAATGGAAGGGGGAAAAAACCTCAAAGCCAAAATATTCATATCAGTGTTTTCAAACAGATATATTTTCATTTCAGCATAGGAAATTTCTGTCATAGGAAATGAGTGCCTCTTCCTAATTCAATGGCACTGGTAGTAGTACATGATATGGGTCTTTGCTTTGAGATGGGCCTTCTATTTTGGTCATTGGACTGCAGAGTCTTTTGGGGCCAGGATCTCTCCAACTAGATCTGTTTTACCACAGTCAGGGAAATTTCCTACTTTTCACATTGAGGTGAGTGTCCTGGTCACACCCCTGAACCACACTGTCTCAAGACTTTCAGAGTCTCAACACCTGCCCCCCCCCCCTCCCCACATGACCCTTGGTTTCTATGCAAAACTGGAGGGATTCTCCAAAACAGACTACTGGCATATGTTTTTCTTGCAGCCTAAGCAAAGGTTCAGGTGAGTGAGACCTTATTGCAAGCAAGGGGTGAGAAAAAGACTGGGAAAGAATAGAGGGAGAGTGACGACAGAGGCAGAGGAGAGTTACTACTCTATGACATGCGAGGGGGATGCAGAAGCAGGGAGCAGGGAAAGAGGGAAAGAGCACTTAGGCAGGATGATGCAGTGGGCACAGCCTGCAAATCAGGAATAACCAGGCTCATCAGATGCATTATGGCATGCATCAGAGTGCAAGTTCAGATGCAGCATTTGTCTTTCCTGTTCTGTGTTGCACAAAATATTGAACTACTCTCTGTTCAGAATGAATCTGTGGTCTGGTGGGTGGTGATGCTTCCTGGGAGGGAGGTGATGCTTGGATCAAGAACCAAGAGGCATCTAAGTTTCCTGCAGCTGAAACTAAAACCCACTTTCTGAAGCACTAGAGTTCTGCTTCCAGGTCTGTAACTGCCAGTTCACAGCACCCATGTGAACCTACCACTGATATTTTTATTTAAAAAAAAAATCCCAAGTGGAAAAAATACATTTGGACTGAAACTAAAAATTTAATTTGCACAAAATGAAGTACCCATTTCTTAATTTACAAGAAATTCCTGAAATTTTTATCCCTGGTCCTCAGCATGTCAGGGTTTTTAAGGTTGTAATGACTGTCACTGCCATTTTGATCACTGCCTCCATTGTGGTGGTTCACAAGCTCATTCTGAATAAATCCACCTGCACAGCGTGAAGCAGCTAGGGCCTTAGCTTGAATTGACTCAGCTTTGAAAAACCATTAACTGCTTTTGAAATCGTTTAGAAAGCTTCATGTTTTCTGACAGACTGATGGTCTGACTAACCCGTACAAGGCAGATTTCAGTTTGATAATCCTGATACTCAGTCAGACTTTAAAAGTTACTTTCCCTTGATCTTATTTTTTTTCAGGGTATGATCCCCAAACGAGTGAGTCTCCCTTAATTTTCCAGTCAGTGTAAAGGAGGAATAAAAGAAAAAAAGTGCAAGGATCAGAATTTCTTGCTTAGTGTGTAGTCATTGGAGGTATTTTTCCACCTGTCATATAAAGTCCAATTCTGTTTGTCATTTGTCTTTATTCAAAATATTTTAAAATTTCAGCCTAAGGTTCAGACTCAGGACTGAGAACCTCAGATGTTAATTCTGTGGGAGAATTGTTGGAAGGAGACAGGATCCAAGACTTTGATCTATCAGGTTACTGCATTTCACAGAGGGAGCTTTCTCCCAGACAGAGACAAGCAGAGTGATCAGAAATTCACCTAAGGTAGCTTGTGTTGGGAGAAAATGCCCTCAGTTGTTGCCATTCTCCAGGCACCTGTTTGAGCAGAGCCCCTGAGACTAGAGATACATGGCCACACCCCCATGGCCCTGAAGCCCTCCCGTCTCAAGAGATAAATCTCTGTGGTTCTGCAGAAAGCAGTGGTCCCTCCACACACTTATGGAATAGGAAATTCAGTGCTACCCCACAACTGAACTGGATGTCTGCCCCATAGTTCTGAGGAGATGCTAGTAAAACCATATCAACCAAAGTTTTCCCAAAGGAGACATATTCTTGGGTGTCACTTTCTGGGATCATGCCTTGAAATACCTAGGGACTGACCACCTGAAATCAGTATGGGCAAGGCTTTGATCAAAAACTGTGTTACTGAGGTCAGGACATGTTCATCCAACCAATTCCTACTCCACCAAACGATCCCCCCATTGAGTCCCATCTCTCTCCAACTTATAGAGAAAGGATGTTAGGAGAGACTATGTCAAAGGCCTTACAGGAGTCCAGACAGACAATATCTCTTCCCTTGTCCACTGCTGTAATCACTCCATTGTCACAGGCCACTTGGATAGTCAGGCAGAACTTGCCTTTGGTGAAGCTGTGCAGACTGTCCCGAGTCACTTTGCTGTCCTCTGTGGATCTTAGCATAGCTTCTCAGAGGATCTGTTCCATGATCTCCCCAGTTACAGAGGTAAGGCTCACAGGCCAGTGGTTCCCACAGTCCTTTCCACCTTTTTTAAAGATGGGTACAATGTTTTCCTTTCTTCCAATTACCAGAAAATTCACCTGATTGTCATGACTCTTTGAATATCATGGAGAGTGGCTTGGCAACTAAATTGGCCAGTTCCCTCAGGACTCTGGGATGCATCTCATCAGATCCCATAGACTCATGCACAATCAGGTTCCTCAAGTGGTCACAAACAAGATCACTTACAGTGGGAAGCACTTTGCTCCCCTAGTCCCCAGTTATCAAGGCTGTTTGGGTCCCTTACCCACAAGACTTGTTTCCTTCCAGACCTCAGTAGCCAGCCCAGACACTTCAGGGGCTGCTGGACAGACTGACAAGAAAACAATGCTTCCAGTCTGCCTGTTCCCTGATTAAGCGAGGTCATGGATATAATACATGGTTTGGGTTGGAAGGCACCTTTAAAGATCACCTAGTCCAACCCAAATGAAGGACATGCAAGTAGGATCCTTGTAACTCTTGGACAAATCAGGCAAGAAAACAGTCAGGTCCCACAAAAGTCAATACCTAGGGAAGCAAAGTATCTTCTGTGGTTAAAAAAAAATACTTTTAGAATGTTTTAGGTTTGTTTTTGCTTTTTGTTTTATCAACTAAAGTGTTTCTACCAGAAATTCTACCTACCAAGTCATCCAGGTTGTCATCCAGGTTGTCATCCAGGTCTTTAAGAGAATTCAATATTAGGCCCAGCAGGGACGGGGGGAGAATCTTTTTTAAATTTCTTTAACTGTTAAAAGGTTGTTTTTCAGACATTGTATAAGACATCCTATTTGTCTCTAACTTCTCACTGATTACAAACAGATTACAGGCAGGAAGCACTCCACCCTGTTTCTTACATTATCATGCACTTTTGCTTAAAGGTATAATCTGTGTTTCAACAGAAATCTGCTTTTACCGTTTTGTTTTTTTTAAGAAAAAGAAAATAGGAAAATAATAATAAAAAAAAAAACCCAGATGATCTTGCTGCTTGTTAATTATTTATTTTATGGCTGTTAAACCCAGAAAAGCTCAGACACACATTTGCTAAGAAATCTTTTCAGCAAGATACAAAAAGATTTTGTGGTATTTCTTGCAGAAAGGGAATGGGGTGTGTGAGAGGGAGAAGTTGAGTGGTGCATATTTCCAAAGGGCTCTGTATTGCAGCTCAAATCAGGAACCTGGATTCTATTCCTATGCTAAAAGCATCAGTCTTGTACTTTTAGCCTTGTAATTATTCCTGAGGACTATCATATAAAAAAGCGAGGGTCCAGTTTTGTTCCCAGCTCTGCTAAGGTCCAAGTAAAAACACAGCAGCTCCTGGAATGATTCTAGTCTTCCTGACATCCTCATGAGGCTAAAGCCTTGCTCCTGATGTCCTCATTACCTTTGCTTTCAAAGCTGTGCATTCAAAATGCTCCCACTCAGGGCAGGGCACATACTTTGATGTGATTCAGGCAAAAGCCTGCTTGCTCATGGCTCCTGGGATGGAAGGGCAGTGGGGAAAGAAAGAAGCAAGGAAGTAAGCAGCATGGCTTGGGAGGCTTTTATAGGAGTGCCCAGGCAGCTGGGGAGGAGCCACCTGGGGTGCCTGCTGTGGCAGTGTCCTTGTAGCTGCAGCTTTCCAGAGGAGTGGCAGCCTCACAAGTAAACCTGATGGCTTGGATGCCCACAATGCTTCAGCTGTGCCTCGATTCGGGCTCCCACAGGGCACAAGTGAGGCCCATGGAGCTTTTTTTAGTGGCTGAGGCTCCCTGGCTGAGGACCTGGGACCAAACTTTGGGCAGTAGGTGAGGCTATAAGGCCAGTGCCAGGAGGGAGGAGAGATGCAGAGCACCAGGTTGATTTTCTGCTGTGCCCTGCTTTGCCATACACTTCAGATGGTTGGGGCTACATGATATGGCAGGCCATGCCCGGGACTGGCTGATAAAAGCACCGACACCATTAGGAAATGTACATACAATGTCTTAACACTCAGTGTATCAACAACGCAAATACTGATTGCAAAGAGGAAGCTACGTTTATGTAGACAGATTAAAGATAATCTGTGGATCTTTCTGCCATTCAGTTTTTAACTGCAGGCTCTGTCAACTCATCTGCACTTACCCTTGACCCAGGCAACAGTGAACTTTGCTCTCAGTCCAGCCATTTCTTTGCTCATGACTGAATGTTTGTTGTATTGTCTTGAGTCATTTCCTTTAGCAATGCAAAAGGGAAAGAAGCTTTAGAAGAAATTTTTTAAGCACAAGAAATGTAGTGCAGGGCCCCTGCACTAATGTACACCTTGCATTTCTAATTCAGAGACATTCATATGCTGAAGTATGCTGAGGCTAAGGAAGATCTGTTCCTTTCTTACTCTTCATCCTGAGCTATTTAGTCATGATAATTGTCTCCCAAAGAAGTTGCAATCGTTCTGGCAGAGAGCAGCTTACACTCTGCTGTGTTTTTTGCAATGTGAGCTCTAAAATAGCAGTCTTTTCAGATCCCAAATAAAACTATAATGTGTATCTATTCCAGATTACATATATTTTCAGTTCTGCAGTTCTTCTCTCAGGAAGTTCTTGGCATATCTTCATTTCCATTGCGTATCTCAGGAATGTATCTGCAGATCTTCCTTTGTGCCTTTCATTGAAACTCTTTGCAGCACAATAACAACAACGGGATTAAAGCAGAGTGTGATGCCAGCAAAAACTGATATAACCCCAAACAAACTCTTCAGTTTGGCAATATAGGCTAACTGGATTATTGCTATCACTGTTTCAGGCATATAGCACATCATAAAAATCTTACACAAAACAAAGTTGAAAGCACCAGTGTGCTTCTTGGTTTCCCCGAATAGTGTACAAGGGGAAGTGAAAATTTTTCAGAAAGAAGTTTTTGAATAATTGTGATGCCACTGCTAGTGAGCACGGAGAGAGCTCAGAGACTATGAACCAAAGCAGCATCTCTAAATTAAGCAGTGTTTCTTAGAAAAAAAACATAGGTCAGGGCAACAAACACATCAAAGTGAGCTGCTGTCTGTCATTCCTGCACTGAAAAGCGTGATGTGGCTTCCTAAATTAAAGAGTTGAAGAAAGTGCACACCAGAGGAGCAGATTTGTACATCTCAAATGGTTGCAATGTCAAGTGACCAGTTCCTGGGCAGTGCCTGAGGCTTCTGTGTGTGGCCTGAGCTGGAGCATCACCTCCTTCTGCAGAAGGCAACACCTGCAGAGTGACAGAGAGCAGGGCTCAGGAGCTGGCTCTTTCCTGGGACAGCAGGCAATGCAGGCTCTCGTGCCATACAGTGAAGGGCTGCTGGTCAGTTTATGGGGGAATTTCACAGTGGCAGCCCAAGGCACCAGGCATCTACAGTATTCCTGCTAGAAGCCTGGGCTGGCAGGGGAGCAAGAAAGCAGAGGGCTGGAAGGGCGGTGTGCAGCTTTCACTCTTGGGCTTCTCCCGTTATGGTAGCTAATGCTGTCACAGCTGTAGGAGAGACTTGGTGACCTCTGCTCAAATTGCTTTTCAAGGTAAAAATATAATTTTTTTTTCAATGGAAAAAAAGCCAAATGAGTAAAGAATAAACTCATTATTTTATTTCTTTTAAAAATGTATATATTATATATTTTTAAGGAAAAAGTGCCCTTACAGACCAGAAACCTTTTTACTTCTTCATTTTCACCTCAGAAAAGAATATACATTTTCATCCATAAATAATTTTTAATAGGTATTTTCTGCAGTATGTAATATGCCTCCTGGTTGAAATAGCAATTTAGGTATTTGTACACAATGCATCAGGAAATTGTGTTCTCTTATGCACTCTGAATAGCTGTTCCACCAAATAAATGTTTCCTTTAATGTATGTATTTCTCTCCAGTCATGTTATTATTTCTTTCTCTGTTGGGGAAGCACTTGCTAACACTGTGAATACCTTTGCAGCACCTGCCTTGCTCTGTGCTAGAGGTGTCATTCTCAAGACCAAAGATGGGCAATCAGCCTGAAGACAACCTCTGCTTTTACACCACCCAGCTGCTCATTTTCCAGTGATTCCCATCACTCCTGTGAAGGTGCTTCTCACTCCACAGTTTGCCACAACAGAAGCTGGAGGAGACAAGTGAGAGGACTTTGGAGACTGAAGAGCACTCAGCAAAAGTCCCTCCATCCCTCCCTGGGTTTCCTCCCTATGCATTATGCGGGTTTTCACTTTTTTTGTTCACCCTCCCCAGAGGACCCACTTGCCACCTCAGAAATTCTAATTTTCGCATGTCACAGCTCCTGCTGCTGCATGGTTAGTGAGGTGTGGAGTGGCTCTTGGGCCAGCACAAGAGAAGAAAGCTAACAGTGCTTCCTGGTGACTTCTGCCATGATGCTGAGCTCCTGAAGCCACCAGCACAGGTGTCCTCAACTATTGGGCACCACAATATAAGAAAGATATAAAGCTATTAGAGAGTGTCCAAAGGAGGTGGATAGGCACTGGAACAGTCTCCCAAAGGCCACAGCACCAGCCTGACAGAGTTCAAGAAGCATTTCAACAATGCTCCCAGGCACATGGTGTGACTTTTGAGGTGTCCTGTGCAGGGCCAGGAGATGGACTTCGATGATCCTTGTGGGTCCCTTCCAACTCAGGATATCCTGTGATTCTGTGATTTTAAGATTTGACAACCACCAAAACCTTCCCACAGGCTGTGTGCTGTCATGTGCAAACATTACTGTCTGGATGGCAGCAGTTACAAGCCAGCTTGACATCCCTTCCTCCGGCACGGAAGGTGAGAGAACAGGTCCCTGAGTGGAAGTTGCAGCTCCTTGACCAGCAGCAAATGTGGAAGCATTTCCTACATTTGCATTAAAATTCAAAGCAAACGAAGTGAGTAAGCAAACAAATCTGAAGACTCTTTTGGAAAGGTCTCAGCATATTTTTGTAGCTCTGGTGGAGACATGGAAAGCAGCACTATCTATCCCATTTGAGGTGGCCAACCTGCTGGCCCACTATGAGCCACTTCTCCTATACGACTGGGACACCTTTGGGGAAGCTGGATCCAGTGGCAGAAAAAAAAAGCTTGTTTGGCTGACTGGGAGCAAAAATTCAGTCCAAAAGCATCTGCAGCAGCATTTTCCTTGATCCTCATTTACCGATTCAGCACTGAACAGTCTCCTAAGAAGCAGGTAGAAGCCAAATGACAAAAGGGAAAAAGAAAATATTCCAGAAATTCTTTGTTTCCTATGTAGTCAGGCACTATGGCTTTCTGAAAAGAAAAGGCCTTTGCTAGTATCTGAAACAAGCTTTTCTTGTGTTTGATTTCTTTTTCCATATCTAATGTTGAAGTATCTTTAACCTTAATTTAAGGCCTTGATGGTAAAGTTCAGGATTTTGATTTTTGAACTTACAGTGGCAGCTAGACAGCAGGTAGATATTCAAGTTTCTGAGCACATGAAGGCTTCCACAAGACCAGAATATTTTGTGTTTCCCCAGTTCCCACAGCATAAACTACCTTGTCCTGGATTTTCTATCCTGCAGATTTCTCCTGCTTCACCTCAGCTATGGGGGATACTATTGACCTTCCTTCTCAACTTCCACACACAGAGATGAGGGGCTGCCTCAGCTTTTATTAACATATGTAGTGACCTGTTTGTAATCTCTGTTGTTAGAAACATACCTTCACATGGGAGAGGCTGTCTTTAACAAGCCCACAGCTGTGGATGATAAGGGATACTTCCTGCAGATTTCAGCTCCATCTATTGTTTTTTGTAACAATGGAGAAAAATGAAACGTGTTTTTGAAATCAGCAATTTTATGACACATTTAGTTTGCATTTCCTAATGAGGAAGCCTTAGGGAATACTAATATATATAAAGAAGAAAGAATATGAACAAACAGGATAAAAATTAAGTCTAGTACATCACTAATTGCAGGTCATCAAGCTACACTGAATACAACTAAATTTAATTGTTTGGTAGGCTATTCACAGATGTAGAAGCATTGACTGACACCCTGTACAAAAAAATGGACAGGGTGGACAGGCATCAAACCCTGAAACTTTGCCCCCATCTGCAGCAAGATCCTCCTTTCCTGCAGAACTCCCTGCCTTCCCAGTTTTGAGATGAGCTGTGCTGTCCCTTCCCTGCATCAACAACTGGCACAACAAATATCCTCCTGCTCCCTTGAGAACAAGGCAGGAGCAAACAGCTGCTGTCCCAGGGAAGGGAAGAGACACAGCAGGAGGGACGGCCAACCCAGACACTATTCCAAGTGCCTGCAATGCTCCTCTGTTTTTGGTCAGCTTCAGGAAAGTCAAATTACCTGACTTTCAAGTCATTGCTTTTTATTCCCCCTCTCCCCAGCTTGTGTCCCTTCAGCAGGCTCTGACTGGATGCCATGGGGGGCTCTGTCCCTGGAAATATATTTTCAAACTGCTACAGGGCACAGGGTGACCCATGGACACAATGCCAAACCGATGTGTGCCTCTCTCAGGGCAGCTGAGACTGCAACTTGGTGAGCCTGGGAGGTCTTCAAGGACCTGTCTGGGCTGTGCTTTGACTGTCAGATGCAACAGAAACTAGAAAGTTAGTTTATTCCTTGACCTCAGTGGGTGAATGGCTGTTTCTAGGCTACTTGCCTGGAATACACTTGACCTCACCTTTGCCCCATCCTTCTGAAATCTGCAGAAGGGAGGGACAGTGGGATAAAGTTCTGGGGACTTGGCTGCGCCTGTGCCTGATCACAGACTGGAGTGCTGGTGTATCTGGGCTCCAGTGGAAGGCCAACTGTAGACAAAATGCAAAAATCTGGCCCAAAAATTGCCATCACACGTGGGATTTGCAAGCTGCAGTGATGAGCAGCTCCCCCCAGGTGGAGCCATGAAAGCATAAAAGAGTTGCCATCCCTGGTTTACAGCGGTACCTCCAGCCAGGACCTCAGCTCCCCCAAACTTTAGAAATTTGAATTTTCTGGGTTGTTTTGTTTTGTTTTGTTTTTTTGTTTGTTTGTTTGTTTGAAGCAGGAATCAACCCCAGAAAATGATTCTTGCAACTCTGTTTCTACCCTGCTCTTTGGAGCTGTATTTTATTTTTCAGGAAACAATGTAAAATAAACATGAAAGAAATAACAAGAAAGAAACAGCTGATATAATTAATAACTTTTTGACACTATCTCCATGTAGTTTTCTTTCCCTCAGAATTGATAAGCATGTATTCAGTCCTGAGATAAACGTTTCAGTTGATGTTTCAGAGCTGAAAAGCTTGTATTTATCAGTCATGAGCAGGAAAACTGGTGTTACAATGATGAAAAATTTTGGGTTTTGGTCAGCAAATATCAAGACTAACAGAACACAGCTTGGGATGGAAATATGTATATCTGCTGTCCCAGAGTAGGAGGTGATCTCTGACATCCAGTACTACTCTCTTTCTTCTTCTTGTACTCACAATTACTTTTACTAGCATGCCCTTCCCCTCTTCCTCTCCTTCCCCTCTTCTTCTCCTTCCCCCTCCCCACACCGTTTTTTTAGAAATCAAAAAGGTTCTCTTCAATCCTTGGCCTTTCATCTCCTTCCTGAACTCCCCAACGAGGACTGTTTACTCATCCGTACCAAGCATTTGATTTCCTTTTCCATTTGACTCATTCCTCCCCAAGATAGCTACTGTGTTTGACTTCTCTTTCTGGATACTGCTGATCCTGAGGACTGAGGAGCCACAAGCAGCAGGAAAATCTGGTAATTTTGGAGGCAGGAGATAAATGGTGAAGTATAGGCAGAAGGTGAGAAGGGATCTCAATACATCTCGCTTTTGGGGGACTCTTTGGGTTGTTTGGAGATTTTACGCAAATGAGAGGAAGTCAGTTGGGAAAAAAACTGATGAGTCCTAATAGTTTCACCCAGATAGCCCTGAAGTATAATTCAAAAAGCTTTAACAAATTTACGTGAAAAATCTTAAAGCCCAAGAAGCAATGGCCCACAATATAGTTCTCAAAGTTTAGTACTGTCCAATGAACAATTTCAAAGGGAGTCAGTCCAATTCACAAATGCTGCAAAGGGTCAGTACTCACAGAAGGCACTGGGATAACACAAATACAGCCATTTTGAAGTAGTATCCTAAACATCCAGATGAGGGGTGACAGAGTTTCCAGATATTGAAAGCAAAACACTTGCACCTACCTCAGAGCTCCTGGGACACTACTGGGCCCAGGGCTCAGTGCAGCTGGCTTGGCTTCACATCAGGGGAGATTCTTGGATGAAGGTGCCTGAGACTCAGGGACAGAGAGACAATGCCCTCATCTCAGCTTGTTGGAGAGCTGCCTCTTGTTGGATTGAGCAGGGTCATAGCAAGAGGTGCTGCTGAGTCAGTTTTGGATTCCTGAGGCTGAGGCAGTGGCACCTGCTGAAAACTGCAGTTGTTCATTTCCAGGGAATTGCTGCCAAGGCAGGGCAGGAAACACATGTTTAATGCCATGGCTTTGTTGTATGACTGAATTGGCAGGTTTCTGAGCCCCAAGTGGAGGTTGTAACTGAAAGATCATTGCCATATTACTGTTGTAGCAACAGTAATAAAACACGCGAAAAACCTCTGAAGAAAGGGACTTTTTTTGCTCTGACTCAGACCAGGTGCCATAAGTTTTTCATCTTAATGTCGTGGTTTCGTGCTGAGTTTTGCTGAACTTTCAACTCATAAATACAACACAAAGCAAAAAATAGCATTTCTATTTCCTTTTGCTAGGTGTTTTGCGTTGGTAAGGACAATGAGCATTTTATCAGCTGTTTCACAAATGGACTTTGAAAAATAGACTTTGCATTATCTGGACAAGGAGGCAGGAAGAAAGGAAGTCCTGGATTGCAAAGTATTAATCGCTTCCCTTTTCCCATCCTCGTGTTTTAGTAAGGAGGTCTTTGACCTCTACAGCTAGGTCATGACTTGTCCCTAAATTACAGCCAGGACTTTGATTTACTACCAAGTCAGTTTAACATCCAGCAGTTAAAAACATCAAGCTGTCTTTATCTCTGAGGAGCTTCACTGGCACAGAACCAGTTTCAAGCTGTTTAAAGCAAGGACATGTCACAATTTAACAAGCTCAACGTTCAACCAATGCATTTAAGGCAGGACTCACTTCCTACCAGGTACACAGAAAAGGCAGTTTCCACTGCACGCATGAACATGAGGCCATAGAAAGTCAAATCTATTGGATTTCATTTTATGGCATGGCCACAATCTCAATCCATAAATGAAACTGCACTTACACTGTCAACAAAGCTCTGTTTCCTCCCTGTAGGATATCACCAGAAACATGATGCTGTTAACTTTTACTTTGTTGTATCCAACTGAGGCTAGAACCCCATCCCTGTGGCAAACTTCCTGAAGTAAAAGCCATTTAGGAGGGGTCAGACAGACTATACAGACCAGTTCCTTGAATCCATTAAGAATTTTATATTGAGGTGGTTTTGGCAATGCAGCTGCTACTCCACCAAATATTTCATCCAAATCACATTCCTACACTTGCCTGTGCATGGTGAGGTAGGGATAAATATATAAAAAATAAAAAACCTTGAGATGAGAAACCAAAAACCTTGCATTGTTCATATTAGATCTTTTACCTGAGTGTAACTTGAGCTACATCACTGCTGGGAAAGAAACATTAACATCTAAAACAAGTGATATGAACCTTATTTGCATGCTCATGACTGTTATATACATAGCAATATATTTTTGCACTGAAGTATTAGGTAGCACATTGAAACTACATACTGAAATATAAATAAGCCTAAGTGTTATCCACTAACGTTTCTGTTATGGTCTAACCACTGTCTGGAGAGAGAGATTTTAAAACTGTCTGCCTTTATCCCCTCCTGAGAGCAGTAAGTCCATACCACAACACAAAAAAATCATTATCTTTGTGGCTTTATGAAGTAAATGCAAATAAGGATGATCTCAACATTAAAGGCTCTTACCTGCTCCAATTTTTCCTGCCTCATTACAACTTTATATTCCTCTCTTTACTTTGAAAGTCTTTTTTTTTTTTACTATTCTGTGCTGTAAAGTTCAGCTACAACCTCAACAGAACAATATGCTTCCTGAAAAGGACTCATGCAGAAATCAATTTTTTTTTTTTGTTCTAAGGAACAAAATGGTAAGTGGCAAAGCAAACCTTCTTCCAGAGGCTCAGAATCAGAAAGGATTTTGAGGTTTCTGGGAAGGTCAGGTGCTTTTAAAATTTGGGTTTGGTCTGAGGCAGAACAATACTATATGAACAAAGATTTTTTTTTCCCTTCAGTTATCACAAACCAAAGATTCTGAGAGATTGTGATATTTCCTCAGAGAAAACACACCTTGGGTGGTGTCCTGCTTCCAGGAGGTTGATGTTTCTGAAAGTTTCTACCCCTCAAGGATTTTATTGAGCTACTGATATTTGCCCTTGCCTGCTGCACAAACATCTTGAAGGCTCTGCCCCCAGTACAGCCTCCTCAGACCACAGCTACACTGGCCCCTGCTGGACCCCAAAGCCTTTTCACACTGCTGGCCCAATGCTTCAGGACCCTGAGAGCCCTGGTGGAACCCAGAGACTGTTGATATTGCAATATGCTTCCACGAAAACACTTCAGGTTGTACAACAGCATTTCTCAGTGATACAAGAAAAATTCAGTCCAGCTCTGCTGCTGAGCCCCTGTTCTCCCAGGCCTTGAGTGCTGCCCCTGGCTCTGCAGCCTGGCTGGGTTCACAAGTCTGGGCAGAAAAAGCCAGGAGTATCACTGGGGTTGCTTTACATCTCCCCTTTTCTTGGGAACTACATCTGTGACCAGATCTCAGCTGTGGCCCTTTTCTGAGCTACACCACAGTCTGTGTCCAGCCTGTACCTGCTGGCCAACACCTACTGCCCCTACTGGGCTTTGCACCATCACTGCCCCATCACTGTGGCCTCACCAGATGGTTGCAGGGCTCTGGGTTGGCCATGATCACCATTGCTGTCTTCTCCCTGCTCCCTTGCTGGGTACTGGTGGATTGACCCTGGTACGGGAGAGCATGGTCCTGCCAGTCTCATGGCCACTCTTGGCTTGCTCCCGTGGGGCAGCCCACCCTCACAGCCCCTCTGACATCCTTATGGAACAGTGGAAGCAGAAAGGGAGCTCTTTTGCTCATATCTCAGCTACTGTCATTTGTGAACATACCTGGTTTTACAGGTTCCAGTAATTTCCTAAATAAAAGTCAGGGCACAAAACTGAGGGAAAAAACAATCAGAATACAGCTACTCTGTGTGTGAAGATGCAAGCACATGATCAAAAGAGCACAGCTGAACAGAAAATGAAGTATTTTGGACATTTCTCATTAGAACTTACCCTTTCAGCAGAGAGGTACAGGTGTAGGCTCTGATGTGAACTCACTGGCTATGGCACCATATCAAACAGAAGTGGAAAGGAAAATCTGTAAGATTTCAGGCTCTGCTTTAATCCTTTAAGGGGAGTTTTTACAGAAGATATCAATTTCCTTACATAACATGTTATCCTTCTAAAAAAGTCATATAAAAACCAGTGAAAACCGTTGAACTTTTTCACTGGCTCCCTGGGGTTTATCCTAAGCTGTCAAGTAATGGCCCTGTAAGGAAAACAGTGGAGGGAAGACAGAAACCAGACTTTTTCACATTAACTCCTTCACAAGAAACACAGCTACCACAAAACCACTTCTGTACTAAACTTTCTCTGTGGAAAGAACCTTTTGCCTTGTTATAATTGATTTCTTTACATGAAATCCTTGAAAAGCTCCGTATATTGTTAACCTGAGTATTTATAAACTCTGCATGCAGCGAGTATTAATTCAATAATGTCTTCATCAGCTTTTTCACAATGTTTTAAGTTTACAGTTCAGAACAGTGAAAGCTTTCCACAGAAAACTCAATTTTCTCCCCACATTGGCTGGCCGTGGTATGTTGACACCAATACAGGTCATCTCCTTATACTCCACTATCCCTCCAGCATCCACATCTCACCCACCTTCCCTTGCTCTCACCATCTCAGTTTCACTTCCCCTCTCAGCACCTTGTTGAATTCATGTGCATGCATATTGACAAGAACCTGTCCCTGCACAGGAAAGCACAAGCAAAATAAATTGAGCAGCTCTCTGAGTTTTGGTTGTTGTTGTCACACAGTCCTCATCCTGCTCAATTTTGCTGTTGCGGACACCTCGCCCACGTTTCACAATAGCAGGGAAAGACACGCTGAGGAAAATGTTTCTTTATGAAGCCTAAGTGATTTCAGAAGGCAAAATCTCACTTGGGATCTTAAATTATGAAAACAGTTCTGAAAACTTCAGCCTTTTCCCGAGATGGATATATGTATGTAAAGTACTTGGCATCATAAAACACAACGGAAATCATACAATTGAGCAAGAACAAAATACATAGCTAAATAAATTAACTAGATCAGTAGTTGTACCAATAAAACCCTGTTGTCAGAAAAGAGCTGTTGCCTTAAACAGGGATCCTTCACAACTTTATTTAACCATGGTCAAGCCTGAATTCCATGCAGACATTTTCAAGAAAATGTGGCTTGTTACAATACAGCTTTACATAACTATACAATCAATACAGCAAAGTAAAAGCTCATCCCTTATAAACCATGGGACTTTGGGTAATTTATAGATCAAATATTTGTCTGTGTGGGATTTCTTTTCTGGAATTTGTTTCACTGACAGAGTAAAGGTAGATTTAAATCCAGATTTAGCCTTGTATAACTCAAAACACAATATAAGAAATAGCAGCTACAGTTTCACAAAACAAATAGGGCTGGATGGAGTCATATTTGCTCATATCCTTTCCCTGTGGCAGAATCACTTCAATTTCTAACACTAAATGTTTACCTAATATTCTTAGATAGAATGAGGGGTAGTATAAGTTTTTCAGGCAATTTGTTCGAATGCCACCTGTAAATGAGAAAAAAGAAAAAAATCTTCCACATGTGACTCTATCAGTCTGGAGCCTGAGATTCCTGCTTTATGCACCCTGAACAGAGCTAATGAGCTCCTTCCTACATAAGGCCCCCAAACACTCTTCTTTCTCCAGGCTAGACAAATTCAATCTTTTCCAACTACAAATACTTAACAAATACTACCACAAATCAAATACTCCTGTCAGTCAAACAAACTGTGGGAAGAGTTACTTCTGCTCCTAATGACTTTATAAATTCTAAATAAATAAATTGTCTTACCTGATTTCTTTAAAAATACATTGAATTTCTTCAGTCTTTTCTTACTCAATGTATTTCTGCTGTAGGATGCCAATACAAATATTTGTTATACTATTACACCTACTTCCTCTTTTCATTTCTTTTAATCACTGAAGAAGCTATTTTAGAATATTTGCTGAAATATTCCAGTTCAAAAACCTATTTTTGGATGATAAGTCCATTACTCATGGAGCACTGTATGGCTGTTTCGCTTACCTTGCATCACAAATGCTGGAGTCACCACCACAGGTATTTTTCCAGAACTGACATGTGGTTTGCAACACTGAAATTCCAGTGTATACCCACCTTCTCTTTGAAGAAAGGAAAACTGCAAAGATTTTCTAAAAATATTAAATACTTTCTAAGTAGAAGATGACCATGATTATGAGGGAAGCCATATGTTGTCTCCATATTAGCAGCCTGATCTGTCACTGTCACTCACCCATAAGATTAATTTTCCATAGTGGAAAAAATAAGTAACCTGTTTCAATAGTGCTGCTTGAGGTTAGCCACGTGAGGAGTCCTAAACTGTACCAAGGCTCGTGCTCTGCAGCTGGTAGGACAAACTTCCAGTGCAGAATGGCTCCAATATGACACAGGTCTCCAAACTTCTGTGATCATGCACCCCAAGTAAAAAAAAATTCTAGCATAACTCCTCAACTTATGTATGTTTATTTATCAATAAGTCATATATATGTACTATTGTAATAACATATTATGTACATTATAAAACCTGCAAGAAATAGAAACTAAAAAGGATGAAACAAAGATGAAAGAAACACTACGTTAAAAACCCTTATTTTTATTTTAGTTGTTCATGGTACAAAAATATATTCTTCCTGCACTCTGCTGGATTGTCTTACACACTCCTTGGGGTACAGACACCCTGTTTTGGAGACAACTAACAAAGACATCACATTTGGTAATGCCAGCAATGCCTACATGATCCTTAACAGACCTCTGTTGTCCTTGCACAATCCATTTCTGTGCTAAGGTTTCTTCCTATATGATAGCTTTTGCATTTGTTTTCCTCATTTATTAAACCAGAGCACTTGTCTGCACTGCCAGTAGTGCTCCACGTTAAACAGATCAGGTAAGAATCCTTCCTGACTGCTGCAAATGTCTGAGATTGAGAACAGATTGTCCTCTTCAAGGTCTAGCTGGGATGCTGACCTCAGCTATTCATTTGTTCCTTAGCAGATTGATCATTTAACATGAGCTCCTCTAAGAAAACGTCATATATTAAGCAGTAGAAGATAGAAGCAAAATAGATTGGAGTACTAATATATATAGCAGCTTTCACAACAGTAGTAAAAATGAAAAAAATGAAAAAAACCAAATGTCTATGTCCAGTGTAGCTTTGTTCATGTGAATAAGAAATGCAACAACATGGAAGCACCAGAGGTGAAAAGACTCAGAAGTGAGAAGTAAGCTGGGGCTTTCCAAGAAGCAGAAGTCAGAAAGCCTGATTATTAAAACCAGCAGCTATTCAGAGTTCTTAATACAGAGTCAAAACCTCAATGTTAGTTTTAGGTGTGTTACTCTCCATAACAATTAACGATACCTGATAAAAATAATGGTGGTGATAATGATAATTTCCCATAATTCATACAGTTCTGAATTAGTAAAAGAAGAGTTTGGCTTGTAGATATGTCCCTCTCTCTTTCATTGGGCTAGAGTCAATGCTACAGTGCCCATACTTAGCACTCCTCACCCCTCTTTGCAGTGTAGTCCCTCAGTCTAAATTACATTCCATTTTTTCTGTATTAGGCTGTTCTCCTGTTACTGATCTTCAAGGTGAAACTTCAGCTTTGAATATTAATATTGTCTTCTTTCTTGCCCATTATCTATATAAGCTAAATTTTATACCGTTATAGTCAATAATTATCTATTAATTCTTTGTGTTTTGCCTGTATTTCATTACTCTGCAGTGGGACACTGAACAGGCTCCCCAGGGAAGTGGTCACAGCACCAGCCTGACATTGTTCAGGAAACCTTTGGGCAATGCTCTCAGGCACAAGGTGTGACTGTTGAGGCTTGTGGAGGAGTTGGACTTCAATGATCCTTGTGAGTCCCTTCCAACTCAGGACATTCTGTGAATCTATGATTCTTGTTTTATCATAAGTCAGAAACAGCTCTGTTCACCTGTTGCTGTGAGGGCCTAGTTACTCTGGAGTACACTTCTTGAACCTTTGTGGCTTTTAGATTATAGAGGAAGGTCAACAAAGAGAGCAACATGCTCTACATACAGAAGCCTTCCTAAAAACCACAGCTCTATACAAGAAGTTTTCTTTGCTTGGTGAAACATCAAAACTTGCAGCCAGTTTACTGCTTAGAGAGTGGTGAGAGGGAGATGGAGAAAGAACAATATGTTTTGTCTTTCTGTTGTTTCTCAGATCTACTTTAGTGCTCAACTTAATGTGATTTTGAATCTGGCAGCAGTGCAGAACCCATAGTCACATGCAGAAGCATTGACCCCAGTTGCTCAAGAAATACTTCAGTGCACTTATTAGGTCAAGAGTTACAAGCATTGGCTGCATCAGACTAAAATGGGGCATGTGCCCCAACTCCCACATAGTTAAACAAGTTGGACAGTGCATGAGGATCAGCAGAAGTGTATGCAAATACTGATTTTTCCTTCTTCTGCTTGTGTTTTTTGATCTCCAGCAAGAAGCCAAACAGATTGGTGCAGCTGATAACATCTTAACCTGAGGTAGTGACTTCTGCCTGACTCGGGCTGGGGAAAGAGGAGGCATGGGGCAAGACTCCCCATTACCACAGACAAAAACAATGAGATCAGCCAGGCTGGAGCTGGCTGACTGGCATTGGTCTTCTGTGTGAGAAAGAGCTCATAGGAAGTGCTTCACTGACAGATCAGCAGACTTGGTTGTCTTTGACATCACTGAGCTCAGCAGAGGATGTCTGGACCCAATCTAAAATAAAATACCTGAAAAAGAGTTTAAGCCAATGTAAAAATAATTGAAAAACACCATGTATGCAAATGAAAATCTCCCCAAGTACTTCTTACAAATAATATCACATGGATTTAGACCTCAGCATCACACAGACCATAGAATATCACCCACTGATTCATGCCCTGAGGTCAGTAACTGCTGGCTGAACAACAGGCATCACAACAAATTTTGCATACTGGGCAATTTAGGTGCTAACCCGAATTTCCTTTATCTTTTAAAACTCATCAGTTAATGAACACTACCACCTTTCAGTCCAGCCCAGAGCCTGGACTGAAAGGCAGAGCTTACTAGAAAAAAAAAAAAACACCTCAGGTTCAGAACCGTGAACAGTGGCTTCTGTGTTAAGAACATCCTGTTTTGTCTATGTTGCAAAAATATGCCCTGACAGTTTTGGTTGTGGGCTTGTTTCTCTCAGGTCTGAGATGGGAAATGAGCTTAGAATTCCTACCTCACCTCAACAGGACAATCATGAAGGTCCTGTGATGGTCCCACTGAAAGGATCCTAAGAAAAATATCAACAGAGTGATCCTAGGGAAAGAGGGATTCAGCACTTGTCTCCTGCAGAGAGCTGAGATGAAGACCTCAAATCCATACCTAACTTCAGTCTTGAGTAGTTTAGGTTCCTCCCAACTGGCTTTTTAGAACCTCACCTAAGGTGTTTGACTCCCTCCATGCACTGTGTGCAGGTGTGGCCATAGGGAGAAATAGCTTCACATTTGAAATTGAACTGTCACCGTGCTTAATTCCTTTAGCTGGAAAGTCTTTAGGTTTTGACACGGAAGGAAAATCAATTTCAGTCTGTTGGACAAACAGCTCAACAATTAAATTGCTTTCTTCTGCATACTGTGTAGTCACTATCAGCTGTCAGGAACTTGGACTTGGCAAGCCTTGAGTGTTTATCCTTACCAGGATATTGCTTTACTCTCAAACTTAGGTGCCATATCCCCAAACTCACTGTTTTAGTAAGAAAAAGCCAGAATGTCCGTGAAAGAAAGCAGAGCACTAAAGGGAGAGCTGAGTTGAGAGTCAGGGCAACTGCATACATTTGCCTAAAACTATACTTCCCTGCAATCTTATGATCAGAAGAACTTGCTTAAAAAAAGTCACAGTCCCTGAAAAACTAATTAAGACCACAGGAATGATATCTGTATTTGTAAATAAAATTGGGTAGCCCAGGTCTGCAGGGAAGGGTGATAAAGTTGTAGATAATCACTGCCTTAGAATTTAAATTCAACAAGTCTTCTTAAATACCATAATCCACAATATACAATATTGTGGCCATTTTGCCATATATATGCAAAACATTTAAACACTTCATAGAATCACAGAATAGTCTGGGTTGGAAGGGACCTTAAAGATCATCTAGTTCCAACCTGTTGCCATGGGCAGGGACACCTTTCACTAGGCCAGAGTATTCAAAGCCCCATCCAAGCTGGCCTTGAACTTTCCAAGGGATGGGACATGCACAACTTCTCTGGGCAAGCTGTTCCAGTGCCTCTCTACCCTTACAGTGAAGAATTTCTGCTTTGTATGTAATTTAAACCTACCCTCTTTCAGTTTAAAACCATTCCCCTTGACCTATCACTACATGTCCTTGTACAAAATCCCTCTCCAGCTCTTGTGTTGGCCCCCTTTAGGTACTGCAAGCTGGTATAAGATCTCCCCAGAGCCTTTTCTTTTTCATGCTGAACCAACTGAACTCATTCAGCCTGTTCTCATAGGAGAGGTGCTCCAGCACTCTGTTCATCTTCATGGCCCACCTTTGGACCCATTCCATAAAAAATTCTATCCCTTAGCCCAATAAGCAAAGGTTTTCTAGAAGTAACAAGTGTTCTGGAAAACTAGCAAGCTTGTGAAGCAGAGAAAATTCACTGAAATCTAATGGAGCTACCCATGTATTACCCTTTCACCAGCAAAGGGTAAAGTGGGCAATTGAAGCTAAAACCAAAAAGTTTTTAGGCTCTGCAGCTTTGCCCAGTGAGATTTATTTCCCACTAAGTCTTTCAAATAAACCAATCTGGCTGTTATGATGCCTTTCCCATTTTATAGGTCAAAGGATCTTGCAGTCATGACATTTTCCCTTTCAAAATCTTACCCTGTGATTCATAATTAGGTCCTCTTGTGCTAACCTAAATAACTTTTCCTTTGGTGCAAAGTTTGCTTCATGTGGTTATTTCACACCAAATTAGAAGTAAGGCAACAGTTAAACTGTGATGTAAGTAGCTGAAAATACATTGTTAAGTTAGAATTAATTACTTCTTCTATAATTAAAATTACTTCACAATTTTTTTCGTTCTCTCCTCACTTGCAGAAAACTGTAATTTTATCCTTGAAACAAGACTGTCATTATATCAGAGATAATTACTGCCCAAAGATATGAAATATATGGCAACCTTCCTTCTCTGTCTTCTCTTCTCATCATGCCAATAATATTACTGCCAGCAGAATAGAGAAGTGCGGATTAAACAGAAAACTAAGGAAAAAATATTTATTCCATCCAGTCATTGCACTGTTAGAAAAAATAGCTTGCCTACAATGATATTGTGGGTCTTGCAGCCAGAATAGTGGAAATTCCCAGGACTTATGTGAGTGTCTATACATGGACAGAATAAGTAAATCCTATACAGATGATGTGTCAGACTTTCCTGTGGTGCAGCTCAAGACAAACTACACTACACCTGAAGCTGATGTCACTAAACCAGCCTTATTTCTCCTTACTTTTACATTTTTACGTCTACTTCCAGATGACACATCAGGCAACAGTGCTCATCTGTGGCAAGTTCAACAACCTAATCTTTTCAGGAGCTTTCAGTCTCTGGCTGGAAGTTGTTGTCCAATATTAGCCATATGTAGCACCTACCTGACATTAGCATTTCATTCTGACTACCAAGTTGTTTTTTTTTCATATCTAGCCTGTCTCTTTACCTGCTGATATACTGGTGAGGGAAGGGAGGAGAATATTTACAAGTTAATCTTGGGGTGAATCTTTACAAGTTCATCTTGCTTAACCTCAGGTGAACCAGAACACCTGAGGACCTTCCCTACACAAACTTAAGTGTCTCTGCCAGCTGCAGAAGGCCCTTAGGAGGAAATCAGTTTGTATATATACATATGTGAGTGTTTGTATATATACATATATGAATGTTTGTATACATAGATTGATATGTAGCGAGGGTGTGTGTATATATGTATACACACATATATATGTGCATTATGAATCAGAAACAAACTTTGATAAAACTTTGTCATTGATTTGGGCCTCCTAATGATTATTTCAGCTGTCTTAATCTGCATCTTAGTATAAATCAACTATCTGGTAATAGAAATGGCTAGAAGACTTTTTTTAAGATGTAATTAATGAGCCCTGGCAGCACATTCTGAAACATATGGACAGTATCTGCATGAAAAGAGAAGTGCTTTGTGCAAATCGAGTATGACCTGGCTTGGTCATCCTTCCTTTGTTTAGCTTTTCAGATTTCACAATCAGGCCCTGGGAAATGAGAAAGGATTGCCAGGAGCAAAAAGAGTGAAAACTCAGCACAGCATTGTGCCACTGATTCTCCTGACATCCTTGATCAGTGTGTTGGGAAGCAAGGCTGGGCTGCAGACATCGCTGCTGCAACACGGAATTGATGCCAGTCATTTATACTTATGCCAGATCTACCAAAGTATCTCTGCTCTTTCTGGATTAGGTGAAACAAAGTGGGTAGGCTGAAACTACAGGGGGGATTTGTCTGCTTAAAAGATCTTGTCCTTTTCAGAATCGTAGTTCTGCAATTGTAATAACGCAGTTTCACCTCTTGGGAAAAAAAAAAAGTCTTTAGAGTGTCAGCAGTTGCACTAGTAGTCAATCTTGTGGAGTTTGTCAGGAATAATACACTGCTGAAGAAGGTTAGTGTAATTAACTCTCTGTTCTTTTCTGCTTCAGAAAGGCCAACAGCTCTTGCTTTTCACTCCATAAATTACTAACAGAATTTTTGTATTTAAAAAATGTACATAAAATTATGAGATGCTTTCATGATTGGTATCAATCTGTAACATGTAATACTATGAAGGAAATACTTAATTTCCAACTGTTAATTTAAATAATATTCAAATATTTCCCCCTAAGCAGATAAGGGCAAAAAAGTAGAAAATAAAAACCTCTAGATCTTTTATTTTTCAATTTATTTTAAGTGATAGCTTTTGAAATCTGTCAATATGTGAAAGCATCTCATGGGTGTCTGTATAAAAACTGAAATAACCAGTAATGCATCTGACAGCATGGTACTAAAACTATTTAAAAAACACATTGTGCTAACAAGCATAGTACAATGCGTCTTTGCAATTAAATTCAATTTTTATGTTTTATAGGCTACAGCACACTATAGATTGACCAGACAGTTCATAAACCAGTACCACAACAGATGCCAATTCTGCCTCAGTGCAAGCAAAAAGCAGAAATTTTGCCATTTGTATTTAGTGTCTATTTCTATTTAGATAGATGGCAATGGGCACAGGCACAAAGATAAACTAGTAGAAAATTATCTGCTCTGCATCGTACTCTGTGCTAACAAGGCTAATTCTCTGCCATAAGGCTGAGATAGAGAGAATGAAAGTGGATCTGTATATTGTCATATTCTATTGATTTAAGCAGAATGCAATATTTAGACCTGTGGGGAACCAGGCACAGGGAGTGATGATTGATTCTAGTCAATTGAAATTGCCCCACATCAGCATATGTATTACTTCTAATGTTATGTATTGTTTCCAACACAGACATTCTGCCACACCCACAAACTTCACTGACACACAGAAAAATCCAAACAATAAAGAGCAGAGCTAATGAAAGGTAATGGAATTATTTGTGGAGCCGTTTTGATGCCTACCATGGGAAATAAACCAGTATATTTCAGGTTCATTCCTCTGTTCCTACCCACTTCAGGGATTAATTTTGCTTTGTGGGGAGAGGCTATTTAGAGCCTAAACCCAACATTGTAATGTCTCTTCAACAGTTATGCAATCTTTTCCTCTGAGAGATTCCTCTGTGCTCCTGCCTCCACTTCCAAATTCCATTCATAAACTGTTCAATTGTACAGTGAATTATTCCGTTTTCCTTCAGTGTGGGAGAGAATAAAGAGATGTCCCCTGTTCAGTGACAACAGAAAACAAAAATCACATCCAGAGGAACTACAGGGTGCCACATACTCAGTTTCTAAAAAGATATGTACCAGGAGTATTTCTAGATATCATATAGTAGAAAAGATTTAGATGAGAACAGGAGATAAATCATTCTCCAGCAGATACAGCTTAGTTTTAAACTAAAAAGAGGTTTTCTTCTTCTTTGGTGTGTTTTGAAGAGAAAGGAAAATGGAAGGCAAGGAAATGGAATTATATTGGGTTGTTGTTCTATTTTATGCAAATACCCACATACCATCTTGCACGCATTTCTGCAAATGACCATTAAGATCAGGAAAATGGTGCATTTCAGAAAGAGCAGAAGTACACAGATAGGACCATGTGTAATTGGTAGAATGATATCCTCTTCCAAGAAAGGAAGAATGATCTGTATTCTGGCATGAATACAAAACCTAGTATCTGCTGTTTATAGCCTATTTTAATAGTGTTTATGAATAGATTTCTTATATATATGTAATAACAAGTACTCCCTCTAGTGAACTTTTGTGTGATTTGGTGTTTTAACTACCGAAGGTACAGATGAGAAAGAATATAGGTAGAAGTGAAATCTTCTACAAGACTATATGTTGAAGTCAGAAAAAAGCTTTTAGACATGCTAGATGGTTTTTAAGGTCATTAACACAATGTATTTGACAGAGTTGGGGAAAATTAGTGTCTTACAGTAAAAAGCAGATTTACACAGTTGCACTCAGATACTATCCTCTACTGGTGTTTACTTTGCTGGTTCATCCTTCTTCCTGGTAGGTGTGATATTCTTGCTTTACTGACCTGCACTTCAGATTCTGAAAGCCAAAGGGAGACATTTTATTTACTCATTTAGATGTCTCACTGAAAAAAATAAAACTGAGACTAACACATCTGCCCGATGCAGAGGACTGCATTTCAGCAGAGACAGTTAACTTTTTCTATACTGCAGTATTGATGCTTGAGTACATATTTTGAAAGTTGTGTACATTATTAATACTTCATCTTGCCCATTTGTTTTACAATATCAGTAAATATAAGGCTTGTAACAGTTCTTTTGAGTATATCAGAAAAATAATCAATTCTAGCTCTCAAGGTTGTGGCTGATGTCATGTCACAGGTAACCTCAATTCTGGTATTTTGTCACTTTTCAGAGCAGTGTCCTAGTCTTTGAGTTTAAAATACAATACAATCAATACAGAATATTGATTTCTGGCACAATCTCAGGTGGTGGGGCTATCATTATGCACGGTCTCCCTGGGCTGCTACTGAACCTCTTCTGGAATGTATCTAGATCAGCTCTATGCACTCCCAAGGGCAAATTTGTAGCAGAAGGTGTGATACACTGTGCAGGGACTCACACTACAAAGCACACGCTGTTTCCAAATGTTCTACGGTAGCAGAAGAGAAGGCTCACGGGAGACCTTATTGCTCTCTAAAACCACCTGGAAGGAGGGTGCAGCCAGGTGGGAGTCGGCCTCCCAGGCAACCAGCAACGAGACAAGGGCCTCCAGCTGTGCCAGGGAAGGTTTAGGTTGGACATTAGGAGGAATTTCTTCACGGAACAGGCGATTAGATATTGGAATGGGCTGCCCAGGGAGGCAGTGGAGACCCTGTCCCTGGACGGTGTTTAAGGACAGACTGGACGTGGCACTCAGTTCTATGGCCTATTGTGAAGATGAGGTTCGGTCACAGGTTGGACTCGATGATGCCACCTAACTGATTCTGTTAAAGGGGATAAAGTGCCACACTGCGAGCGCCAGCTCTCCGTAGATGCGGGGTGTTCGCTCAGCACAGCCCGCAGTGTGCATCACCGCGGGGCGCCGGGAGCGCGGCCTTCCCTGCAGAGTGCTCCAGGCCCCCTGAGCCGCCGCATCCCGCCCGCCCGCCAGGCGGCGCCGTCCCGCCGCAGCGAGGCGCTCCCGCAGCCCGGTTCCCCGCGCCACGCGGAAGCGGAAGCGGAAGCGGCGGCGGCGCGCGCGGGTGACGCGTCCCGGCGGCTGCGGGTGAGGGGGCGCGGGGAGCCCCGGCCGGGAGCGGGAGCGGGGGAGGCGGAGCTGCGCTCGACCTGCCCAGGAACGCGCAGGAGCCGGCGGCGGGGCTGCGGCTGACCCTGGGATCGGCGAGGGGGGGCTTTCCCCGCTGGCGTCTTCCCGGGGTGTCGCCCCGCCGCCCGGGCTTCTCCCGCCGGGAGCAGCTGGCGGCGGTGGCCGCTGGCTCCGGTGTGACTGGCG